>JAPDNY010000011.1:3480156-3492040 GCA_029375565.1 Gekko gecko
CTAGGAATAAGGCCTGTTGTGGAAATAAATACAACGGGCTCTAGAAAGAGGCTCTGGGAGAGTGCCCCAGCTTTGGGCACTCAGTGACAATTTGCTGTGGCAATCTTAGCAGGGTATAATGACAGAGTCCACCATTTTCTCCAGAGGAACTGATCTTTGCTACCTGAAGAGCAGTAGTAATTTTGAGTGATCTCCAGCCCACCCCCAAGATTGGTAACAGTGGTTCCCCAGGAGGGAGTGGCTGGTTTGGAGGGTGGAGTCTATGGCATTGTACCTGTCTGAGGTCCCACCCCTCCTCAACACTCACTCTCTCCAGGTTCGACCACTCCAGTCTCCAGGAATTTCCCAACCTGGAGTTGACAACCCTATCTCCCTCCCAGCCAACCATCAACCTACCTTTAGTTTTCCATCTCCTCCCCCTCCCTCCTAGAGAGCAGTTGTAATTTTGAGTGATCTCCAGCCCCCACCTGGAGATTGGCAACAATGGTTCCCCATCAGGGAATGGCTGGATTGGAGGGTGGATTCTATGGCATCGTACCTGTCTGAGGTGCCACCCTCCTCAAACCTCACCCTCTCCAGGCTCCATCCCTCAAATCTCCAGGAACTGCCCACCTGGAGTTGGCAACCTGATCAGGACTGGGCCCAATGAGTTTTCTCCCAAAGGCCAACATAGGTGTGGAAAGGGCCTTTTACTGACAGAGGAGAAAGTACAGGTGCCAATTCTGATTAGGGAAATATCTGGAGATTTGGGGGGGTAGATCCTGTGGAGGGCAGCATTTGGGGTATGTGTGGAAGGACTCAGCAGGGTATAATGCCATAGAGTCTACCCTCCAAAGCAACCATTTTCTCCCGGGGAACTGATCTCTGTCATCTGGAGGTCAATTGTAACAGTGGGAGATCTCCAAGTCCCACCTGGAGATTGGCAACCCTAGGGAAAAGTCAGCTGCTCAGCAGGGAGTTGAAGAAAATGGTCTGATGGTCGCTGGCCCACCTCGTTAGCCAGCCAGCCATGCTGAAGCTAAGCAGCAGAGAGAGCCTTTTCCCATTTATTCTGACAGGAAAGTGGCCATGGGGGAGGGGGTTATGGGCAGGGGAGGGGGTTATGCTGAAAGTCCTTTGTTTTTTTACTCACAGAACCAAGCTTGGCTGCCTACCAACAGCCACTGAGGGGACAGTCCCTCACAGGAGTCAAGAGAACTGTCTTCCTCAGGAGAGAGAGCTGTCTGCCAGGGGGAGTGGGTGGGGAAGAGGAGCAGACCCAGCACCCAGCCAATGGCATGCGAGTACTCTTGAGTGGTGGCTGATGGGCTAATGGCTGAGGGAGGGCATTTTACAGCCAATGGGAGCGCATGGAATCTTATGAAACCAAAAGATAAATATTATAAGGAGAGATAAGAGAGATTATATCTTTAACAATTGAATGAACTTCTATGCTAAAATTAAAGTGTTGTAAAAAACCCTTAATATTGTCTTAATTGTTTATCTAAATCTAACTTTTATTCTTACTAATTATTTAAATACCAGTAGAATACAGATAAAAATATTGAAGCTTATAATCTCTTCATCACCTTTAATATGATATTCAGATAATTCCAAAACTAAAAAAAAGTTAATTATTCCCAAAGTATAATAAGCTTGCCACTTCTGCTGAAATTCTTTCAATAGACTTTTGTTTATACGATTGGTTAGTTTTGCCAGTGTTGCATACTTCAGCTAGTTTTTCTTTCCAGAGCTCTATTGCAGGACACTCTTCTGTCTTCGGTTTCACTGCAAATAGTACTCTGGCAGCTGGGCATTAAGCTCGTTCAGATACAATGAAAGGTACTTTCGGATTAAACCTCATTGCTCAGTTGTGTACCAACTGTTCCTCAGCCCGTGCTGTATGATGCTCTAACTCACCAGGACAGCTAGAATTGTGTTTGCAAGACATTTCAAGTGAGAAACAGCCCTGCCAATTGAAGAACAGGCACAAAAACATCTGGAGAGTTATCAACTGATAAAATTGACTGATTTAAGGAACGAGGAAGGATCCATAGCAGACAGAGTTGATTTGGAAACCTGTAATGCAAAAGGGATGTCATTTTGTTACATAAGGCAGCCCCCCCTTGTTGCTGCTGTTCTCGTAGTATTTTTCTTTGTAATAAGGGTTTTTTAAAGAAAAAAATAATTGTTTCAGCATGAGCTCCCACCATAGTGTTTCTTTTAATCTCTCTTTCCTCTTTCCCAGTGTAAAACAATATTTCTCTTATCCCCTGCATGTGGGCTCCCTGTGTGGTTTTGTGTGTGCGTGTGTGTGACTCCACCTCCCACCAGGGCTCCCTCTAAGCTGTGGAGTCTTGTGAGCAAAAATTCTCCTTTGTGAGCTCCTGGCATTAACACTATGACCCAGCGATTTGGCTACTGCATCAATTAGTTTGCTCTGGAGCCCTCCTTCCTGAGCTAAGACAAAAATGTGTGAGCTGGACTAAAAAAACGGTGAGCTATGTCACACTACCTCAGCTTAGAGAGAACAACACTGCTTCCCCCAGTGGCCATTGTGTGGCTGTGCCCTCCCCCGTGCCAATATTTCCAGGGTGCCCACAGTCTCAAGAAGGTTGGGTCCCCCTGTTCTAACCCTTATCCCACACTAGCATTCTAGATGTGGACCAAGTTGATCAAAATACGTAGCAGATCACTGTGCCGTGGTCCATGGGGTAAAGATTTTTACTGCTGCCTTAAGTTTTGCTATGTCAGTCCTGATGACATCATCAGAATGCACATGGATTGTGACAGCAAGATGCAGGGAGGCTCCATCTTCAGCCTGCTGGTCTGAGTTATAAAAACCAGATCAGATGACTGGCCTAAATTACACCTCCATGATGTGCCAATAGTTTTAGCTTTCAGAAGAGCTTGCTCTTGACTCTAGTCTGGTTGCTCTCCATGGATCTCAGGAGGAGAGTGAAACATCTCCAGACACTGGCCCACGCATATCAACAAGATTCGGGCCTCGTGGGAGACAAGCAGCTCACCATACTGCGGGCCCATGTGGAGAATATATGGAACACTTACACAGATGCCTTTGGCAGAAAAGCAGTCAAGGAGGAAAACAAGTCGGAGGTCACCACCAGCGATGAAAGCGATTCTGACATTGATGAAGATGGTGAGATCCTTGAACCAAACCATGATGTCCTCCAAGAGATGGGTGATGAAAACGTGAGGCTCACCAGCGAGATGATGGATCAGGCAGATGAGAAGAGAGAAGAGGCTTTCGATGCCCTTGAGAAGGGGGATCTCCAAAGAGCCCTTGAGTTGTTCACAGAGGCCATCAAGCTGAACCCCCGGTCCAGTGTGATGTATGTCAACAGAGCACGCATCTTCGTGAAACTGAAGAAACCAACTGCTGCCATCAGAGACTGTAACAAGGCCACTGAAATCAACTCCAAATCTGCACTGCCGTATAAATGGCGGGGGAAAGCCCACATCCTCCTGGGGCAGTGGAAGAAAGCTGCCGAGGACTTCACCAGGGCTTGCCAGTGGGGTTGTGATGAAGAAACAAATGCTTTGCTTCAAATGGTGCAGCTCAGACTGCAGAAAATTGCAGAATATAATAAAAAATACGAGCAAAAGCAAGAGCTAAAGGCCATTCAGGAGCGGCTAGAGAAAGTGAGACTGGCTGTGGAGGAGCAAGAATCCATCCAGCGAGAGGAGAATTCCTGGGACGAAATGGCGAGAGCAGGTCGGAAGCATCTCAAATTCTTCTTCATGCTCTTGGATCCCAGGATGCTGATGGCTTTCCTGGATGTGGTTTGGAATCCAGAAAATATCTACAAATACCGAAAGAAAAACTTCCTCATCAAGCTCACTCGCAAACCTTGATGGGGAGGTTACTTATGAGTGGCTTCTCAACTAAATAAACATACGATTTGGTGGGAAGGAGAAATATCTTGCCTTCCTTTCCCCCCTATCTTTCTTTTTCAGTCCAAAGTAATGATTAATGATTAAGAATGACACAACCAGGGAAATGCCGATCACCACTTTGGGGTCAGGCAGCAATTTTTCTCCAGGCCAGTTTGGCCAAGGGATCCTGGAGGGTTTTTGCCATCTTCTGGGCATGGAGCAGGGGCCACTGTGTGCGTGTGTGAATTTCCTGCATTGTACAGAGGGTTGGACTAGATGACCCTTGAGGTCCCTTCCAACTCTATGATTCTAATGAGTTGGCTGCCCTTTCCAAAAACATGCAGTACAAATAAAATAAGGATTTAAGGGGAAAAAAAACCTGACATTTGTGGGTGCTATTGGACCATTAACTAAGTATAAACCATAAATGCTTATTAATGAGGCCAGTTACTCAAATTAAAATACCTATATTCAAAGAAATTGAGGAACACGGCATGTCAGCTATGAATGGACACAGAAGCCAACTATGTATCTGAAGGTATCCATGCCTACGTTTTTATCAGTGACACGTTTCCACAATCTTTTTACATTAGATTTAAGTCAACAATCCGGAAAGGCCTCGGCTGGAATCTTGTGTCCTCTTCAGTCCACACTATAAATTCTACCAACACTAACAGTCTCCTACTCCTGCTTACTTGTATTGCAATGAGAAAAATAAACCTACGCTCTCATGAGCGTTATTTTTCGGCCCAAGTTAGTGGTCGTGCAAAGGGCTGTCAAGTCGTAGCCAACCCCTCATGGGGCTTTCAAGGCAAGAGAGGTTCAGAGGTGGTTTGCCATTGCCTGCCTCTCCAGAACAACCCTGGACATCTTTGGTGGCCTCCCATCCAAAGACTAACCAGGGCCGAACCTGCTTAGCCTCTGAGATCTGATGAGATCAGGCTAGCCTGGGCTGTCCATACTACATTGGAAACACAGGGATTATTAAAAGCCCAGAAAAACCACCCTTTCCACCATCAAATGAGGAAGGAGTTCCATAGATAAGACCCCCATGGCAAGGGTAGCACCCCTCACAGCTGGAGTTGGGGGGCATAAGAGTTAGGATTTCCAAGAAGATGTTAATAGTGGGGCAGCTGCAGAGAGGAGCAATGGGTACTTTGTATACTGCAGTCTTAGATTCCTTATGAAGTTCAGGGTCAAAACCAGCCTTTGAATTGTGCGGCATAAGAAACAGGTAGCCATGGAAGTTTTTGAAGTACTGGTGAAATATGATGACTCACACTAGTTCCAGCCTCCTGGCTGGATCCCAACTGGCTAAAGTTTCGGAATACTTTTCCAATTGCAGAGGGGCACTCCTCTGATCTAACCTGGCTGCTATTGGACCATTAACTGTTGAGAGATCATTGTCTCTCCGGGAAGGACTGCAGTTGATGGATGCTTCATGTCATCGATGACCCTTGGGAATTCACTTCATATGCTGCCCTATGAACTCCTGAGACGATCACAAGGCGGCATCTCGGAAAGTGGAACTGGCACTGTGCCAAAGCATTTTTCAGATCCTTTGGGGGGATTGTTTAGCTTGGTCTGGAAGGCTGGAGGCTAGAGCAGCCTCTCCGGGTTTGGAAATGCCTGGAAATTTGCAGGGGGGGGACCTGAAGGGTTAGGGGTAGGGGTAGGGTTAGGGGAAGGATTTCAATGGAGTATAATGGCATAGAGCCCACCTTCCAAAGTGTCAGGTTTTGAAAATCAAGTAGATCCAGTCATTCTTGCACAAAGAAAGGTTTATTGGATTATCTTGCTATAAACCCACAGTAAGAGGTCATTGTCAGGAATAGGGGGCAAAGCAAAGCAAGCTAACTTATAGTGTGATGCAATGAAGCGCCTAGCAAATAGAACTTGAGCACTGCGCGGGAACTCCCGGCGGGAGAAATACTTTATGAGCGGGAGACTACTCCCCCCTCCCCTTGCCTTCCCAGGACTGGAAAATTCTCATCTACACAAGAATAGCCCAAAGCCTACATTCAAGGCCACCGTGATAAGGAGAAGCGGCAGGGAAGAAGCTCCCACGTTTCTGCCTGCATACCTACGCAAGCGCATAGCGGGGGTAGGAAACATACAACAATGAATTCAGTGAGAAACATCAAATGCAACTTTTTCTTACATTCTGCCCTTCCCAAAACACCACCCACCCGCCACTTAGGAAGGAGAGAACGTGGGCCCCCGGGTTTATGAGGGTATCGATTGTGAAAGTTTCGCAAGTGTTCAGGTGCATTGATATCTGAAACTTTCACCCATTCTTTATGTTGGGGCCCGAAATGTACCCATTGGACCAGGTACAGAAGTTGTCCACGTAAAATCTTAGAGTCAAGGATATCCGCAATCTCGTAGTGTTCCTCATCATCAATCATCAGAGGGGGAGGCTCCGGCATCGTAGTTTGCCATTTAGTCGGGGGTAACGCAGGTTTGAGGAGGCTGTAATGGAAAATTGGATGTATAGCTTTAAGAGACTTAGGCAGATCTAGCTGAACAGTCACTGGATTTATACATCTTAACACCTTGAAAGGACCAACAAATTTCCAAGCCAGTTTTCTGGACTGTTGCTGCAACTTTAAGTTTTTCGTAGATAGATAGACAGAGTCCCCTGGTTTCAGATTCCATCCCCCTGCCCTTTTTTTATCTGCTTGTTTCTTGTACTGTGCCTTGGCTTCATTCAAAGTCTCAATAATTAGGGGCCAAGACTCGCGAAAAGTTTTACACCATACTGAAGCTTTCCCCACCCCTTCCCCCGGTTGCAAGAAGGAGAGGGGGCTGTCATAACCCATGGCCGCTTTGAATGGTGACATCTTCGTGGAAGCGTGCCATGAATTGTTGTATGCAAACTCCGCTAATGGCAGTAAATCAACCCAATTGTCTTGTTGATAATTAGAAAAACATCTCAGGTATTGCTCCAATGTCTGGTTTACTCTCTCCGTTTGCCCATCAGTTTCAGGGTGATAGGCAGTACTGAGAGCACGTTCAATACCCATGAGGGTCATTAATTCCGACCACAATTTAGAAACAAATTGACTTCCCCTATCGGATATTATTTTCAGTGGTAATGTATGTAGTCTGGCAATGTGTTGAAGGAATGCCTTAGCCAAGGCCCTGGCAGTTGGCAAACCGGGGAACGGTATAAAATGCGCTTGCTTTGAGAACAAGTCTACCACCACCCAAATGACCGTCATCTGTCTAGAAGGGGAAGATCAGTGATAAAGTCCATCGAAATTACTTCCCAGGGTCGGGTCGGGGTGGGGAGAGGCTGTAGGAGACCTGGAGGTTTCCCCGGTCGGTTTTACAACGGTTGCATGTTGGGCATGACTGTATATAGAGTGATAGCTCCTGTTTCATTCGGGGCCACCAGAACCCACGCTGCAGAAGTTTTAAGGATTTCACATATCCGAAGTGCCCTGCAGATTTTGAGTCATGAACTGTTTGCAACATTTGGGATCGAGTGGCTGCAGGAACAAACATCTTATTCCCCTTAAACCAGCAACCGTTTGGATCACATCTCACATCATCCCTGCCTCGCAACTCACTTGTTTCTTGCGGGGTGATGTCAGTGAGAAATTGTTTCTCCCAGGGTAAGGTTTGGATAAGATTCTCTGAGGTTCGTTTAGCTTTGCGGGTTACAACTGCACCAACCAGTTGTTCTGGGGTAAACATAGACTCTTGTACCTCCACCCTCTTACTGAAATGTTGGGGAAGACGGGAAAGAGCATCCGCCAGGTGATTAGCCTTCCCTGGAAAGTGGTGAAGAGTAAATTGAAACTTGGAGAAGAACTCAGCCCACCTAAATTGTTTAGCATTTAAATTCCGGGGTTTCCGTAGTACCTCAAGGTTTTTATGATCAGTCCATATTTCAAACGGTACTTGGGAACCCTCTAACCAATGCCTCCATGTGATTAATGCTAAACGTATAGATGCAGCTTCCTTATCCCAAATAGGCCAGAACCTTTCGGTATCATTGAATTTTCTTGATACATAAGCTAGGGGTTGTAGCTGTCCCTGCGCGTTCTTCTTGTAAAATCACCCCACCCATAGCAGTATCTGATGCGTCAACTTGGACCACAAATTTCTTTGTCTCATCGGGGTGTGCTAGTATTGGCTCAGACGTGAACAGCTGTTTTAATTGATCAAATGCATATTGACACTGAGGCGTCCAGTTCAAAGGGGCCCCCGGCATTGAAGCCTTGGATCCCTTCCCCTTAGTCTTTAGAAGTTCGGTAAGGGGAAGGGCAACTTGGGCAAAGTGGGGTAAGAATTGACGGTAAAAGTTGGCGAAACCGAGAAAACTTTGGAGCTGTCGTCTGGTTTTGGGGGCTCCCACATTACAACATCCTGGACCTTCTTTGGGTCCATTTCCAACCCCTCAGAGGATATGCGGTACCCCAGAAAGTCAATACATTCCTGATGAAATTCACACTTTGACAGTTTCACGAATAGTTTGTTGTCTAAAAGCCTTTCCAGTACTTTTCGCATGAGTATGGTGTGGGATTTTAGGTCTGGGGTATGAGACCAAGATATCATCCAAGTAAACGACCACCCCTTGAATAAGTAGGGGTGTAGGACCTCATTGATTAAGTTCATGAAGACCCCTGGTGCCCCTTGTAAACCGAATGGCATCACCCGATATTCAAATTGCCCCAGCGGGGTATTAAATGCAGTTTTGTACTCATCCCCTTCTCTGATGCGAACTCGAAAATAGGCATCTCTCAAATCCAGTTTAGAGAACACTTTCCCTTTTGCCACCTCTGCCAATAAGTCTTTGATGAGGGGCATTGGGTAGGCATTGGTTGCAGACACTGCGTTAAGACCCCGGTAATCCGTGCAGAGTCTGAGCCCCCATCTTTCTTTTTACAGAACAATACCGGTGCTGCGAACGGGGACGACGCTGGCCTGATAAATCCACGAGCCAGATTTTTATCAATAAAGCGGCGCAGTTCTTGCTTCTCACCAGGACTCATGGCATAAATTTTCCCTTTTGGCAATTTCTGCCCCGGAAGAATTTCAATAGCACAGTCAGAGTTGCGGTGGGGGGGTAGTTCATCCGCCTCCTCCTCCTCAAAAACCCTAGTCAAATACTGGTAATCCCTAGGGATGCGGTTCAGGTCCTCCATTGCTAAGCAAGCGTGGGAGGTTCATTGCAGGGAAGGTTCCCCCACCCTGGGTCCCATTTGTGTTCGGCACATTTCGGTGAGATAAATTGAACATCCCCCTCTTCCCATAGAATGTAAGGGTTGTGTCCATGCAACCAAGGGCTACCCAATACTAAGGAAATTGGGCTTGAGGAGCTATCACAAATGAACGTAGCTCCCAGTGGGCACCAATGCCTATTCTTAGCGGGACAGTCTCAAATCGGCATGGCTCTTTCATTGGAGACCCATCCATCTGTGTAAAAGTTATTGGGTCTTTCAAGTTGACCACGGCTGCCTCTAGCCCTACCACCATAGACGGGTTTATGAGGTCCCTCCCACACCCCGAGTCAATGAGGGCTCGAACCCGAATGTGGGTCATCATTGCTGGGTTCATTACTAGGACAGTCACAAAGAAGAGAGAGGGTAATTGCTCACCAGTTTAGGCGCCTCAGGTGTTGGGTCCTGTTGTGTAGCGCCATTCACAAACAGGACCATTTCATTCCCTGCACCTCATTCTCTTCCTCCAGCAAGAAGTTATCCAGTTGGTCCGGCCCCGCAAAAAGGGCCCGTGGGTTGCGTGGTTTTGCTGTGCCTTTCTTCGGGGTGGGGTTCATCCATCTTCTGGGTTCTTCTTGTTGTAGGGCCCGATTGGGGTCCCCTTTCGGGCAAGCAGCTGCGAAGTGTCCCTTTTCCCCACACCGCAGGCAGAGTCCCTGCCGCATACGCTGATCCCTCATTCCACTTGGGGTGGTTGCCGTTTTGGACTTGGCTTGGCCCGCCGTCGAACTCGGACGGTGGTAACCGAAAGATGAGTCCAGTTTCATCATGCGTAGACGACTCTCGGCCTTTTCGGCTTCCTCCATCCAACCTTGGAGGGTACGAGGCTGCTGAGAGCTGAGGATGTTATTGCGGATGTCTACTGCTAAACCCATTCGATACTGTTGGGCCAGAACCGCATCAGTCCAATCCCGAATTTTCACAGCATGCCTTTGAAACTCCCTGGAATACTCTCGCACTGAGAGTTTACCTTGTCTGAAGGTACGAAGGAAAGCTTCTGCCTTTTCCGCCGCCCCCGAATCCTCGAAGCGATTTCTCAAAGCCCACATGAAGTCATCTACATTCCCCAGCTCCGCAGCCTCCAGATCATGGAGAGCAACATACCAGCTTGTCGCACTCCCTCGGAATCTGGATGCGATAAACTCCACCTGCTGTTCTTCATCTGGGAAAATATGGCCCCATCTTTGGACAAATTTTCCGACTTGCAATATGAAAAAAGACACAGTCTCGGGATCTCCCTCAAATATGATTTCAAGCATATCCTTAGGTCGGATTACTGGGGGGCCTGAGCCATAACCGGGATCGGCTGCATAAGAGGGACCGGAGCCGGTGGTTGGGGCGGAGGTGCAGCAGGCGGCTGGAGTGGCCCTGGTTGGCCTGGCCCTGGACCTGGTGCTGGCCCGACTGGTGGAGGCGGAGCTGGTGCCGGCTGGCCCGGTCCTGGACCCGGAGGTGCTGGTTGAGCCGGTCCTGGACCCGGAGGTGCTGGTTGGCCTGGCCTCGGGCCCGGAGGAGGAGGAGGTGGTCGTCCCGGTATCAACGGTGGCGCCGGGGCTGGTGCTGGTCTAGGCTGTGTCAGCGGATGCGCCCGAATAGCTTGGTCCATCATCTGTGGTAGGGATTGCATTAGCTTGCTCATGTCCTTCACCAGACGTCGGGTGTCCTCTTGAATAGAGTCCATGCGAGCGTCGGTATCTGGCCCCGACCCAGTTCTGGGAGAACCTCGAGGTACTCTCCCCTGGGGAAGTCCAAAACTGCCTCTGGGATCAATCAAATTGTCTCGGCTTTGGCTCCCCGGCAAAGTCCATGTCGACTGGGTAGTATCCAACAGGTTCTTTGACCAATCGCGTGACCTACGATAGGTCACCCCTTTATCCCATGGCGTTGGGACTCCGGGAACATAGGTTCGGGGAAGCACTCCTCCTTGAGACGGCAGGTGCCCGGCCGGGCTATAGACTGGGAGAGCGTACTGAATCCCCAATGTGCTTAGAACTGGCGGGGTCAACACTCCGGCTCCCGATTGTGATGCTGGTGCGATCAAAACTGTGGTGGTAGTCACCGGCACGGTAGTGGTGGTCGGGAGGGTGACCACTGCGGCCGCCACAGTGGTAACAGGAACCGTGCCCCCTAAGGTAGCGGCCGCCGCCGCTGCGCCTGTGGCTCCTGTAGTGGCCGTCGCCGCTGCAGTCCCCGTGGCCCCTGGAGTAGTTGATACTGTCGCTGCGCCTGTGGCTCCTGGACTGGTAGCTGCCGCAGCTGCTCCGTGGCTCCCGTACCCGCTCCGCTCATCTTGGTAGACGGCGGAAACTGACGGTAGTGGGAATGATGATGATTCCTGACAATTTCTGTCAGGTTTTGAAAATCAAGTAGATCCAGTCATTCTTGCACAAAGAAAGGTTTATTGGATTATCTTGCTATAAACCCACAGTAAGAGGTCATTGTCAGGAATAGGGGGCAAAGCAAAGCAAGCTAACTTATAGTGTGATGCAATGAAGCGCCTAGCAAATAGAACTTGAGCACTCGCGCGGGAACTCCCGGCGGGAGAAATACTTTATGAGCGGGAGACTACTCCCCCTCCCCTTGCCTTCCCAGGACTGGAAAATTCTCATCTACACAAGAATAGCCCAAAGCCTACATTCAAGGCCACCGTGATAAGGAGAAGCGGCAGGGAAGAAGCTCCCACGTTTCTGCCTGCATACCTACGCAAGCGCATAGCGGGGGTAGGAAACATACAACAATGAATTCAGTGAGAAACATCAAATGCAACTTTTCTTACA
>JAPDNY010000011.1:4692140-5222140 GCA_029375565.1 Gekko gecko
GGCTGGCTTGGTCCCAATCCCCTAGTAGCCCCCTCTCTCATCCATTGCTTGTGGCTTCTCCTTCAGCCTCTGCCTGGATGGTACTTCTCACACACCAGCCCTCATCACCTGGCGCCAGGCTACCACTACCTTCACACAACTCACTGTGAAATTTACTTGTGTTGCCTGACACCTTTAGGGTTGCTAACTCCAGGTTTGGAAATCCCTAGATCTCTTTGCGGTTGAACCTGGGGAGAGGCTGGACCTCAGTGAGATCTGATGCCCCAGAGCCCACCCTCCAGAGCAGCCATTTCCCCCCTGGGAACTGATCTCTGTCATCTGGAGTTCAGCAGCAATTTTAGGAGATCTCCAGACCCCATTGGGGGGCTGGCTACCCTCTTTTCCTATTGAGTAGTGAGAGCTTCGAATGAACACTCATTGTTAGAGAGGCTCCTTGCAGTTACATTCAGATTGGCCGCCCTTGCAGAGCTGGCCAATCAGGTAACAGAAGCATAAATGATGCCATACAAATGAAGGCTCCAAGCAAGTATGTTCCTATTTTACTTGCATTTTGTGGGTGTGTTTTGAACCACTTTGGTGGGAGGGCAGGGTAGAAGTCGAAGAAATAAAATAAATAAATAAATAAACATAAGCCAGCCTCCAGGCAGCACCTGGAGATCACCAGCTATTACAACTGATCTCCAGATGACCAAGATCAGTTCTCCTGGAGAAAATGGCTGCTTTGGGCAGTGGATTCTGTGGCATTATACCCTGCTGAGGTCCTTCCCTACCCCAAACCCTGCCCTCCCCAGGCTCTACTCCGCAAATCTATAGGTATTTCCCAACCCAGAGTTGGTAACCCTGTAATTGGCTATGGAACCACTTTCCAGACCCTTGGAAGCCAGAAGACATGGCACAGGAGGAGGTGCTTTTCTACCTTCGCTGGGAATCACACTGTCACCTAGGCAACCTACCCACCTCCCACATTCCAAGCATGAGAAGTTACAGACCATCTTACCCTCCTTCCCTCCCTCACATCGTATGGCAGGATCACCTGACACCATGGTAACTGTAAAACTCTCCTCCAAAATCACACTTCAAAGGAATCTACTTTCTTCATGTCAGCTTTTTTCATCATCTAACTTTCACGCTTATCCATAGTAATGGAGAATACTATGGCATGAATTAATCTTGGCCACCAGGGACACATCCCGACACTTCAGAATCTTCTCTGGTCCTTTCATAGCTGCCTTTCCCAATCATGATCTCCTTCTGATTTCTGGGTTGCAATCTTTTGGTTGATGATGGCATCACGAAACAGAAAACATGAGAACATAAGAACATAAGAGAAGCCAATGTTGAATCAGGCCAATGGCCCATCTAGTTCAACACTCTGTCACACAGCGGCCAAAATATACCAGTTGCCATCAGGAGGTCCAGCAGTGGGGCCAGGGCACCAGAAGCCCTCCCACTGCTGCCCCCTCCAGCACCAAGAATAGAGTGCATCACCTGCCCCAGACTGAGAGTTCCCATCTATACCCTGTGGTTAATAGCCACTGATGGACTTCTGCTCCATATGTTTATCTATTTCCCTCTTGAAACTGTCCATGCTTGCAGCTGCCACGACCTCCTGTGGCAGTGAATTCCATATGTTAATCACTTTTTGGGTGAAGAAGTATTTCCTTTTATCTGTTCTAACCCGACTGCTCAGCAATTTCATAGAGTGCCCACGAGTTCTTGTATTGTGAGAAAGGGAGAAAAGTACTTCTTTCTCAACCTGCTCAATCCCATTCATAATCTTATAAACCTTGATCATGTCAGCTCTCAGCCGTTGTTTCTCCAAGCTAAAGAGCCCCAAGCATTTTAACCTTTCTTCATAGGGAAGGTGTTCCAACCCTCCTATCATTCTAGTTGCCCTTCTCTGCACTTTTTCCAATGCTATAATATCCTTTTTGAGATGTGGTGACCAGAACTGTACACAGTATTCCAAATGAGGTCGCACCAATAATTTATACAGGGGCATGATGATACTGGCTGATTTGTTATCAATTCCCTTCCTAATAATCCCCAGCATAGCGTTGGCCTTCTTTATTGCAGCTACACACTGTCTAGACATTTTCAGCGAGTTATCCACTATGACTCCAAGATCTCTCTCTTGGTCCGTCTCTGCCAGTTCAGACCCCATCAACGTGTATTTATATTTAGGATTTTTGGCTCCAATGTGCATCACTTTGCACTTGGCCACATTGAACCCCATTTGCCATGTTGACGCCCACTCACCCATCCTCAACTCCTCCCTGGTTTTCACCACCCTGAACAACTTTGTGTCATCTGCAAATTTAGCCACATCACTGCTTACTCCCAATTCCAAATCGTTAATAAACAAGTTAAAAAGCATTGGACCGAGTACTGATCCCTGTGGTACCCCACTGCTTACCATCCTCCACTGAGAAAGTTTCCCATTTATACTCACTCTCTGTTTTCTATTTATAAGCCAGTTTTTGATCCACAAGAGGAATTGTCCATTTATCCCATGACTATTGAGCTTACTTAGGAGCCTTTGATGAGGAACTGTATCAAAAGCTTTCCGGAAGTCAAGGTAAATAATATCTATTTGGTCCCCCTTGTCCACATGTTTGTTCACTCCCTCAAAAAACACTAACAGGTTAGTGAGACAAGATCTTCCCTTACAGAACCCATGCTGAGTCTGCCTCAATAGTTTTTGTTCATCAATGTGCCTACTAATTCTTTCCTTAATAACAGTTTCCACCAGCTTACCCGGTATCGATGTCAGACTGACTGGCCTGTAATTTCCCAGATCTTCCCTGGAGCCCTTTTTAAAGATGGGAGTGACATTAGCTACCTTCCAGTCCTCAGGAATGGAGGCAGATTTTAAAGAAAGATTACATATTTTTGTCAGGAGATCCACAAGTTCACATCTGAGTTCTTTCAGAACTCTCGGATGAATGCCATCTGGGCCTGGTGATTTATTAGTTTTTAAATTGTCCATCAGTTGGAGGACTTCTTCTCTTGTCACCGCAATTGATTCAGGTCTTTCAAACCCCCTCCCGAAATCGGTGCTTCTGGAGTGGGCAAACACTTCTCCTCTTCCACAGTGAAGACAGAGGCAAAAAATGCATTCAGCTTCTCAGCCATTTCCCTATCATCTTTCACTACTCCTTTTACCCCTTGGTCATCCAAGGGCCCCACTGCCTCCTTGGCTGGCTTCCTACTTCTAATGTATTTGAAGAAAGTTTTATTGTTGGTCTTTATGTTTTTTGCGATATGCTCCTCATATTCCCTTTTTGCTTGCCTGATCACAGACTTGCATTTTATTTGCCATAGTCTGTGTTCCCTTTTATCAACCTCACTAAGACTAGCTTTCCACCGCTTAAAGGAATCCTTCTTACCTTTTACAGCTTCCATTACTTTATTTGTTAACCATGCAGGCTTTTTTCTATACCTATTTGTACCTTTCCTAACCTGTGGTATATATTTTTTCTGAGCTTCTAGGATTGTCTTTTTAAATAGTCTCCAACTTTCCCCAATGGTTTTGACCTTCTCCACTCTTCCTTTCAATTTCTTCCTCACATGTCCCCTCATACCAGAGAAGTTACCCCTTTTAAAGTTAAAAGTGGTCGCGTCAGTCTTTTTGGGCAACTCCCTATCTGTACAAATGTTAAACTCAATGACATTATGGTCACTGTTCCCAAGTGGTGCAATCACTTTTACATCTCTCACCAGGTCTTGGGTGTTACTTAGGACCAAATCCAGGATCGCCTCTCCCCTGGTAGGATCTGTGACCATCTGTTCCACAGCACAGTCATTGAGAGTGTCTAAAAACACAATCTATTTTTCCTGACTAGAACTCATATTGACCCAATCAATGTGTGGGTAGTTAAAGTCGCCTATTACAACACAGTTATTTCGTCTAGCCTCTATCTTTAATTCATTCATCATTTTATAATTCTCCTCTATCTTTTGATCTGGTGGGCGATAACAAACTCCCACTGTTAAGCCTCCTTTTGGACCCACTATTTCAACCCATAGCATTTCCAGAAGCGAATCCACTTCTCTTACCCTCTCAGTCTTACTGGACTGTATACCCTCTCTGACATACAGAGCCACCCCACCTCCAACCCTTCCTCCCCTATCCTTCTGATATAATTTATAACCAGGAATCACCGTATCCCACTGATTTTCCTCATCCCACCAAGTTTCTGAAATACGCACAATGTCTATTTCCCCCCCCCCAACACCAAGCATTCCAACTCCCCGATTTTACCTCGGAGACTTCTAGCATTTGTGTATAAACACTTATAGTTTCCCATGTTTGTTAAGCCCACAGCCTTCCTCTTGCTGCCTCGAGACCTTGCCAGGCAGTTCCTATCATTAGCCACAGTCTCAGTGGACAATTGTAATCCATTTCCTTGTACAAAAGTAATAGCTACCCCTTCATCTCTTTGAGATGAGCCATCCCGAACCAGAGACTTTTAATCTCCTGTCGACTTTCCCCCATTATTCAGTTTAAAAACTGCTCTGCCACCTTTTTGATTTTGAGCGCCAGCAGCCTGGTTCCTTCTTGGGACAAGTGGAGACCATTCCTTTTGTACAGCTCCCTCTTGTCCCAAAAAGCATCCCAGTGCCTAACAAACTTGAACCCTTCCCCCCTACACCACCGTCTCATCCACGCATTGAGACTCCTGATCTGTGCCTTTCTCTCCGGCCCTGTGCGTGGAACAGGTAGCACTTCCGAGAAGGCTACCTTGGAGGTCCACGCCTTGAGTCTCCTGCCCAGCAGCCTAAATTTCTCCTCCAGGACCTCACAACTGCATTTCCCCACATTGTTGGTGCCGACGTGCACCACGACCACTGGCTCCTCCCCAGCACTATCTACCAGCCTATCTAAAACACGCGTAATGTCCGCTACCTTCGCACCAGGCAGGCAAGTCACCATACGGTCAGTACATGGGTTCGCCACCCAGCTGTCTACCTGCCTAAGGATCGAATCACCAACTACCAAGAGCCCCCCTCCCACCCTTCCCAGGGACGGTTCCTTGGTACAAAAGGATACCCGTTCACCAGCTGAAGAAGAGGTCCCTTCTGAGGGCACATTCCCCTTATCCTCAGCATGGTGCCCCGTTTCCCCTTGACCCTCATGCTCCCTGGCAGCAGCCGGGCTGCCAGATCCAGAGTGGGACATATCTAACAAGTCCCCGAGAGTCTTCTCCGTGCACCTAACTGACTGTCCCTGCTTCTCCAGGTCAGCCACCTTGGCCTCAAGGGAGCAAACTTGCTCCCTGAGAACCAGGAGCTCCTTGCACCAAGCACACACCCAAGACTTCTGACCAATGGGCAGATAGTCATATATGTGACACTCCATGCAAACCACTGCATAGCCCCCAACCCCCTGCTGGCATTCTGGCTTCATAATTGTTTTTAAACAAATACTTTTCTTTAACCCCCCTTTTAAAACCCTTTGTATTTATATGGCTCCTGTTATAGAAGTCTACTTACCTTACTGGGAATCCAAGGAGCCAAGATCCTGGCTTTCTGGCTCTTCCTGGGCTTCTTACAGAGCCCCTAGGCTAAGAGCCACAGGCAAAGAGCCTCACCCTTTTGCTCTCACCCTTTTGCTCGTGCCAGAGGCTTGAGCCTTGAAAACCTTGAACAGTTTCCGTTTTTTCATCGTCAACCGTAAGAGATTTTAGTGCATGGGAACTATTTGAACATCGATGCTGTGTGCACTCTGGCAGTGGGATTCTTGGAGTGCTAATCCAAATGCCTCCAAGCTCACCTTAAATGTGGTCCCAGCCATGTCGAATGCGAGAAAGGAAAGGATTTCATTTTATAACTTGCTTGGCCTCAGTTTTAAGATGCCGAGCCTATCCTGGGGGGGAGGGATCTGCGATTTTGGCTGTCGGTTGCACACAGACGGATCTGAATCACTGCCTTCCATTTCTCCCACTGTCCTTTTGTGTAGATATAAAAGGCTAAAGTACATCAGCAGTGCATAAATATCTGAGGACTCCTGTCACTAAGGAAGCCTGGCCTTGCCTTAAGATCACCACTCAGCAATCAATTCGAATTTCCTTGTGTGGGTTGCCTGGGTTGTCTGCAGTCACTGGCACACAATCAAGATTTATCCCCCAGGGCCCTTTTAAACAACCACTTTAGAAAGAATCTCAATTAAAATAGAAGAGGAAAATGGAAGATCCTCACAAACTCCAATTAGCAGGTTGAATCTCCCCCAGTGTGAAATGCCTGTGTGGAATCAGCACATTTCCACACTCCCAGAAATTTATTTAGAACAGGTCAGCCTGATTTGTTCTAGATTTCTTTTGTTATCAGCAGTTACTGAAATCCCCATCAGTATAACAGGATAGGAAAAACCCTCTGCAGATAAGCACAATAGCGGCAAATCTTACAAAAAAATATTGCATTTTCCTCGTATTGTGGAGGTCCTAATTGCCAAATCTTGTTTGTACCACCAATGCATTAGCAATCCGCCATTATTTTTTACATAAATATATAAATACATGGAGCTGCCTTATGCTGAATCAGACCACTGGACCGTCCAGGTCAGTATTGTGGACTCAGACTGGCAGCCACTCTCTAAAGTCTCAAGCTAAGGTTCTTCACCAGCTGCCTGGTCCTTGCAACTGGAGATGCCAGGGACTGAATCTTGGACTTTCTGCATGCCAAGCAGATGCTTTGCCATTGAGCCATGTATCAGATTCTTGGTCCATCAAAGTCAGTATTGTCTACTCAGACTGGCAGCCACTCTCCAGGGTCTCAGCCTGAGATCCTGCACATCAACTAATGCCAGATCCTTTTAACTGAACCTGGGACCTTCTGGTACCCTGCCATCAAAAACACACAGAGAGCTGCAGCTACCTTATATTGAATCAGATTGTTAGTCCATCAGTTTTCTCCAACTGGAAGCAGCTCTCCAGGGTCTCAAATGAAGGTCTCTCACATCACCAACTGCCTGGTCCTTTTAATTTGAGATGCTGCTGGGGATTGAACTCATGACTTTCTGGATCCAAAGCAAGTGCTCTGCCACTGAGCCATAACTGCTCTTGCTGGGGCCATTGGGCATGTACAAATTGCCTCAGTTTTTAGTTCATATCTTTCAGCTTAGTGGCTACCAGATCTGCCAATGAGCTTGAACACGTCTACATTGATTGCCCACGAGGCAATTTTCAAAGCTCCAGGAACCTGATCACCATCCGACAGGAAGCTCGGTCTATAGACAGCTGACACACAAGTGGTCCTAATACCATCTATACAGCCGTTGGCATTCAAGTGGAATTAGGTCAGCAAAGCATCTTGCGAAAGCATCACCATGCTGGACCACCTTTGTCTTCTGCCAGGGGACTGCAGCAGGGTGTTAAGGGACCATCTTGAAAAGTGGCCCAATGGAAGTGGAGGATAACACAGTCATCCCTGCCATCCCGTAGATTTGCAAATGGGCTGTATGACACCTTCTGTCCAAGTCAGCATGAAGCTTCTTCCAGTGTCGTTCAAGCCATCTCTCGGTTTCATCTCCCTTGACTTGTAAACCGGTGGAGAAGGAGAGAAGGCTGTGGGCTAACCCTTTGTGTAGCTCCCAGCCAGGGATGCCAAAGAAATTCTCTGGTGCATTTTCTTGACTCAGACCATAGAGTCTTGAATGCTTCTCTCTCTCTTTTGGTACTGCAATGCAGAGAAAGCACAACTAAAGACGCCATGGCTTGTCAAAAGTTAAGTGGGAGCAAACTTCTATTGCAAGTCTATATTTCTGGTTATTTGTTTCCTGTGTTATGTCCTGCACCCATTCTTTCTCTTGTGACTCTGGATGACATTATGGTCTCCTGCAGTGTATCTTCCCAGAAGGCCTCATGCCAAGCATCACACCACAATCTGCATTGCTCTGAATGTTGGCTGACCATTTCTTTGGTAGATAAATGGCTCAGAGTGGCTGGCTGAAAATGGATGTTCATTGTTTGGAGGTAAACCCCCCCACCTGCAATGGTTCTCTTAACAATCAGGCCCTTGGACATGTGGTAGCCGGGGGCTGTCTGAGCCAGTGGGCAAGCAGGACAGCTGCCCGCGGCCTACTGATAGCTCCACCTGTGCACCCCTTGCTTGGCCCCAGCAGGGAGCAATGAACACATGAGCACACATGAAGCTGCCTTGTACTATACTGGACCACTGGCACATCAAGATTTGTGTTGTCATCTCAGACTGGCAGTGGCTTTTCAGAGTCTCAGGCTGAGGTCCTTCACGTCACCTGCTGCCTGGTCTTTTAAACTGGAGATGCTGGGGATGGAACCTGGGACCTTCTGCATGCCACCTAGATCTTAAGTGTGGTGCTTTAAAAAGCTGTGTCTCTAGGTGTTATTGGAAGGCAAAGAGTGGAGGGCCAGGCAAGCTTCCACTGGTAATAAGCGTGGGCACAATCATCACATCCAGTGACAAACTCTGACATGGGAGCCATTTCCCACAAGGAGAGATGCTATCAACACCTAGATTAGAGATTTCCTGAAGTGGAACCAATTTCCCAGAACAAAAAAGCCTTGAAAGGCTTACACACATTTCCTGTTAGTTGTGTGTAACTGTAGGGCGAAGAGTTAATTGATTTCCAAGGTTCACACTGTCTAGGCTGCCACTGATATATATACTTGCAGTTTTTTTAAATAAAAAAAAAATAATTGCTATCATTCCTGCTTTCTCAGTGTAACTGGATCTTGTTTTGGTTGTGGTTTCCTCTCCTACTGTTCACCTGCCTCCAACACCCTATGGTGGCCCCCCCCCGGCCTTCTTTAGCCTGTGGGTGACTTTGGGATTCCGCAAAGGGTGCTGGGTGCAACTACAGAACAGCTGCCCCGGAGGCCGGGCCTCTCCTGTATCCAGACATTTATCACTTTATTTTGACATCTTGACCACATGACATGACGGGCATTCTTCACGTTGTTTCAGAGGGCAGCCATGTTGGTCGGCATCAGAACAGCCAGATCGGAATCCAGGAGCACTTTGGAAACCGACAAAATTTGTGGGGGGAGAGAAGCTTTCAAGAGTCAACACTTCCCATCTGATAAGAGAAGAGCTTTGACTTTCAAAAGTTTATACCCCAATCTATCTATACTTTACATTAAATTTCCACAGTGACAGATCTCCTAAGCAACAACTTGAGGGGAGGCGGATTTTGCAGCTGAAGATAATCAGACCAGTTGGATTTAACCCATCTGCTTATTGAAGAGAAATCGTTCCAATGGCAAAACCCAAAATTCTGTACGTAATATCCCCATGCACTTTTCAATGGAGTAGATCCACAATTGTAGTCGGCCACTGCTGTGGTTGAGCACAAACAATGCAGTCACTGAAGCAGGGAGAAATAGCATGATGCCATTTGGAGCTTGGCATAAAATTCCAGGTACCCTACCCCCAAAAGCACCCAGGTGCGAGCACATTTTGTAAATGGCACCTGGCTAGAAGAGGGCAGCACCCCCTTGTGCAACAGGCTGGTTCTCCCATAATGCACAGAAGAGGCACGCTCTCCTTTTCTGAGATATTCATACTGTATATTTTCAGATTCTCAAAGGTTCCTGTGAAGTATAACTTCCATATGTCACTCTGGCACTGTCGACTTGATGCATGCCACCATGACAACTTCTGGGGTGGAGATTGCGATGAAATGCCACTTCAGCCAAGTGTTTGTGTTAAAGCCCTCCACTTTGCTTTGTGGATGTTGGCTTTACACTCTGTGAGTGCTCATTGGTTAAGTTCAAACGGGACTTACAGGTGTGTGTGTCTGTTAAGTGCTGTCAAGTCATTTCCAATTTATGGCAACTCAATGAATTACTGTCCTCCAAAAGGTCTCGTCATTCACAGCCTTGCTCAGGTCTTGCCAACGGAGGGCCTTTCTGGCTTCCTTGAGGGAGTCCGTCCATCTCCTGTTGGGTCTTCCTCTTCTCCTGCTGCCTTCAACTTTTCCTAGAGTTATTGGGTGATTTCCCACTAAAACTGCTGTTGGGTTGCTCCGCCGTTTGCCCCGAGATTTTTAGTCAATTTCACACCGAAGCCGCGGGGCTGCATTTTGACCCGCGGCTCGCCGATTTCCCCGCAGTTTCGTAATCCTGTTTTTTGAGGATTACGAAACTGCGGGGAAATCGGGCGAAGCCGCGGGTCAAAATGCAGCCCCGCGGCTTCGGTGTGAAATTGACTGAAAATCTCGGGGCAAACGGCGGCGCAACCCCGCGGCAGCTTTAGTGGGAAATCACCCATTGTCTTTTCCAGTAACTCTTGTGACCAAAGTACAATTGTCACCATTGTAGTCATTTTAGCTTCTAGGGAGAGTTCAGGCTCGATTTAGTCTAGAACGCAACTCATTCCCCCCACCCCCTTTCTCAATTCCTTCTGAATTTCATGATAGAGTTGAAGGCAATAAATTCCTTGTTAGCATGGTAATTAGGGGTTGCCAAGTCTGGGTTGGGAAATTCCTGGAGATTTGGGGGGGGTGGAGCCTAGGGAGAGCAGGGTTTAGATAAGTGTGGGAGCTCAACAGGGTATAATGCCATAGAGTCCACCTTCCAAAGGAGCTGTTTTTCCCCAGGAGAACCACTCTCTGTTGTCTGGAGACCAGTTGTAATTCTAGGAGATGTCCAGGTCCCACTTGGAAGTTGGCAACTCTATTCCAGGCTGTAGCCGAGGAAGTAGACGAAAGAGCTGCTACCCGTAGGCCACGGGATCCTTCTGACCTCCCAGTCGCAGACACCTCCAGCCTTTCCCTTTCCTTCCCTGGTAAATGTATGAGGTTTTGAGGCTGTGGGAAAGAGAAGTTCTCCCTTCAAGGAGCAGGGGAGGCAGCCGTGCTTGAAGAGCGGCAGTCATGCTGAAAAGCGTGGACAATGTTAGAGGCACACGGAGACGCACGAGGGGCTTGGTGGGGGCTGTGAAGGATTAAACCATGGAATTCACTGCCAGAGGATGTTGTGAGGGCCACAGGAATAAACAGCCTTAAAAGGGAACTAGATTAATGGAGGATAAGTCTCTCAATGTCCCTGGTGACTGAGGGGAACCTCCACATTCAGAGGCACTAAGCCTCTGAATTCCAGAGCCAGGAGGGAACATCAGGGGAAGGCCTCGGCCTTTGTGTCCTGTTGGTGGCCCTCCAGAGGAACTGGTTGGCCTCTGTGTGAGACGGGAGGCTGGACTAGATAGATTATTGGTCTGATCCAGCAGGGCTCTTATGTTCTTACATTCTTACTTGGTCTGAAGAGAGAGGACTAGCCAGATAAAGAAGGTAATCTGGAAAGGACCAGACTCTGAACAAATCTGAAACCATCCAAATAGTTCTGCCTATCTCTTTACCATCCTAGAGATAAAAGAAGATGCACTTATACCTTGTTCATTTTCTTTGTTATCAGGCATTTGTAGTCTTTTGCCATTCAGCTATATGCTTTGACTCCCTCTATTCATTGACTGCTTTTATTCATTAAGCTAAAACTCTCTCTTTTTCTGAAATTGAAGTTCTGTGGTCTGCAAGTATGGGAAAGCCTCATTCTTTGCCTTGTGGCTATCAAGATACGAGACAGAGGCCCAGAGCCTGCCTAGCTGAGCATATCTCTAACAAGCGGAGTTGCCAAAGGTTTCTGCTTGGTGGCTGAACACAAAGAGGAGATTCTGAAAGAAGTCCGACACTAGGCCATCATATTGCAATTTGATTAGTTGCCTGCAGGTTGCAGCAGAGAGTAAACCCTCTTTGTGAATAGAAACAAGCAGGATAAAGCTGGAGAGATGAACTCCTCATTGGGCTCTAGCAGCTTGAGATTGGGGTCAGCTGCGTAAACCCCTCATCCCCCTTGGTAAAAACAAGGGACTGTTTTACCACAGGAACAACACACACACTCCCACAAACCTTTTCTCCTTTTTTTTTTTTTGGAGGGGGGGGAACAATCATTGTTTTGCATTGAAAGCCTCCGAGTGCCTCAGGCAGATAGTATTTTAGTATCACTCACAAAAGCTACTGCAAGAGCATCTGCCATGCCAACTCTCTAAGGATGAGCAGGTAGTGTTCAATTATGTGCTCCGTTCTTGCGAAGCACCTTCCCGGGTTCTGGTGAGGGAGCTGCCGTGTGCTCCTGCGCTCTCCTCTGAGTCATTTTTGCAGGCCATGGACTTCTTCTTCCAATTACTCATTGCACCTCTGGGTAAACTCCGAGCGGAAATTACATTCCAGCTTTTATCTGCCTGTATGAAACGCAGAGCATACATTTCCAACATTAATGGACGGTGCGGAGCAGTTAGCAGCCAGTGGGCCCTGGGAACCCTGAGCAGGGCAGGTGCGCTCTTCTCCTCACATCTGCCTGTCTTTCTTCCTCAGGCAGAGGACATCTGCTGCCCTAGACTGACTGCAGACTGTTGGGCTGGCATTTAGAGGGGTATTTTCCAGGCTTGAAACAACAAAAACCCACCTGATCAGAGCACACAGTAAATTTACACGCATGGAGAGAAAAGATTCTTGATTCGGAATCAGTTGCAAATATGTTCAATGATTAATACTGCATGGTTACTGCTAGGGTTGCTAACTCCAGGTAGGGAAATTCCCAGAGATTTGACAGCGGAGCCTGGGGAAGGCAGAGTTTGGGGCAGGAAGGGAGCTCAGCATGGTCCCCCACAGAGGCCACCCACCATTCCTCCAAGGGAACTGATCTCTATAGTCTGAGGATAAGTCACTGGCCCCACCTGGAGGCCGGCAGTCTCCCTACACTCACAAATAGTTTAACCTGTACTACCCCTTATTCCTGGGAAGAAGGGGGAATTCCTCAGACCAGGGCCTGGGACAGGGACTCCCTGGCCCCAAAACCTCATGGTTTGGGAGAAAGGATGTGGCATAACTCCTGTGAGCATCAATATGTGCTTGCTGAGGAAGAGGAGTCTTGGGGCCGTGCAGCTTGACTGCTTAGGGCTTGGAGTCCGTGTCAGCCTGGCCCGGGAAGGTACAGACAGAGGAGGTCTAACTTCTGTGCATTTCAGCCGTCGTCTGTTCCAAAACAAGACACAGGAACTGCAGGCCAGAGACAGAAGGGGTCACCCACTGGAGCAGAGTTGCAAAAAAGGGAAGGAGGTTTTTTGGGGGAGGGGGAGCGATCATTTGAAAGCTCCTTGGCTTTGATCTAGAGGGGAAGTTAAGCACGGGACGGCCCTCTCCAACCAGTAGCCCGATCACTTTGAGGACAAGGCAGCATTGCATTTAGGATTTTGGCCAAAGAGGTACTTGCATACTTAAATGGGGAGGGCGTAGGCTAGTGCTCCAGGCCACATCCTGCCTGAGGAAAAGAATGCCTTACTCCAAGCTGGCCTGGGTGCCCTGTACAAAGTTTGAAAACTTTCAGTAGGTGCTCAGAAGGTGGGAATCAAATTTGCAACTCACTAGAGAGAAGGAGGAATCATAGAATCATAGAATGTTGGAAGTTCCTTGCAGGTCATCTAGTCCAACCCCCTGCACTCTGCAGAAGCATAGCTGAAAGATAGCCCTATACAACATACCCGAAAGATGGTCGTCCAGCCTCCCCTTAAAAACATCCAGCGAAAGAGCATCCACCACCTCCTGAGGCAGTCTGTTCCATTGCTCAACCACTCTTACAGTTATGAAGTTTCTCCTGATATTTAGCTGGTAATGACTCCCTTGTAATTTCCACCCATTAAAGCTAGTTTTGCAATCTGGAGCAAGAGAGAATAGATCTGCTCCAGCTTCTACGTGACAGCCCTTCAAATATATGAAGACTGCCATCATGTCCCCTCTAAGCCTTCTCTTTCCCAGGCTAAACATACCCAACTCTTTCAACCTTTCCTTGTAAGACTTGGATTCCAACCCTCTCACCATCCTGGTTGCCCTCTTCTGGACACGCTCGAACTTGTCAACATCCTTCCTAAAATGTGGTGCCCAAAACTGGACACAGTACTCCAGGTGAGGCCTGACCATAGCAGAACAGAGCGGAACTACCACCTCCCATGATCTGGACACAATGCTTCTGTTAATGCATCCTAAGATTGCATTAGCTTTCTTCAAAGCCACATCGCACTGCTGGCTCCTGTTTAGCTTGTGATCAACCAGAACAGCTTCCATTCTATATCTGTGCCTTAGATTTTTTTGTGCCTAAGCATAGGACTTTGCACTTATCTCTATTGAAATTCATTTTATTTTTCTCAGCCCACTGTCCCAGCCTATTTAGATTATTTTGAATCCTGACTCTGTCTTCTTCAGCATTAGCAATCCCACCCAGTTTCGTGTCATCTGCAAATTTGATAAGCATCCCCTCTATGTCTTCCTCCAGCTCATTTATAAAAAACATTGAACAACACTGGGCCCAGGACTGAGCCCTGCGGCACTCCACTCAAGACTTCCCTCCACGTAGACGCAGAGCCATTTATGAGCACTTGTTGGGTACAATTTTTCAACCAATCATGAATCCACCTGATGGTTGCACCATCGAGCCCACACTTAACCAGCTTATCCTCAAGGATATCATGAGAAACTTTGTCAAATGCTTTACTGAAATCTAGATATACTATATCCACAGCACAGCATTGCCAGACTCAACCATTTTAGTAACTCTGTCAAAAAAGGAGATAAGGTTGGTCTGGCATGACTTATTCTTGATAAACCCATGCTGGCTACTACCAATTAACTCATTCCATTCAAGGTGCTCACAGACAGAGCGTTTGATAATCTGCTGTAGAATTTTCCCTGGTATTGATGTCAAACTGACAGGCCTATACTTTCCTGAGTCTGTCTTTTTCCCCTTCTCGAAGATCGGGACAACATTCACTCTTCTCCAGTCTTCCGGGACAACACCAGTACTCCAGGACATCTCAAAGATTAGAGCCAGAGGCTCTGAAATAACATCTGCAATTTCTTTTAGCACCCTGGGATGCAAGCCATCTGGCCCTGGAGATCTGAAAATATTTAAGGCAGCTAGATGCTCTCTAACCATTTCCTTACTTACTCTGGACTGGCAGTTCCTCCTTCCTTCATATGCCCTGCATTCTTCAGTTCGTACACAGCTCACCTTACTGTTAAAGACTGACACAAAGTGAGAGTTGAGTAATTCTGCTTTGTCTTCATCCCTTGTTAAGGCTTGACCATCTTCCCCTAGCAATAAGCTTACTCCATCCCTGTTCTTCTTTTTGCTTCAAACATAGGCATAGAAACCTTTCTTGTTATTTTTAGCACCCCTCACAAGCCTCAGCTCCATCTGCACTTTAGCCTTTCTGACACCATCCCTACAGATTCAAGCCTGCTTCTTGTACTCACCCTCAGTAATTTGTCCCTCCTTCCATTTCCTGTACATTTTCCTTTTTAGTCTTAGCTCTTCAGAGAGTTCTTGTTCAGCCACCTTGGCTTCATTACCTGTCTCCTAGCTTTCTTTCTTACTGGAACAGTTTGCAATTGTGCCTTAAGCACGTCATTTGTCAGCATCACCTATCCTTCCTGTGCAGATTTCCCCCTCAGCATTTCCAGCCACAGGATTCTACCTACTATTTCTCTGAATTTTTTGAAATCAGCTTTCCTGAAGTCCAGGATACAAGTCCTACTATGTCCTGGTTTCACATTGTTTTCTGTGTAAAATTCCAAGCTGACATGGTGACTATTCCCCAATGACCCCACAACGTTCACTTCATCAACCAGTTCTTCCCTGTCAGGATTAAATCCAGGATAGCAGATCCTCTGGTTCCCACCTCCACCTTCTGAGAGATGAAGTTGTCCATAAGACTATTCAAGAATCTACGGGATGCCCCATGTCTAGCAGAGTTAGATTTCCAGCAAGTATCTGGATAGTTGAAATCTCCCATAACCACTACATTCTGTCTCTGTTAAAGTTTAGCAAGCTGTTGTACAAATGCATCATCCCATTCCTCTGGTTGGTTTGGAGGTCTGTAGTATACCCCACAACAATATCCCCTTTTTTTTTTACCTCGCTCTATCCTTACCCATACACTTTCAACAGGCAACTCTCGAAATCCTGAAGTTCAGTGCAAGCGCATTCATTCTTGACATATAGTGCCACCAGCATCCTTTTTTGTTGATTCGGTGCCATTTGAACAAGGTATATCCTTCAATCGCTGTGCTCTATATATGAGACTCATCCCACCAAGTCTCAGTGATACCTATCAGATCATACTTACTTTCCAATATTTTAACTTCAAGTTCAACCTCTTTATTTCCCATATTCTGTGCATTAGTATAAAGACATCTCAGATTACAGACATCCTTTCCTACTGTAAGTCCCTTCGAATTTACCTGAAAATTACTGAACTCACCTCTCTCCCATTCATGTATTCTCTGGCCACTCCCTTTCTTGAACTTAGTGTTGGGGATGCCACTCAACAACAAGCTTTTTCTTCCCACCCCTGATAGCTTCAGTTTAAAGTCCTCCTGATCAGGTTTGCAAGTCTTCCAGCAAAGACATCCCTCCCATTCTTTGTAAGGTGCACCTCATCTGTCACCAACAGTCCTTCATCTTGTAGGTACATACCATGGTCCAGGAAGCCAAATCCCTCTCGATGACACCATCTACGTAACCAGCCATTCACCTCCAGTATTCTGTTCTCCCTTCCAGCTCCATGGCCCTCAACAGGTAAAATGGAGGACAATGCCACCTGTGCCTCCAGATCTTTCACCTTCTTGCCCAGAGCCTCATAGTCTTTGGAGATCCATTCAAGGTTTCTTTGGGCTGTATCGTTTGTTCCCACATGGATCAGCAGGAGCAGGTAGTGATCAGAGGTCTTGGCCAGTCTTGGAATTCTCTCAGTCACATCTTGGATACACACTCCAGAAAGACAACAAACCTCTTGATATTCCTTGTCCGGTCTGCACACAACTTCTTCCGTCCCTCTCAGTAGGGAGTCACCAACCACCACTACTTGTCTCTTCCTCCATGGGATAGCTTGGTTCCTTTTCTGCCTATGTGTTTGTGTATCAGTCACATCCTTTTGATCTTGGAGTGTGCTATTCTGATCTTCCACCATCAGAAGTGGCTGGTAGTGATTTTGCAGCTCCACTGGCTGTCAGTGTTTTCTGATTATCTTATTCCTCAAGGTCACATTCTTCCACTCACCCATCTGTTCCTTGTTACTTCCTTCCTCTTGCTTAGGATTTGCTAGCTGTTGCTGTTCTTTCAGAAGCCCCTCTTCCTTCACGTCTAAAAACCTTTCTCCCTCCCTGATGTTCCTCAGTGTATAGATTTGTGCCTCGAATTCTCCCACCTTCTCCTCAAGCATTCTTATAAGCTTGTACTTGTAGTATGTATAGTGCATTTCCTGGCAAGGCAGAAAAATGATCATGTTGCAACCCTGGCACATCACTGGAATAGATCCTTTGTTATCCATCTCCCTAGGAGTGAATCTATCTTCTACAGCCTCAGGAACTTCCCTCAAAGTCTGATGTAAACTCTTGTTGTGGTGATGTACCCTGAAAACTTTGAAACTGACCAAATGGCTACCTTGCCAGCAGTTCTCCCTCCAGAACTCAGTAGCAACCCTCTACTCAGGTTCTTACAAAGCCTCCAAGCAAACCCACAGGCTACAACCCACAGCAACTCACTCAGCCTCCAACAACCCCCAAAACACAATTAGCCCCAAACAGACTTAAACAGAACCACTCTCTATCAGGCTACAAAAGAATCCAACTCTCTCTCAGCTCCCACACAGCAGCTAGGAAGGCAAAAGGGGAAAGACAAGACCTCTTACCTTCTAGTAGCAGCTCACCATGTGCTCTCCACTCCTTGCCTCAGCCCAACTGACTCAGGTCTGCCTCTGGCAAGGAGCGGCCTTTTGTTTCAAAAGGCCACTTCCTGCCAAGCACAGCAGAGCCCAGCACAGTGGGGAGAGGGGCCTGCAATCAACCGCACTCCAAATCAACTCACTCAGCCTCCAACACCCTGCCCTTCACTTTACACCCCGCCCTTCACTTAGAGTCTCAGAGCGGCTTACAGTCTCCTTCCCTTCCTCTCCTCACAACAGACACCCTGTGAGGTAGGTGGGGCTGAGAGAGCTCTGAGAGAAACTGCTCTGGAGAGAACAGCTCTGAGAGTACTGTGACTGACCCAAGGTCACCCAGCTGGCTGCATGTGGAGGAGTGGGGAATCAAACCCAATTCTCCCAGATTAGAGTCTGCTGCTCTTAACCACTACATTGAATTGGTTCTCAAGAGTTTTCCCCCATTCTCAAGTGAGCCTTTATTTTTTGACAATGTTATGACATTGTAACGTTACTGCCCATGTGCTAATTTTTTTAAGAGCTCCATTGAAGGGCTGTCATGTAAAAGATGGAGCAGATCTATTGCTCCAGATTGCAATACTAGATCTAATGGGTGGAAATTACGAGGGTGGCGATGCCGGCTAGATGTCATGAGAAACTTCCTATCTGTAAGAGTGGTTGAGCAGTGGAACAGACTGCCTCGGGAGGTGGTGGATGTTCCTTCGCTGGACGTTTTCAAGTGGAGGCTGGACGACCATCTTTCGGGTATGTTTGTAGGGCTCTCTTTCGGCTACGCTCCTGCAGAGTGCAGGGGGTTGGACTAGATGACCTGCAAGGTCCCTTCCAACTCTAACATTCTATGATTCTATGATTACTGAGGATATGCATGATGGGAGATGGCCCCTTTTGAAGTGACCATAGAACCCATGGGGTTGGTCTGATCCTGAAAAACAATGAGCTAAAATCCCTATTGCAAAAGGAGTGCTGCAAAGTCGAAGCATCAGATGGGAATTCAATTTGCCGGTTAAAAAAAGGAAAAAGGATACTGCGGAAATGGTCTAGATCATGACATCAAGATTTTTGGAAATGGGGGGTGGGCAGGCAGCCGGTAGGCAGGGAACAGCCATTTTGCTCCAAGTAGGGCATACAAATAATGGCGGGGGAGGTGCCCAAGGGCTCTGCTATGGTAAAGGCTGGCCTGCAGAGTCGTCTCCTGGTCCAGGAAGTGACTGATAAGAAGAAATTGGAGAAATTTGCTTCTTGGCAAGAGTCTGATAGGGCATAATCACAAAGGACAGAGAACATCAGGAATTGTCTGCTGTATCAAAGATGTGCGGCCCAGGCAGGACATGACTCTCCCTCTTGTACACTCAAATGCATGTGATGGGCAATCCTGTAACATGGAGAGAAATGGCCAGATCATCTTTTTCTAAGAGAGAGCGAGAAGAGAGGGGGATTGACACCAGCATTTATTTCTGTGCAGCTTTTGGTTTGCATCTTAAAACACCAGGTGACCCCGATACCTTTGCAACTTGCTAGAATTTAATTGTAGGCATTCTGAGTGATGTATTAAGCTCTCTGCAGTATGAAAATGTTAGAGAACATTGGCAATTTCAGAGCATCAGATAAGAAGCAGTAAGAAGAAGCAGTTTCCATGAATAACATTAATATCTCCCAACAGGTTTCAGAAATATGTTACAATCTAGTGGAAAAGTTATAAGCCCCTTTACTCTGTACTTAGGTGGGGAAGGTGTTTATTTATGAAGCCGGTTATACTCGACTGGATCATTGTTCATCAAGACCACTCTGCTGACCAAGACCCTTCTTTAGCTGGAGATGTGGAGGAGAGAACTAGGGTTGCCAGTCTCCAGGTGGGGCCTGGATAAGGAATAGTCAGGCAACCGGCAGGAGATAGAGGCAGGCACTTATTGCGGGAGCCACGATCTTCATCATTGTGTGATGATATCATTTCTGATGCAACCCAGAAGTGCCAGTATCACAGGGGGTGATGCCCTACCACTTGCCCCCAAACTCTGTGGCTTCCATAGAGTTTAGAGACGATTGACAGAGTGTAACCGTGGTGGGAAGCTGGCTCTTGTGGGTCATGACAGACGTGATGTCATCATGCAGTGACGAAGACTGCCACAGCACCACCCATTTTGTTGGCCTTCTTCTGCCCACTGATCAGATAAGTGGGCCTTCTTCTGCCCACTGATGGACATTGGAAAGAATTACTGGGAGTTTGCCTGTTATTAGTGGGCAAGTGCTACACCTAAGTATGGCGATTTCTTGGAATTACAACTTATCTCCAGACAGCACACCTCAGTTGCCCTGGAGAAAACGGCTGCTTTGGAGGGTGGACTCCATGGCATTATAACCCTGCTGGGGGCCCTCCTTTGGCTTCCTTCTCAAATTCTCCAGTTTTTTTCCCCAACCTGGATTTGGCAACTCTAAACCTACCATTGATTAATTGCCCTTTTTATTTCTTATATTTATAGTTTGCTTCCATCTCAAAGGTTCAAAGAACGTAGCAGTAGCAAAAATAGAGTGAGATTATGATTTCTCAGAATTCTCTTTGCCAATTTAACCCTAAGCCACAAAGTTCACCCAGATCTTACAATCCTTCCTAGAGATTGTATAGCCTCTGTAACTTCCTTTTGTTCTTGCTAAATTTCTGAGTTGCCTGGGGGGATGGCTGGCAGGTTGCTACCAAGAGAATGTTTTCATTCACACTCTTTCAAGTTCTTATCTAGAAAACTGGCTTGTTTTCCTTTGCCACTGAGCACCAGGTGCAAGATCTCTCAGTGCCTAGAATATAGCTTTGATGATTCTGTTCTTTACTTATAGCCAGCAATTAGGTTATAAAATGTTTAGTTTTAGCTATGTATCTCACATTGAGCTCTGGCTGGCTTTGAGGCTCAGCAGACTGAAGCTTACTATTTCTGCAAGTTTGATGCTTTATTAAAATTTCCTAGTAAAGAAATCTGGATCTGGCATATCATTTTCTTGGGATTTCTGTGAATCTTGGAGCTCCTGGCCAGAGCCCCAAACAGGGATGTGCAGCTTTGGACTTGAGTGAGCCAGAGTCCTGGTCTGAGGGAGGACAGGAGTTTTTGACACAGCTGCTCCTGTTTATGAGGCTTGGAATGAAATAAATAGACTGAGCAACCACCCAAATTTGTGGCTACCTGATAGAACTTGAGGGATATGCTATCCCAGATAGGTTATTATGTTTGCTCCAAGAGGTAAGTGAGCTCTTTTAATAATTTTAATCATTATAAATAAGGATGAATGAAATTCTATTGATGTAGTAATATTTTTGTTTATTTCAGTTCCGATGGGACCCTAGAAAATATGCTACTCTTTATGTGCTCTACCAGGCCGCACATCTTTGTGTGCTCACAAAGAGAAATTATTGTGCCTTAGGTCCTTTATATACATCACGGTCCTTGAAAAAGATAGTATTCAAAACGGGTAAATTACTAGAGTCCCGTGGGACTAGTGATTGTGAAACTGACAAGGTGCTGTCTGGATATTTGAACAGAATGTAAAGCTGCACTTTGATATATCGTTTGGGTGAAACCTGTTTTTGATAATATTTGACACCAATATTTATATAACAGTACAGGAAGGGGAAAAAAGCACAAAATTATTCTACCTTAAACATACATTTATTATACACAGTGTTCTATACTTTTGAATATATTCCTAGCACTGTGACCCTCAGTTTTTGTCTCCACACCTGGAGGTTGGCAGCCTGCTCCTGCAGCTGCCCAGACTAGACTTGAGTGAGTCAGACTGGAAGTACTGGAAGCTGGTGCATCTCTGCAGCCTCGAGGACCAGACATCACACCAGCAATACAGACAAACGTGCACAGGGAGAAACATTCAGAATGCAGCCAGAAGGGGGTTAGGGATCAATGTGTTTAGCCAAAGCAGTATGGTTAACAGCAATCCCCCCCCTCCAACAATTGAATTAAGTAATTTATATTTGAATGCATCGTATGCTTCTGCATTCCATTTAACCATCTAATTCTCCTGGCTTTCTGGACAGGCATTCCACTTTTAGCAAATCACACATTTTAAATGGCTAGTTATTAATGGGGAAACCCTACTGAGAAGTGGGGGGGGGAGTTCTTTTGACTTGGAGCTACAGGGATTGTTCTTCATCCAGATGGAATTCTCTTCGGGTTCCTGTTAATGAAGTGTAGGAAAGAAATATAATCAATCGTGGGTAAAGTTTTCAGACTATAAGAAAGTTGATCGAATGTTAGATACTCCTGGGAGGGATGCTTGTCATTCAGAACCATCGGCAGGATGTCTTCACTCTCAGCCTTGTCTGGAGCAGCCAATTCAAAGGACATGGATCTGGGGGATGAAAGCATGTGAGGGCAGGACTGTGGTATAAAGAATGAGAGGGAGGTGGGGAAGGAGATACAAACTGGTTCAGAGACAAAGATTGCGATGGGCGTGTTTTCTGTCCGTCCATCCCCCCCCCCGTTATTTTGGGACACACGGAAGTTGCCTTCTATGGGATCAGACCCTCAGTCCATCAAGGTCAGTACTGTCTACTCAGACCAGCAGCAGCTATCCAGGATCTCAGGTGGAGGTTGCTTTACATCACCTACTGCTATTTATGATTAATCTTTTATATTTGGTTAGTGGGGTTACCAGTCTCCCAGTGGCACCTGGAGAGCTCCCACTGTTACAATTGATCTCCAGATGACCAAGATCAGCTCCCCTGGAGGAGATAGTTGCTGTGGACGGTGGGCTTTGAGGCACTATACCTGACTGAGGTCCCTCCCCACCCCAAACCCTGCCCTCACCCAGGATCCCCCCTCCCAAGAGCTCCAGGTATTTCCCAACCTGGAGTGGACAGGCTGTTCTGTTAGACAGGAGATCCTGACTATTAAACTAATCCATTAGTTGTCCAGAAAACAGTGACCTGCACCTGGGAATTTTGGGATGCAAAGTAAGCCCACTGCCACTGTTGAGCTACAGGGCTGTTTTTCATTCTGTTTCTATCCTGCTAGTGTGGGGATATTACTCGGCATTCCAGAAAGTGCCTTCCAAATTCATTACAGAAGCCTTGAATCACTACCTATTTCTGAAGGATTATTCGGGTTAGCAGAGTGCTCAAGGCACATAATGCAGCCAGGGCCGGCTCCAGGTGTCTGGGCGCCCTAGGCAGAACAGCCTGGGGCGCCCCCACTGGGGATGCCAACCTCCCAGTGGGGCCTGGAGACCGGGGGCGGCGGCGGGGCGCTGGCTTTCCTGGAGGCTCCGCAGCTGCGGGACCCCCAGGAAAGCCAGGGAAGGGGGCGGGGGGGGTCTAGCTTCCGCCCCTCCCTCCCGGCGCCGGCTTTTCTGGGGCTCCGCGGTTGCGGGACCGCTAGGAAAGCCGGGAAGGGCGGGGGGTCTAGCTTCCGCCCCTCCCTCCCGGCGCCGGCTTTTCTGGGGCTCCGCGGTTGCGGGACCGCTAGGAAAGCCGGGAAGGGGGCGGGGGGTCTAGCCTCCGTCCCCTCCCTCCCGGCGCTGGCTTTTCTGGGGGCCCCACGGCTGTGGGACCGCCAGGCAAGCTGGGAAGGGGGCGGGGGGTCTAGCCTCCGCCCCCTCCCTCCCGGCGCCGGCTTTTCTGGGGACTCCGCGGCTGCGGGACCCCCAGAAAAGCCGGGAAGAGGGCGGGGGGTCTAGCTTCCGCCCCCTCCTTCCCGGCGCTGGCTTTTCTGGGGGGCCCGCAGCTGCGGGACTGCCAGGAAAGCCGGGAAGGGGGCGGGGGGTCTAGCCTCCGTCCCCTCCCTCCCGGCGCCGGCTTTTCTGGGGGCTCCGCGGCTGCAGGACCCCCAGGAAAGCTGGGAAGGGGACGGGGGTCTGGCGGCGCTGGCGGGTGCCAGGTTAGGGCGGCGCGGGGGGCGCTTTACGGGGGGGGAGTGGGGCACCCTGTGGGCGATCTGGCCCTGAATGCAGCAGAGTCTATCTGGTTTGTGTGTGCTGACAAGAAACAAAGTTACACATGGAACCTCTTTATCTTTGCAAAACTAATATGAGTCCTTTATTGTAAGAACCTCCATTCTAGACAGGATAGAAATAGGATTCTAATTCTAGTCTAACTAGCTAGGATGGATAGAGATGCAAGAAGAAGAAGAAGAGATTGGATTTATACCCTGCCCTTCACTTGGAGTCTCAGAGCGGCTTACAAATTCCTTTCCTTCCCCCTCCCCACAACAGACACCCTGTGAGGTAGGTGGGGCTGAGAGAACTCTAACACAAACTGCTCTTTCAGGAACAGCTGTGTCAGAGCTTGTGACTTATCCAAGGTCACATCAGCAGGTGCAAGTGGAGGAGTGAGGAATCAAACCCGGTTCTCCCAGTTTAGAGTCCGAACACTTAACCACTACACCAAACTGGCTCTCCTGCAATGTCCTGCACGTCTTGCCATCATGGTGCCAAGGTGGAGAAAACTAGCATAGTGTGGAGAGAAAGTGTCAGGCCAGAAGGGAGGAGGATTCCCTGAGAATAGTAATCTACACATCAAAGGGACAGCATCACAGCAGTAGAAGGGAAGGGTGATCAGCGTCCTGGCCTATCTAGCTCTCTGACTCTCTATGGTCCCCCTCTGAAGTCTGAGGCTAAGAGACAGCACAAAGTCCTTCCCTTCCAATAATTTCCATGTGCACACACCGAGCAAAGGCTCCAGCTGTGTATTTAAATTCCAGTATACATTTCGCAAACAACAGAAGACAATCATATGAATATACTTTGATAGTTATAAAGTGGAAAACGCTCCGTATCAGAATTTTAAAATGAATATGTATCCAAATTTGGTGTTTCTTTAAAAAATGAGCCTCTGTGTTGTTTTATCCATATGCAAAGGGTTTTTTTTTTATGCTGTTTTATAATGTTCCACAGTACATCACCTGGTACATTAAGATGAATACAGAGAGCATCTCTGTGCCTCCTTGAAATTGCAGGTTACTTATTCACTGCCTTGAGTCTGAGGAGATATATGTGGTACAAGTGTTTTAAAGAAAGAAACGAACAAACAAATGAAATGCCATCCACCTGTGAATGGTTTGGGAATGATTGTTCAATTCAGTTTCCGGATGTTAAAATGCAGTAATCTGATGTAACTCCTCAGACTGTGATCCAGGAGTCTGCTTGAGCAGAGCAAGCTCCTGACAACGTTTATATAATTAATTCCTAGTGCTGTTTTGGAATGTGGCCAGCATTACGGACCCTTTTGCTCACTTTCTCTCCCAGGAGGCTACCGGACTCTGCTGGTGCTGTGGCCTTCTGGTACTGATAACTCTGCACATGACTTTTGTCTTTGAGGATGTTTCTACATTCCAGAAGTTCATGGGCTGAGTTCAGACTGGCAATTTGCCCCGCTAAAGCCACGTTTCAGCCACATTTCCCAAGCAGATTAAAGGGGTGTTCACACCGGCACATCTGCCTGGCATTCCTCACCCGTAGGCAACACGTGTTGTTCCGCTTTGCTCCTGGGATTAAAAGATACCTGTTGAAAGTGGTAGCAAATCCCGGAGAGTGCCTTTATCCCGCTGCATTCTGCTTCCCGGAAGTGTGAACGCTCAGCCGAAAAGCCAGAAGCAACCCACATTGTGCATAAGGCAGCAGCGATATGATTGGCTGTGTTCCACTCTACCACCCAATGTGGTGCCGGAGCAATGGGATCCTGCCCAAATTGACTGGATGCCTATGTGTGTATGAGCGCATGAGCGCATCCAGGCAATTTTCCAGGGAAAAGCTGTTTACAGCCTCACCTCCTGGCCAGCAGTCTGAACGCTCCTGTGTGCCTCCTCCCGGTATGCTCCCGCATCAGTCGGCCCCGTGTGACCGGGAAAACCTGGAACAGTTTGTTCCGGGGCTTTTTTGCCATGACTGGCTCCCGCTTCAAACTGCCAGTCTGAACTCAGCCATGGTGTCACTGTCCGAATCAAAATGGATAAGGTATCTGAAACTAGCGTCCTGGACTCTCCTTGACATTCTGAAAACTTCTTGACCCCAGAAATAGACAGAAGGGTCGGTAGATCGGGTTAGTTCTAGTTTGGCCTGTGTCACATCCATGCTAGTCCTATGTGATAGGTATGTCAGCAACTATAGGTCCAAGACTGATCTATACCTCTGGTTTACTAATGGGAGGGGCTGGCCATCAACAAGCTCCATGGGAGACCTTGGTGGCTTGTCCAGAACGTTTTGAGTTTTATACAAGTGCACTATTTTAAGTCATGGGTTTGTACTGAAATATCCTATGTTGAATATTGAAATGCTACGAAGTGTTTTCTATCTTAAGAGTGTATAATGGAATAAACTGAGCTTTGTTTAAGAAGCATTCTCTCTCTCTCTCTCTCTCTCTCTCTCTCTCTCTTAGATTCAGTCCCTTGCCAGTCTTCACACAACCAATGAAAGAATTCAGGGGAACGGGGGGGGGGTTGCCAAAAAAGTACCTGGCCCCCAGAATCCCTCAACAGTTGGTGAAGCAGCATAGTCGACAAGACAAGTGCCTTTCCTGTTTTAATGCCTACAAAACATAGATTGTTTTGCACAGGCTGTGGTGCTGAGTTAATTACAATCGTCCCACTTCTTCTTCTTCTTCTTCTTCTTTTTAACTAGAAGCCATTTTATTCCAGGAGGGTAATGAAGACTAATAAAATTAACCTAATACCTTTGATCTGCTATTTTCCCCCCACTGGAGACCACTTGCCCTTTCAGTTAATTGTGTTTTTAGTGTACGGAATATTATGGTGCAACAATTAATTTAGCTTTTACAAGGATGCTCTAATCCAGATCTGGTCCACTGAGCAGTTTTAGTTGGCCTCCTAGCAACCAGGTGTCATAAAATAATTGCTTTGCTTGTAAGGAAAAGGAAATTGTATCCCGAAGTTTGGTAAAGGATAAATATACTCCTCTCTTCAGTGTTAGAGCTGAACCCATGAAACTGCCTCGTCGTACTGCATCTCCAGGAATCCCCCAGGCTATAGTTGGAAACCCCACGAGCAAGCCCTCCCCAACTTGCACTTTGAACTGGTACGACCCAGGCCAGGTCTACCACCTTTCAGGTTGCCAACTCCAGGTTGGGGGAAGTTCCTGGAGCTTTTGGGAGTGGAGCCTGGGGAGGGTGGGGTGTGGGGAGGGACATGCGTGGAGCATAATGCCCTAGACTCCAGAGTGGCCATTTTCTTCCATCCTTGGGCAAGGGGCTAGAGCAGGTTGGCTGCTCCTCCGCTCCAGGGGCCCTTGGAAGAAATCAGTTTTTCCGACTCATTTCAATCTGGCTTCAAGCCAGGATTTGGAACCGCTTTGGTCGCCTTGAGAACTAGAATTTTGAGAACTTGATGGGTATCTCAGAGTCAGTGGCCTTCAGGACTGTCAGCCATAGTCTCCTATTGAGCTGCCTCTCAGAACTGTAACTAAAGGGCACCACTTTAGGGTGGTTTGTGTCCTCTCTGGTAGGGCAGCCTCAGAAGGTGGGGGGGGGGGAATCCTGATCTACCCCATGGCTTGTGGGGTTCTGCAGGGTACAGTCTTATCCCACATGTTATCCCACATGTGAAGCCACTGCTTGTGCTGAGGTGTCACCAATATGCATATGTCACCCAACTTTGCCTTTCTTGCCCACCAAATTCTGAGGATGCTGTTGAGGTTCTGAACCAGTGCTTGGAGTCAGAAACAGGATGTGGATTAGACTGCTGGTGCGTCAGCGACGTCCGTTCCTGGTTCAGTCAGATGTAGCCACAGCGACCCATGCTTTAGTTACATCTAGACCAGGTGACTGCATTACTCTACCCCCCTTTATTTTTACTTCATTAGTTTATTGAGTTTTTTCACACTATTACATGTAAAACAATACTGTTTTTAGTATGAGTCTATTAGTACATCTTATTATTTATCCATGTAAACATTCTCATCCACCTTTTAATATACAACTCTTCATCTTTTCCTTGTGTTATTATAGATATCTATCCATTTCAGCCATTTCCAACAGCTTCAAAACTAATTCTTCTCTTGATGGGAGCCTATCTAATTTCCAATTTGTTGCAAACAATATTCTAGCAGTCATTAGGATATAGGTTATTAAATACCAATCTTCTTTCTTACAGCTATCAGATATAATATTTAGCAGGAAAAAATTCTGGTGTGAAGGGTTAATCTACATTTAGTATTTCCATTAATATTTTATGTATTTTCAGCCAATAATTATGGGTCACTTCGCACCTCCACCATAAGTGATAAAAAGTTCCAATACTAAGCTTACATTTCCAACATTTGGATAACATTTTGTAATCTTATTGGGTGACCAGTGCGATCTGTGAAACATCTTATATAAATTTTCTTTATAAGGTACTAGGGAGCAAAGCCCATTGTGTTGGAAGACAACTGGCCTAGAAAGGTTGGAAGGGTGGGAGGATGGATGGGTAGAAGGGAGGGAGGGAGGGAGGGAGGCAGGAAGAAAGAGAGAGAGAGAGAGAGAGAGAGAGAGAGAGAGAGAGAGAGAGAGAAAGAAAGAAAGAAAGAAAGAAAGAAAGAAAGAAAGAAAGAAAGAAAGAAAGAAAGAAAGAAAGAAAGAAAGAAAGGGGGAGAGAGAGAGAAAGAAAGGGGGAGAGAGAGAAAGAAAGAATGAGAGAGAATGGAAGGAAGGTAGAGGGGGAAGAGAGAAAGGAAGGAAGGAAGGAAAGAAGAAAGGAAGAAAGAGGAGGAAAGAGAGAGAGAAAAAGAATGGAAGGAAGGAAGGAAGACAGGAAGGGGGGAGAGAATGGAAGGTAGGAAGGAAGGTAGAGGGGGAGAGTGAGAGAATGAAAGACGGGGGAGAGACACCAAAAGAAAGAGAGAGAGGGAGAGAGAGAGAGAAGGGGGGGGCCCGGCGGAAATGGGGCCGTGGCAGCCGGGCCTGCAGCGCCGCCACCCTTCACCGGCCCCCCTGGTGATTGCCTCTTAAGGGGGGGGGCAGCAGAAACGGACCTGCGGCAGCCGGCTCAGCGCTGCCACCAGCCTTCACCTCCCCCCTCCCATGGTTGCCCCTGAAGGGGGGGAGTGGCAAGTGCCGCCACCGGCCTTCACCTTCCCCCCCCCAATTGCCTGTGAAGGCTGGGGGGGGAGTGGCGAAAACAGGGCAGTGGCAGTGGCTGTGCAACGGCCTTCACCTTCCCCCCCCTTCGCGATTGCCGCTAAATGTCAGGGAGGAATGCCGAAGGCGGTCCCACGTCGGGTGGCACAGCGCCGATGCCGGCCTTAACCTGCCGAAGCTGCGATTGCCTCTGAAGGGTGGGGGGAGTGGTGAGAATGGGGCCATGGCGGCTGGCTCAGCGCCGCCGCTGGCCTTCACCTCCTCCCCACCCATGGTTGGCTGTGAAGGGCGGGTGGGGAGTGGGGAGAACAGGCCGGTGAGAGAATTGGGGGGCCTGTGGTAGCTTCTCCCGTCTGCCTGGATTTGCAGGGAGGGGGAGAAGCGAAGGGGGGTGGGCGCGCTGCGGCTCCCTTCACTACCAGCACCGGCAGGGCCATCTCCTGGGCGGGTGGGGGGAGGAGGGCCTGATCCCAGAGCGCAGTGGCTCCCTGGCCGGCTTTCTCCTGGGCAGGATCGAGGCCGGTGCAGTGGCTCCCTGGCCAGCGCCACGGCTTTCTCCGGGGCGGGGGGCGGGAGTGAGGGAGGCCTGATTGACAGTTCAAGCAGCCAAACACTGTTGGCGCGCATTGAATGTTGCGGAGCGAAAAGACAAATATTATAAGGAGAGATAGCTCTTGTAAACTTAGCTACTTTCCAAATTTTAGACCATTCATCTAGTTCTATATTATAACCCATATCCTGCATCCAGTTAATCATTGTTATTTTTACAGTTTCATCTTGCAAGTATTCCTCTAACAAAAAGTTGTATAATTTTTGGATCATTTTGTCACTTGATGACAGCCAAATCTTATCTAAATTATTTTTAGTTTCATAAAAGCCTATTTTTGTATCTTTGTTAAACCTATTAGGTAATTGTATCATTTCCCACCATGTTAATTTTATATTTTGTACATGAAGTTTGTCCTCCTATTCCAATTTGTTATCTTTGTCTAAAAGCATCTCATAGCTCTCTTGTTTATCTTTGGTGATCAGCGTGGGCTTTATAAAAGCTTCTAGAGGTGAAACCCACTTGGGAGTTTTCTCATAAAAATGCTCTTTTACTTCTTTCCAAGTTTTCATCAATGCACCTCTAATTGTATGTTGCTGGAAGTTTGTATGGATTTTTTCCTTTCCATACCAAACATACACATGCCAACCCATAGACAAGTTGTGGCCTTCTAATTTTAATAATCTAGTATTTTCCAATAGTAACCACTGTTTTATTCATCCCAATGCTGCCACTTTGTAATATATATTCCAGTTTGGTAGTCCAAAGCCTCCTCTATCTTTCTTCTCTTGTAACATTTTCAATTTAATCCGAGCTTTTTTGTTGTACCATATAAATTGTTGACATATTTTACCCGTATCTGTAAGAACTTGTTTATTTCTTAAAACTGGTAAATTTTGTTGAAGAAAAAGAAATCTAGGGAGTATATTTATCTTTATTGTTGCAATTTTCCCCATAAAAGACAAATTTAAATATTTCAATTTTTGCAAATCTTTCTTCATTTCCATTAGTAGTTTTGTATAGTTGTCCTCTATCAAAGTATTGTTTCTATTAGATATTATAATACCTAAATACTTAACTTTTTTGGCTATTACCATAGATGATATGCTTTGTATATGTTCTGTTTGCTTTTGTGTACAATTCTTTGGCTGAGTTCAGACTGGCAGTTTGAAGCAGGAGCCAGTCATGGCAAAAAAGCCCCAGAACAAACTATTCCAGGTTTTCCCAGTCACACTGCGCCGACTGATGCCATAGCATATCGGGAGGAGGCACGCAGGAGCGTTCAGACTTCTGGCCCAGAGGCACAGCTGTAAACAGCTTTTCCCTGGTAATTTGGCTATGTGTGCATGTGCACATTTAACATTTCCAGAGTAAATATAAACAATAATGGAGATAGCAGACAGCCTTGTCTCATACCATTTTGTATAATGATATTTTGGGTTACATCACCATTTATTATAACTTTTGCTGATTGGGTGGTATATATTGCTTTTATAACCATGAAGAATTTAGTGGCACAATCCCAGGCCTCCAAGTTTTGTAACAAAAAGTCCCAGCTGACATTGCCAAATACTTTTTCAGTGTCCAAAAATATTAAAGACTGTTGTTTTCGGGATGCATTTCATAATATTCTAAAATGTTAAGGATGGTCCGAACGTTATTTCTAAGTTGTCTTTTTGGTAGAAAACCTGCCTGGTCTTGGTGTATGGTTTGTACTAGCACTTTTTTCAATTGTGTGGCTATTATTGCTGCAAATTTTTTATAATCTGCATTTGGCCTATAATTCTTAATTTCTTTTTCATCAGAGTTTTGCTTATGAATCAGCATAATCAATGCTTGGTTCCATGAGTCTGGCAGTTTTCCAGTTATTGATATGTTATGTAGAACTTCTTTAAATGGTAGAATTATCTGATCTTCCAATTTCTGATAGAGCTCCACAGGTAACCATCTAATCCTGGTATTTTTGTTTTGTTTTGTTTTTTTACTAAGCTTCTGTAATTTCACAAATTGAAATTATTTAATTTAATATGTGTTTCTGTTTCTCATTAATTTTTTCATGTTCCATTTTTAAATAGATTCTTTTATTGTTTGTTTATCTTGTATATTCTGCAAGTATAACTTTTTATAAAAAAAATCTGTTATGACTTTCAAATCTTGTAAATTATATTTCTCTTCTCCTTTCTCATTTCTTAAAGCTGTAATAATCTTTTTTCCTTTTTCTTTCCTCAGTTTATAAGATAACCATCTAGTTGGCTTATTTGCATTTTCAAAATAATAGTGTTTTGTGTACTTTTTTGCCATTTCTTGTGTTTCTAGTAGATTTATTTGATGTTGTAACAATCTTAATTTCACTTTTATTTTCCCAGCATCCTTAGTTCTCTTCATCTGATCTTCTTTTTTTTTAATTTGATTCCCTAAATCTCTATATTGCTTTCTTCTTTGTTTATTTTCCCAAGCCTCTTAATTTATAAACCAACCTCTTATAAATGCTTTGAATGTTTCCCAGACTGTCTCAATTGATATATCTGGTTGTATGTTCCTTTTGAAAAAGTTTTGAATCTCTGTTTTGGTTTTCTTCATAAAATCTTTATCCCATAGTGAGTTCTTATTCATGGACCACCTCATCTTTACCTGTGTTCCTTGAACTGTTAACATTAATGGACTGTGATCTGCAAATGTGTTTGGTAAGATTTCAATATCTATTATATCTTTCACCATGGATGTTGATACCCAAGCCATGTCTATTCTTGACCATGAACTATGCCTGGCTGATAGAATGTATACTTTTTTTATCAGTGTTCCTAATTCTCCAAGCATCAACTATATTTTGTTCTTCTGCTATTGCAAAAAAAGAGTTTGGAAGTATATTTCCTGATTTCTTGTTTTTTGACTGATTTTTCCTATCTAATTTTGTATCAAATACAGTGTTGTAGTCGCCTATCATATATCTCATCAAAATTAAATGTTGCCAGGGTTTCTTGTGTTGTTTTGAAGAATTGTTCCTGATTTTGGTTAGAAGCATAAATATTTACCACTAGTGTTTTTTTGTTCTGTCTTGAAGTAGTGATTACAACCATTCTTCTGTCATTTGATGAATATATTAATTCTGGATTTAAATACTCTTTTGCATGTATCGCAACACCTCTTTTTTTCCTTGAATCCTATGCAAAAAATACTTTGCCTAAGTTTATTGACTGTTAAATATTTCGTATCTTCTTTCCATATATGAGTCTCTTGTACACATGCAATATCTACTTGTAATTTCTTTATTTGATGAAATATTCTCCTTCTTTTTTGTGGACTATTTAAACCATTTACATTCACCTGGATGGGTGTTTGGAAGTTGCTGTTAGTGCAGAATGCTGTAGCTAGACTGCTGGTCAGAGCCAGGTGTCAGGAGCACATGATGCCAATACTACAGCAACTAGACTGTCTACCAATCCACTCCCTATCCCAATTCAAGGTGTTGGTTTTGTCCTTTAAAGCTCTACATGGTTTGGGACTGGGGCATCTGAAGGACCATCTTCTCCCATATGTTCCTGCCCAGGAACTAAATTCACAGGAGGAGGCCCTCCTGAATACCCCCTCCACCAAAGAAGCTGTAAGGTAGTTCTGTCATGTGTATGGTATGCAGAGGGAGTACTCCAGTGTCCCATCCTTTGAACTTTCATTCGCTATCTCTTATCAGGTCTCCGACCTTGCCTCTCCAGCTGCTGGAGTTTCAGCTGGGAACCATCGTTTTCTAGATTGTTTTGCTTGTCCACTGCTTCTGTCCACATGCGCAAACATTAATCATTGGCTTTTGCTATATGGGGGGGATGCTTGAAAGTAGTATATCTTAGCAGACCTTATTGTATGTGGCCATTACAGACAAAGCTGTACACGTGTCTTTAGTTCTATTTCACTATTAAACATTGTCTTCTGAAGAAGCCCTGTGTTGCATGAGCTGACTGAGGAACCTGACAGAAGCTCATCTGCTGGGTACAAGAGAGAGGGGCTTTTTGGAGGCAGCCCCATGATCATGGAACAACCTCCCCAAGGAGGTGCACCTGGCCTCCTCACTGCCAGTCTTTATAGGCAGCTGAAGATGGTATTGTTTTGGACCACATTGATTATTACCAGCAATCCTAAATTGTGATTCTGATTTTTTAAAATGTATTTAATGTATTTTATTGACATTGTGAGCTGCCTTGGCTGGACATGGAGTGCTATAGCATAGCCCAGTGTCATCAGATCTTGGAATCAAGCAGGGTTGGTACTTGGAAGGGAGACCACCAAGGAGGAAGGTGATGGCAAATCAGTTTGGCGTAGTGGTTAAGTGCGTGGATTCTAATCTGGGAGAACTGGGTTTCATTCCCCACTCCTCCACTTGCACCTGCTGGATGACCTTGGGTAAGCCATAGTTCTGGCACAGCTGTTCTTGAAAAAAGCAGTTTCTGTCAGAAGTTCTCTCAGCCCCACCTACTTCACAGGGTGTCTGTTGTGGGGAGGGGAAGGGAAAGGAGTTTGTAAGCCCCTCTGAGACACCTTTGAGCAGTGAAGGGCGGGGTATAAATCCAATCTCTTCTTCTTCTTCTTCAAGGGCTTCTCATTTGCCTTAAGAACCCTGTGAGGTCACCATAAATTGGCTGTGACTTAATGACTCTTTACATACATACACACAAGCCGCCTTGTGTATTGTAAGGGAGAAAGGAGGCCAATAAATGTTGTAAGTAAATAAGTAAATCAGTAAAAAAAAAGTAAGTAAGTAAATCAGAACATAACATCATAACTGATCAGGTAGCATCTCAGGGTGTAAGCAGGAATCATTGAGGATGATGGCAAGTGAGGGCAATTTAATAAAGACACAAACAGTTTTATATGGACTGCCCAAAATTGTGGAAAGGGTGCTAATTTGGCTGAAGCCAAACATATTTGTGGAAAACAAGAAGTTTGTTTTGGCCCCATCCTGGGGCCAGGCTGGGGATTACCTCTGTACTTTGGTTTTGGAATTAAATTCTCAGCAGTCAGCCTTCATGTCCTTGCTTGATTGCCATTAACCCAGATCTTGATTTGTAAGTGAATGACAGTACCAAATGTAATTACAGAGGGATCAATACTAGACAAAATTAATTTCGTTAACACAGGTTCAGAATAATAGGACAGAGTTGAGGGAAAACGAAGGGGATGTAGGCAAGTATGCAAGGCAAAGCCCCTTTTCGGTTGTATTTTAGTAATCTCCAAGAGCCAAAAAAAAGAGAGAGAATAAAACGATATCTCTCATGAGACTCATTAGCTGAAAATTGACGGCACAAGGTCCAATATTAGGGAAGATAAAAGAGTTCACTTGGCATTAAAATGCGATGTTATAAGGTGAGCAGAATGTGTGTGCCAGTTCCTACTCTGCAGATTAATTCTCCTTTGGGAGATGTGAAGGGATTCACAAAGATCTATATCGGCCCTGGTCATATGGGCTGGATAGCATGGGGGGGTGGAGGCGGGGTGATTTGCGGCACCACAATTAGAGCTGCCAGAACGTGATCCCACATGTCGGTGGCATGCCACGGTTCCTTCCCTCCATGCCTGCGTGTCAACAGGGGGGCGGAGGGAAAAGCCGTGCACCACCGCGATCACACCGAGGGAGTCTGGAGGCAGCCTATGGAAAACCGTTTGCCAGTACTTTCGAGGAGGTAGTTTTTTTACTCTGCATCTTCGGTGGGAAGCCATGGGTTGGCCATGGGAGTGCTACACCTCCCAGATGTTGTGGTGTGATCTTGCCCAGAAACTCTGCCATTCCATCATGACTCTCCCACGGCAAATTTGGTGTGTGACTGGGGCCATCATTTAGCTCCCTGAAGAGCAGTCAGGGCAGGCATCAGCTACAGCGGTTTAAAGTAGCCACTTGCCTGGTCACCTGTGGTGAGAATCTCCTTCAGGTGACTGTTTACTTACTTATTTATACCCCGCCATTCTCCCCTAATGGGAACCCAAGGAGGCTCACATCCGTCTCCTCTCCTCCAGTTAATCCTCACAACAGCCCTGTAAATTGGGTTAGGCTAAGTATGTGTGACTGGCCAAGGTCACCCAGCAAGCTTCCACATCAGAGTGGGGATTCGAACCTGAGTTTTGCAGATCCTAGTCCAACGCTGTAACCTCCACATCAAGCTGCCTCACAAATGTGCTTGTTTGTTTCTATACCCTACTACTGATTAACACAAGCTAGGTAGGCGAGTGGCCTGGCCCGGACGGCCCAGGCTAGCCTGATGTCATCAGATCTCAGAAGCTAAGTAGGGTCAGCCCTGGTCAGTACCTGGAAGGAAGACCACCAAGGAATAGCCTTAAAAACACGTCTAGCTCGCCACCTAGTGGTGCATAATGCTAAAGAACTAGAACTACTGGCTGCTAGAAAATATTAGGATCTCCTGGCTATTCTACACACAATGCCATATGATAATTGATTGATGTCTCCCTGGAGTCATGGCTAGGTCATTAAGAGCATCTCTATGACCTAAGTCCCCATCGGCTAGCAATGCCAGAGGCACTGAGACAGTACAAAATGGGGGATCAGCACACATCTGTGATACTTTGAGGAGCTAGGTTTGCCATCCCCATGTTTGGAAATACCTGGATATTTGGGGGTGGAGATTTGGAGTTGGAGAGGGGCTTAGAGAAAGGTGGGTATAATGCCGTATAGTCCACCTTCCAAAGCAGCCATTTTTTCCAGGAAAAGTGGGATAAAAGATTTAAGTAAATAAATAAGTGATTTATGTAGTCTGAAGATCAGCTATAATTCCAGGAGATCTCCAGTTCCCACCTGGAGGTTGGCAACCCTATTAGGAGCCTTCCAACATATGCAGTACGCAAACAAACCTTCTGATCAGGCTGTTAGTGCTAAAAATCTAAGACAGAATCAAGACATTTTGATGACAAAACTGGAAGGAATTGTCATCATAATAATTCACATAATGAACCAATAAAATTTAAATTAGCCGTATGACTCTAGAGTTTCTTGTCCCTTAATAGAAAACTTCACTGATTCCTGCTGATTCACTGACATTTCAAAGATCTCGGTGCTTTTTAAGAACTGATGGGAAAGGTTATGCTCTCTAAATTAATGCTATCACTGATAAGATAAATTCAAAGAATCCACCAATTCTATCATGGTTTTTGGGGAAAAAATCTATTGTTATAAGCTCATGAGGGGTGTTTTTGCATAACAGAAACCTTCAAGACATAAACTGCAATGATACTTTTCACAATTACAATCACAGTTTATGTTCTGAAGTCACTCTGCTTTCATACCCTGCTGTTTTCAGGGTTTTTTTTTTTTAACATTTTACTCTCAGCTGGTAAGGTTAACAGTTTAATATTGGTCTCCAGATATATTGTCAGGTTGCATAGATGTTCAGGATCCTCCGGTGCTGAATAAAGATATAATTGTGTTCCCCGTAAATTAGGTCAAAATGTACTGTAGATTCGAGGAGGAGGCGGAGCAGCAGCAGCAGCAGCATTGGTTTTCATACCCTGCTTTTCTCTACTTTAAGGAGTCTAAAGTGGCTTACAATCGCTTTCCTTTCCCCTCCCCACAACAGACACCTTGTGAAGAATGTGGGGCTGAGAGAGCTCTGAGAGAACTGGGACCGGCCCAAGGTCATCCAGCAGTTGGGCTGCCAGCCTCCAGGTGGTGGCTGGAGATCTCCTGCTATTACACCTGATCACCAGGCAATACAGATCAGCTCACCTGGAGAAAATGGCTGCTTTGGTAGAGGACTCTGTGGCATTAAACCTCATTGAAGTCTCTCCCCTCCCCAAACCCCGCCCTCCTCAGGCTCCACCTCTCAAATCTCCAGGTATTCCCCAACCCACAGCTGGCAGCCCTACCCAGCCAATCCACTCTGGTCGTCTTTGGAGTCTCTGTTTCGGGTGACCCCAGCGCCTCAGGCTAGACAGGCGGCGACCCAAGAAACGGCCTTCTCTGTCATGGTACCCAAACCTCAGCGCTCCCTCACTGGGGAGATTCATCTGCCTCCCTCTATTGTTGACTTCCAACAAGGTATGGAGACTTTTTGTTCCATTAGGCATTCCCTCACTCACTCTTATTAGCCCTCCTCCCTGGTTTTGGTGAGATGCGTGTTTGTATGTTTTTATTGCATCTTTGTTTTATTGGCTTTGTAAATGAAATTACAATACGTGTGCACGCGTGTGTGTGTACATTTTACTGTCTTAAATGTTTCGATGTTTGCCAGCTTGGAGATCCTATTTGGGTGGAAAGGTGGCATAGAAATGTTTTAAATAAAGTAATTCTAATTAATCACACAAGGGGAGCGGTGGCGCAGTGGGTAAATCCCCTGCATAACTATGACATCTGAACTGCCAAGCTTTGTCAGTTCTAGCCCCGTGCTGGTGTGAGCAACCAAGCCTTGTCTCTAGCTCATCGTCCACCCAGTGGTTCGAAAGCTTCAGCAAGTAGATGAATTGGGAACCACCCACTAGGGGTGGGCACACCAATCCCTTCGGGAGGTGTTGGCTGCCATGGGAAGGCGTCTGCTGCGCTGCGAGATCGGAAGGTGGAAAAATCTGTGTCAGCATTTCCTGCAGTGCAGTGAATTGGCCTGCAGTGGAGCAAATCAGCCAGGGGGTGGCAGTGTGACAATGCAACATCGTGAATCCTGACGTCATCAGCCAGCCGACAAAGAATATGCCATCGGATCACGTCTGATACAGCCTGCAGAGGAATCCTCCTGAGCAGCTACAGCGTGTGATTAAACAATTGTATGTGTTGTCTCCCCTATCCCCCCATGAATATTGTTAGTCCAATTGTCAAGAATGAGTAACTGTAAATCGCTCTGAGCCCACAGGTGTGTGGGGAAAAGCGATCAATAAATCGAAAGTATTATTATTATTATTATTATTATTATTATTATTATTATTATTATTACTACTACTACTACTACTACTACTACTACTACTACTACTACTACTACTACTATTTATAGCCTGCCTTCCTCATAAGAACTCAAGGCGGAGTACACAGAGTGAGCCAGTAGAGTCAACCAACTGGGACATTCAATAACAAATGCATTGCGGTATTAGAAGTCTGCAATCACCAGAAAGAAACTGAAGCACAGCATGACACATTAAGCAGTACAGAAATGACATAATAGGATCCTACTTACAATACGCTGCGTACCGCAGAAAAGGCCACAAGTCCTGATCATTTATCTCAGCAAGTTTGTGAAGCCATTTGGTGCTGTGCAGCCTTATTACCTGCCCAGAAAATCCCTCTTGAGTAGTTCAGTTTTGCAGAGTTTGCAGAAGGCCGGGGGAGCGGGCACATCCCTAAACTCCTCAAGCTGGCCATTCCACAAGGCACAGGTGTCCAGGTAAACCTTCATCTGGGTTGGCGCAGGCTCTTCTTCCTCAGCAAATAGACAGAGGCTCACCTTGTGGAACGCACCTCCATACCCAGAATTCTCAGCCAATAGAAAACAAGATTTAATTGGAAATGTTCTGTCCTAATAGCTAGATTGGAGTTCCAGGAGCACCTTAGAGACCAACAGGATTTTGGGGGGCTGAGCTTTTTTCAGGCGAAGCTCTTTTCGCCAGACAGGGGCCCCCTCTCCTACTGGGAGCTCTGACTTTCGAAAGGTCACAGCACGGAGATCTGGTTGGTCCCTCAGGTGCTCCTGGACTGGAATCCAGCTCTTCTCCTGGAGACTAACATGGCTGCCCTCTGAAATGATTTTCTAGCCTCAGTTTCTAAACTTGTATCTGTGAAAGGACTACATTTCTTTGACCTTCTATGTGCAGAGTAAGAATTTTAGAGTGATCAGCATATTCAAACCACAAGGCCCTTAAAATGGTCATTGTTCACAAGACTGTTTGGGACAGGTGGCAAGTCAACCTTTTACTCTCCATTTTAGGAAGACACTAACAAGTGCCTTTTGTGACGACTGCCCATTCCTCCCATTCTTTGTAAGATGCACCCCATCTGTCGCCAATAGTCCTTCATCTTGAAGATACATACCATGGTCCAGGAAGCCAAATCCCTCTTGATGGCACCATCTATGTAACCAGCCATTCACTTCCAGTATCCTGTTCTCCCTTCCAGCTCCATGGCCCTCAACAGGTAAAATGGAGGAGAACATCATCTGTGCCCCCAGATCTTTCACCTTCTTGCCCAGAGCCTCATAGTTGTCAGGCTCTTCAGAAAGTCAGTCAAACACCAGGCTTCATAAAGAAGACAGTGTTTATTGAAAGCTGTTCTAAAGGCACGGTAACATCTCTTTGTCAGTGATAGCTAATTCTAAGGATACACGTACAGTTATACCAGCTTGAAATGCCCCCCCTCTCTATCTACCAATGGGCACTAAGCCCACATGCGGGAAAAGGTGCAAAAGTCCTAAAGCAGTAAATAACCAAAAGGCCCCAGAGCTGTCCCAAACAGCGGAAACCGGGACTGAGACTAAGGACATTTGGTGACATAAGATTGCCCAGGCGGTGGAATTCTGAATCTCCTAGGCAACCTGCACACCTCCCTACATTCCAGAGCGTGAAAAGTTGTAGACCATCCCTCCCTCCTACCCGTCCATCCAGCCGATGGCAGGATTACCTGACATTCTGCCCCTCCGATAATAACCCCCCCCTCCAGGTTTGTGGGGGTACAGTTTGTGAAAGCGGCGGAGCAAACGCGGGGTGTGAACATGTTTCTCCTTCACCCATTCTCTCTGTTCAGGACCAAAATCCACCCACTCAATGAGATAATACAACCAGTTTTGAGAAATTTTAGAATCAAGAATATCAGCGACTTCGTAGTGCGGTTCCCCCCCACACCATCAGGGGGGGTGGCGTTGGTTGTTGTGGTCTCCATTGGTTCTTCCCAGGTGAACGTCTCAGTAACCTAAGGTGAAACACAGGATGAACTGCTCTTAATGACTTGGGTAAGACCAGTTCAACCGTCACAGCATTAATCACCCTTTTTATTTCAAAAGGTCCCACATACTTCCCACCCAGTTTCCGACTGGGCTGGAGTCCCTTTATGTTCTGGGTGGATAAATACACAGGCTGCCCTGCTTATACTATTTGTTTTTCCATTGTCGCAAATCACTTTTTATTTGTAGCATTCCCCCCCCCCCGATGCTTTAAAGTGATTCACTTTGACAATACAGGTAAAAGATGTCACCATTAATAATTTAGTTTAAAAAACAAAACCAGAGCACATTTTTCAAGCCATAAAACATCCTGCCTGCCTTCCGCAATGACGCTCTTCAGGCTCAGAAGCCGGAGCCATCATTGTCTCGTGTGCAAAGTCCGTGCAAATCCTTTCACGCTACCAGCCACTCAGGTGAGACAAGTCTTACGAGGAAAGGCTGGAAGAGTTGGGTATGTTTAGCCTGGGAAAGAGAAGGCTTAGAGGGGTCATGATTGCAGTCTTCAAGTATTTGAAGGGCTGTCATGTAGAAGATGGAGCAGATCTAGTCTCTCTTGCTCCAGATTGCAAGACTAGATCTAATGGGTGGAAATTACAAGGGAGTCGTTACCAGCTAAATGTCAGGAGAAACTTCCTAATTGTAAAAGTGGTTGAGCAGTGGAACAGACTGCCTCGGGAGGTGGTAGATGCTCCTTAGCTGGATGTTTTCAAGGGGAGGCTGGATAACCATCTTTTGGGTATGTTGTAGGGCTATCTTTCAGCTACACTCCTGCAAAGTGCAGGGGGTTGGACTAGATGACCTGCAAGATCCCTTCCAACTCTAAGATTCTATGACTCTATGATTCTAACCCCTCACTAATTCAGCCTGCCAGCAGCCAAGTCCACAGCAAAAAACTCTCATGGGGCGGCTTCATGCGGGTGGTGTTAAGGTTGCAGAAGGCAAGCTTAAAACTGGCCTAAACTATATGGGTGATTAATCAGGGTTGCCAGCTCCAGGCTGAGAAATTCCTGGAGATTTCAGGGTGGAGCCTGGGGAGGGGATGGTCCTCAGTGGGGTATAATCAGGGTAGCCAACCTCCAGGTGGTAACTAGGGATCTTCTGCTACTGCAACTGATTTCCAGACAACTGGAACTGAGTTCCCCATTGAAGTCCCTCCCCTCCCCCAAACCCCGCCCTCCTCAAGTTCCACCCCACAAATCTCCAGGCATTTCTCAATCCAGAGCTGCCTGCAATGCCACAGAGTCCACTCTCCAAGGCAGCCATTTTGTCCAGGGGAACTCATCTCTGCTGTCTTCAGGCCCCACCTGGGGACTGGCAGCCTCAGGTGATTTAGGTTTGCAAGTGGCAGCAACATGATTCAGATTTCAGGGTCTCCTAATGTGAGCGCTGGTGAGCTGGAAGGCTGTGTCTCACTCCAACTTGGAATCAGGTCCTTTAAATCTAAATGGTTCAAAATGGCGGTGAGAAGGGAGGGAGGGACGGAGGGAGGGGTGTGGCTTTCTCTGCCTCCCTGTTCAGTACCGGAAAAGGAGCACAATACATACCCCAAGATCCCTGATATGGAATTATGCAGCAAAACATGCCCAGAAATGGGGTTGCCAAACTCCTTGTGGGGTCTGGAGTTCTCCAGACTACAGACATCAGTTCCCCTGGAAAAAATGCTTTTTGGGGGGAGAGATTAGACTCTGAGGCATTATATCTTCTGAGAACCCTCCCTCCCTCCCTGAACCACATTCTCTCCAGGATACACTGTGAATTTCCAGGAATTTCCCAACCCAGAGCTGGCAACCCTATGGTGGCATTCCCAGAATCCCCAGAAATGTGGCAGTTTGGGATTTCTATTCCTCCTCCCACACACTCAAGTGAAAAATGTTTTTGTAAAAAAAAATTGGGGAAGAACAGGAGTAACTAGCAGAAGAGGCATATTACACTAGTGTTTTGTTCAAGCCTTTCGTCAAATGCTTAAAAAACCCAAAACCCTCCTCTAGAATTTTGAAGCACTGACATCATATTTTAGAATGATCAAACTGTTTCACATGCATTATCTCAGCAGAGCTGCCGACTGCCCAGAGAGAAAAAAAATACTGTATCCTTCTAATGGAGGCTTAAAGAGGTATTATTTTTCAAGTGAGGTTTTTCTCCAGGGCAGTAATCCTTACATCAGCCATGCAAGGTAGTCCAGCAGTGTTTTTCCTGTGTTGTAGCTGCATCTGACAGTAACTTAACAAACCTCTATAATCAGTCAGATGTCCCCCTACCTCGGCACACCAAGCACGAACATGAACATGAAAGATTTTATTCATGGCAAAAGCCAGCACTTTTGAAACAGATAAAACCAAAGTAGGTTAAACAAGAAAACCAATAAAACAATTCTAAAACACACCGGATCTGGCCAGCTGGATCCAAGCCACAGTCATCTTGAGGGGAGACTTCTGGAACCCACTCTCCACAGGTCTCCCCTCAAAGCCAACCTGGAGACTGCAGCTGGGGCAGAATCCTGCACCCGGGTGATGATCAAGAGCCAGACAGAGTGTGCATCTTCCTCCCATTCTGCAGGCACTCCACTGGCTGCCCGTCAGTTTCTGGGCTCAGTTCAAGGCATTGCCTATCACCTAAAAGCCCTTTGTGGCCCTGACCCTTCCTGTGTGCAGGAGTTCCCCTGGCCCTGTGTTCCACCATGGCAGCTTCGCTCATCCCAGCAGGGCCTTCTGCAGGTGCCACCCTAACCGCCTGCACCCGTGCCCCCACCTCATGGAACAGCCTGCCTGGGGAGATTAGGGAGGCTCCCACTCGCCTGGCTTTTGGCAAGCTGTGCAAAACAGAATTACTCCTTTTACACAGGTAAATAAGTTTGTGGGAGGGAAGGCAGCAGGGTAGAGCCTGATCTCATCAGATCTCTGAAGCTAAGCCAGTGGTAGCCAAATTGTCTTATTTCAATAATAAGATGGGGGAATATGAATATTAAATGGCAATGGCTTTAATTAAGGGAATGATAGCCTACGTATACTGGAGTCCAACTTATCCAAAACCACCAGAAATTGGTGCAGAGACTAGATCTTAAATGTGATTACAAACAATAAAACAATTATACACTCAAGCAATACAGAACTAGGAAGCTAGATAGAAAGGTACAGTGACAGTTGCATTAGCAGGAAGATATCATTGATGGGGGTGATACTTTACCTGTCCAACATGATGAGGCAATCCTGCTGTGAAAATAGGGGAAAATACTAGGGAAGGGGTCGTGTCTTGACCAGCAACGCACATGGGAGACTCCAAACAGCGCTAGGAATGGAGTCAGCGAGCAATGAGACGAGGTTCTCTTTATATACCCTAAAGTGACTGGGAGGGGGGATCCTTTACCAGTCACATAGTCCCCAGGAAATCTAGAAAAATCCAGTTATTAATGGTCAGGAGATGACCAGGAGAATAAGATTAATGGCTGGGCAATTGCAAAGACATTCAACTAATGGTGTCACCTTTACAGAGAGAAAGGAAAGAAAAGAGTAGTAATGTCCCGGCTCCATGGATGGTCATTAGTTGTCGTGGCTCAACGATCGACAACTTCGTTGTCAGAATGGGCAGTGGGTGGACGTGTCAGCTGCTTAAGTCATAAGTCCTTCTGCTCTACAATGGAGAGTATGTGCAGCATCTGGTAAAGGTGTGTGGGGGGGAAGAAAGGTGCCTACTTGATGGAGAAGGAGTCTTTCTATGGAGTCTTTGCAGGAATGCTCCGGTCTCCTTTGCAGAGCATGGCTCCTTCATAGAGAACTGCTGCTGGCTGCTGGGTGCTTGTGGTGCCAGGGAGCTTGGTTTGCCTCCTGCAGGGATGCAGGGGTACGAGGCATCGGGTATTCCACGGGCCCATCGTCTGCCTTGGCACACTGCTTCAGGGCGAGGCTTCCCACGGCTGGGCATGTGTCCACAGTTCAGGAGGTCGGCACCATCTTCAGGCTACCACACAGTCCAATACCCTGGCACACTAATTGTACAGTCCAGCTTACAGTTACAGTCCATAGCCTTATGGATGCTGTGCAAGGCTCCTGCAGGGCAACATCAGGATGGTACAAGGATGGGAGACCACCAAGGAAGACTCTGTGCAGAGGAAGGCCATTGGCCACCCAGCTCTGCTCCTCACTTGCCCTGAAGGCCCCTTGCTGGGGTTGCTAGAAGTTGGCTGCAACTCGACGGCACTTTACACACAAAAACAATAGGGCTGTACTGTAAGGAACAGGTTCAGAAAGATGCTTTGGTAAAGAGGAAGGGACGGCCGACTATACTTCTTTGGCTAGTAACATCTCGTCTGTTGCTGTACGTAGGTAATTTCTGCCTTGTTGAATGTGTCACATTTAAATGCTCATGGCTCGTTTCAGCACGGTCTCGGCTCTGTCTCAGATTTCTGCTGGTTTTCAAACTTTCTCAGTCCAAACCCTATTGTGTTGTTGATCAGATCTCAGAGAGAAAGGTGGACTATAAATGCTGTAGATAGACAAAATAAAAGTAAATACAGGAGGGTGCCCTTCAGGGTAGCGAATGGATCAGAGGGGCTCGGAGGCCTCTTGACATGATGAGTGGCCTCCAGACCACAGAGGTCAGTTCCCTTGCGGAAAACGGCTGCTTTGGAGGGTGGGCTCTGCGGCAGCACACCCCCACTCAGGCCTCTCCCCTCCTCCACACTCTGCCCTCCACAGGCTCCGCCCCCCCCCACACAAATATCCAGGAAATTCTACAGCCAGAGCTGGCAACCCAAATGCCCCTGCTCTGACGAAAAGAGTGGCAGCGAGACAAAAAAGTTTTTTCTCCCCTCTACTAGTTTTGCTAACCCAATATAAATGTGAACCTGCTTATTAAGGAGGGAATGAGATTTTAAATGAACTCTAGCACAGCAAAGCAATTGCTTGCAAAAGAAATCCAAGTGCAGCAATTAAAAGGGGGGGGGGAGGAAACAGAAAAACTGCAACGCTAACTATTGTTACCCTAGAGTATCCTCACTGAAGTACTGGCATTACTCCAGAGTAAATTCATTGCTGAAGAACGGTAATCATAGCTTTATAATGAATAAGTAAAGAACACAGAATCACTCCAGTGCCACAACAGGTTTTTTTTTTTTTTTTAAATGCTCCACAGTCCCATTTTACAGGATCCTTCCTTATACCTTTCAGTCAAACCCCAAAAGTACTACAAGTACAATAAAAGAATCATGACTGTTCTACAGTCGGCCGCCATACACCAGGCCAAGGAAAGTTTGCAGACTGTTAATATTGTACCCGAAGCCAGTTCCCTGTTAAAATGGTAATGTATTTCCAACTGTGATTCTCAGCAACTTGCACTATAAAACATTTCCAAAAACTTCTTTGCTCTGTTAGGACTGAGCAAAGACATGTTTGAATCACACACATCTGAGGTGCCAGCCTCCAGGTGGGTCCGGAGAGCTCTTTGAATCGCTACTGGTCTCCTGTGGCCCTGGAGCATGTGGTCACTTTGGAGGGTGGAATCTGCGGCATTAGATCCCACTGAGGCTCCTTCCTCCTCAAACTCTGCCCTCCCCAGCAGGCTCCATCCCCTGGATCTCCAGGACTTTCCCAAACCACAATTGGCAACTAGAATTTTCCAGAGACTTCCTGCCTGACAACCTCCCAGCACGTGTTGTCTGGGACAAAGAACCCAAATCAGGACTTCTTGTCCCTTAACAGAAGACTCTCCAAATGGAAAGCTACACCAGCTGTCATGAAATATGAGCATCCCCATTACTACAGTTCTGCTCTTTTAACAGGAAAAGCACTTTGGAACCATGCAGACAGGTATCCACCCCACTCACCTTTGGGACATGAATTTTGGGTACTTCAGAGTGAGCTTGTGAAAAGGCATTTATATTAAGCTGGCCAGCCCTTATCCACCATTGCAAAAACTAGTCTTCTTCTTCCTCCTCCTCCTCCTCCTCTTCCTCCTTCTCCTCCTCTTTGTCACAAGTTCTAAGCACTTGCTTCAAGGACACTGTAGCTTGTAGAACAAAGTTCGAGTCTAGTGACACCAACAAGACCAACAGAGTTTTATTCAAGGTATAAGCTCTTGTGCAAATGCACACTTCTTCAGCTACAATGAAATGGAAATTACCAGTTGATACATATAGGTAGAGGGTGAGCAGTAAATTATCATACAGCATAATAAAGACATTTAACAGATTCAAAGACCAAATAGGAATAACAAGCTTAGTTTATACGGTTATCATTTGTATGGGTTTAATTTGGGTTAATTCGTGTGCATGCACAAGGAGGTTTATAGCCAGAGTTAAACTTGTTGGTCTTAAGGGTGCCCAACTGGACTCAGACTTTGTTCTGTCGCTTCATACCAACATGGCCACCCACCTGAATAAAAAAAATCTACGCACTTAACTCTGTGCATTGTGGGTAATGGGTTCTTTATTAGTAGTCATACTAGTAGTAACAAATACGTAGTGGCATCATTGTGCACAGCATTTTTTCAGAATTACGAATGAGAGGTCTGATCCTTGTCTCAAGGAGCTTGCAAAAAAAAAAATCTAGCTATGGAACGCCACAGCTGGAAGGGAACAAGATGAAGCCAAGGATAACTATGGCCCATTCTGCATCCAGCATTCACTCTGCTTTTTTACCAAACCCACCTTGGAACAGAAATTCCCCTCTACATTGCACGCCACTTTCACTTTCTTTGATTGTCGGATTTTATGGTAGCCTCCACATTGCATCCCGGTTTCACTTCCTTTGATCTCTCAGTTTTATGGCACTGTCTGCATAGATTTATGGCCATTTTGTGGCCCTTCGGGGGTGACTCTGCAGTCAGTACGGTGGCATTGTGGTTTTAAGCCATATGTTTTTCTATTCCAGTGTGGACTTGGTAAAACAATGGAGCAAATGTTAGATGCAGAATGGGCCTCTGAGGAGAAGTGCTACCCAATACTTGTTAAAGTGAAATTCAGAAACAATCAGTCTATCATATTCCAAAGCTTCCTCCCCACTCCTCCATTTTATCTTCACAACAACCCAGCGTATTAGGCAGGGCTGAGACAGAGTGGCCACAGCAAGTTCATCAAGCAAGCTTCACGGCTTGAGTGGGGATTTGAACTTGGCCTCCCCAGTTCCACTCATTCCAGCCACTGTAGTACACCAGCCCTTAATTGTCCCACTCACCTCCTTCTCAGGAGATCTGTTGTAGGATTCCAAGGGGACTTTCTCGAAGATCAGAAGCATTTCTCCTGTCTCTAATGCAATGGTCTACTAACCTATTGCACTCACGTTCGATCTCTAATTGCATCAAGAGCTGTTTTAATTCATACTCATTCTTTTATGTGGACTGCCAATGGATATTTATTACCAATCACTGGGCAATCATTGATTTTCTTAACCAATGTGTGATTTCAAGTTATAGGGGATTTTTTTTGCATTTTTTCATGTTTCTGACTGAAGGGGTTAGATACAAAATACAGTAATTGTCACTGGATTTAATTATTGTATTAGTCTCAGTGCAGTTCATCTCAGGATGTGGGTACAGGTATAGACAAAAAACAACCCCAAAAAACCCTTCCTCAGTCTTATATCCAGTCTCCCCCTCACACACACAAGTTAGTGATATGTCATGCAGAGTTCATTTTCTAATGAGACTGGTTCAATTAATACCATCACATCCATTAAACTAAAATACAGGAATTAGGAAGTCATAAAGAGTTATGAATCTAATTCAGAATCCTCCCAATCTCTCATGCTTAAATCATTAGACAATATTGTGAATTAAGGTTGTCATTGTCTCAGATTTAAATTTAAGACCTTGGAACATTTTTACATGGAGGAAGGGTTAAGGCAAAGATTTAAAGATAGCTTTATATCAAGAAGATTACGGCACAAAAATAGAGCAGAACAATTTATTTTCATGACTCTCAATAAATCACTATATCCCACAGAGAGAGAAAATATTATGTAAATAGAACTCCATGACTTCTGGTCTCCAAGGACATGAACAGAAGTGCTGAAACCAACATGTTTCTTGTAAAGGTCCCTTAAAAATATTTGTACTACAAATATTGTGTACAAACATGCCCATGGTAACTATATTACAATCACATTGATTTCAACCATGCATGCTTAATCTATGCCCTTGAAATTGTTGGTAGAGTATGAATATTCAGTAAAAGGAAGCACAAGCTGTTTAAAGAATTAAGCTGGTGTATTAAGAAGGGGACAAACTTTGTAAGAGAGAGGAAAGAGAAAGAAAAGTCTGTCTAATAAGCTAGGCGGAGGTCAATATCAGATCTCAGCAGGACCAGTAAAAACCAAATTTGAGCCAATCAGCAGACAGGAAGGAGACTATCTGAAAATAGTAGGAAATCCTTAACCTCACTATGCTATCTAGTTGTCCCCTCCCCCTCCCCCTGCAGGATATTCTTGTCGTTTTCTTTATGCATGCATGGTAGACCTTGCATATTCCAACATCCCTTCTCAAGGTCTAGTGTGCACAGTCCACAAGATTTGTTTTCATGTTTAGACCCTCAAATTTCTCATGTGGAAGCATCTTGGTAAGCGCAGGGGTCTTTTCGTAGAAAAACAGCTGCAGGAGCTTATTAGCATATGGTATGCTAATGAGCTATTAGGCTATTAGCATATGCCACGCCCCCTGACATCACTGGAAGTGATGTCAGAAGGGGAAGCAAAAGGGGGGGAGGCATCTTCAAAAGCCTCCCCTTCCCTTCCCCAGCTGGTCTGGGTGGGGGAGCTAAGAGAGAAGGGGTTTAAAGTTTAAACTCCTTCTCATGAGAGTTGGGCCACAGAAGGAGGAAAGAGGGAAGGAAAGAGAGAGAGTAGAGAGAAGGAAAGAAGGCAGGAAAGAGGGAAAGAAAGAGAAGGAAAGGGGAGGGAAAGAAAGAGAGGGAAGAAGGAGGGAAACAGGGAAAGGAGGAAAAAAGAGAAGAGAAGAAGGTGGGAAAGAAAGAAAGAGAGAAGAGAAGAAGGAGGGAAAGAGGGAAAGGAGAGAAGGAAAGGAAGGAATGAAAGAAACTCGGCAGCAATTCGGCCCCATTATATCCTATGGGCCATTGAAGTCAATGGTGAAAACATAGGGTATATTCTGGGAGCTGAAGGGGAGGAGGTTTGAGGGAGAGGCTCCAAACTCACAGGGTAGCTGATGGAGCCTCTCCCCAAGATACCCACCAAGTTTCAAGAACATTGGATCAGGGGGTCCAATTCTATGGGCCCCCAAACAGGTTGCCCCTATTCCCTCCATTGTTCTCTATGGTGAGAAAAAAGTTTCCCTCCCTGTGAGTTTGGAGCCTCTCCCTCAACCCCCTCCGCTCCAGTCCCCAGAATATACCCTCTGTTTTCACCAGTGACTTCAATGGCCCATAGGATATAATGGAGCTGAAATTGACATTTGGCTGCCTGAAAGACTCCCCGGGACGCCAGCTGGGGGCGGGGCTTGGCTCCTGAGCTCCCGGAGCTTCCGGTGCGCTCCCCCCCAAAAAGACCCCTGGGTAAGTGCATCTGCAATCATATCTTCTGCAGGACAATACTCCCATTCAACAAGCCCTTCCTTCTGAATGCCTCTTACAAGATAATGCTTTGCATCTATGTGTTTAATCCTTGAAGTAATTCTTTTGGTTTGTGCAAGTTTATGCATCCCTGATTATCTTCAAAAAGTTGCACTGGCCTGGGTACTTCCATCTCAAAGACCTGCATTAACTGTAGCATCCAATTTTTTTTAAAAAAATGCTTTTAATTCCCATAATACAAGTTTATACAAAATATCATAAAGGAAGAAATAACATTTAAACTAATTTATCAAAGATAACCTACAATATGCCCAAATTGGATTGATTTATAATGACTGAGTTCAGACTGGCAGTTTGCCCTGCTATAGCCGTGTGTGAGCAACGTTTCACAAGCAGATTAACGGAGCCGTTTGCACAGGCACATCTGTCTGGAGTTCCCCACCCGGAGTCAACCCCTCATGTATCACTTCACTCCTGCATTTAAAAGATACCTGGTGAAAGTGGTAGCAAATCCCGGAGAGTGCTTTTATCCCACTTCATTCTGCTTTGGAGAAGTGTGAACGCTAACTCGAAAAGCTGGGAACAACCCATGGTAATAATGTCCGCTGGGTGTTTCTGAGCATAAGGTGCACTTGATTGCCCTGGAGAGCAGCAGCAATATGATTGGATGTGCTCCGCTCTACTGCCAATGCGATGCCAGTGTAACGGGATCCTCCCCAAATCACCCTGATGCACTTATGCGCATGAGTGCACATGCACACATAGCCAAATTACTAGGAAAAAGCTGTTTACAGCCGTGCCTCCAGGCCAGCAGTCTGAACGCTCCCTCGTGCCTCCTCCCGGTATGCTCCCACATCAGTCGGCACAGTGTGACTTTTTTTTTTTTTTGCAATGACTCCCTCCCACTTCAAACTGCCAGTCTGAACTCAGCCAATATATCTTTTGTTCTAGCTTTATAATCCACTTGGGAATGTTTCCACAAACTTAATTCTATGTTCTGAAAATATATCATTATACAATTCATACATCTTTTGTTTTTCTTACCTCCCTTGATCCCAAATTATTTTTTTTACTTGCTATTAATTATTATTTGTTGATTTATTGCTTTACACTTGTAATGTATAATTTTATTATATAACTATTATGATGAAAGGAAAGCAAGAATTAAAGCTGAACACCAAAATTTTTATCTTCTAGTATTGATCTTTGGGACGTGCTGTTCACTCTGGAATCTTTGGTTCCCCAGAGAAGTCCCTTAAAGAGACTCACCATTGGTGGGCTGGGGATCTTCCCCATACAGTCTTACCCACATTGTGCAATATCCCAACTTAAATTTAAACAAAAGTTTCTATTCCAGCACTGCCTATTTTGCATCCTTATCAAGTTTAGTCCTATGAACCACCAGCAGCCTGTGTAATAGCCGAAATCATTTCCTCTCCTGAAGGTGCATCATGGGCTGTCCAAGTCCTTCCCCCTTGGGTAACTGCGAGATGACCCAGAGGTAACCACCAATATGGTATTCTTAGTTCTATTAGTCTGTACCACTAAACACATATTTCTTCAGGCAATCAAGATTTCATATGGGAGATCTGGAAATATTTGGGTGATAACATCATCTAGTTTCAAACCTTTTTGGCTACGAGCAGTTTCTAAAATTAATTTCTTTGTTTGAACATCCACAATCTCTGCAATAACATCCGGAATTATGGCCAGATCTGCTAGTGTTTAGTCTGTGTGCTGTCATAACCACAGTACCCGGAAGTTTCAGCTCCCCACTCAGCCAAGAATTTAAAGCCATAGTCAGGTTGGTATTCAGTTCAAAGTTTGGGGGAATCCCACAAATTTTTATTTTCTGTTCATGCACTCTAAGTTCCAATAACATTAACTTACTTTTGGACCAGGCTTCATAATCACGTAGCTCCAAGATAGTTTGTTTATTACTTTTCACTTCTGCTGCAGCTGAGTCTGCAACTGCTTTAATTTCTTCCATGCTCTTAGTTAAATTGTCTATTTTTGTTGTCATTGGAGTGATAAGACTCTTGAATTCTTCTTTTATTTCTTGTTTCAGTTCTGTAAAAAAATCTTGCATGTGTTTTTTTTGAAACCGAGTCTTCGTGTTTCCTTTTGCTGGCCAAACCTCCTCTCCTGCTGATTCAAGCGGCGGGGGGGGGGTGGTGTCTTCATTAGATAATTCCATTTCTTCCTCGGCTGGTAGAGGTCTGTGTGTTTTCTTCTTTTGACCCTTGGGTCGTCCCATCTCAGCCTTCAAGATTATAAGTTATATTATTATTTATGGTAGGCGTTTTAAGTCCTTTTAGTTTGAAACAGTGCAGAGACAGCGTCTGGTGTGGGTGTTTGAATCAACGTCCGCTGGAAGTTCTGGGCTCCTCAGGTCTGTAGCATCCACTGTAGTTGTTTGCATGCTTCTGCTGCAGATACAAACCCTGCTTCTGCGGAGGACGTGGCCACAGTCTCTTGTTTCATGAGAATCATAAAATCTTAGAATCACAGAGTTGGAAGGAGCTCAGTGCAGGATCAGCCTAGAGCACCCCTGACAAGTGTTATCTGCTATTTTGACATATTTATTGCTTTACAACTGTTGAACTTATAACCTTAGCGTGGTATTTAGCTCTGATTCTGCATAGCTTAAACATCATTGTGTTACATGTTAATTTGCCATTAAGCCCTGTCCATAAGTTTGAACCTTACCTACTATTCCAATGTGTTTGAAAAAGTGGGCCTTGCACATGGAAGCCCATACCTTGAATAAACCTTTGTTGGTCTTAAAGGTGCCTGGCGGGACTCTAAATTTGTTCTAAGTGTTTGTTCAGACGCTGCTTAAAGACTCCCAGTGAGGGGAGCTCACCACCTCCCTAGGCAGCTGGTTCTGCTGTTGAACAACTCTTAGGCTGCAGTCACACATACCAAATAATCCACTTTCAATCCACTTTCCAATTCGATTTTGCCAGTTTACAGAATAAAAATCCAGTTGAAAAGTGCAGCGAAAGTGGATTGGAAGTGGATTATTTGGTGTAACCACAGCCTTTCTGTAAAAAAGTTTTTCCTAATATCCAGCCAGCCTTATCCAGCCGCCCTTAATTTCAACCCATTATTGCGAGTCCTATCATCGGCTGCCAATACGAACAGTTCCCTGCCTTCCTCTAAGTGACAGCCTTTCCATCCTGTCCCCCCCTCAACCTCCTCTTCTCCAGGCTCAACATTCCCAAGAAGTCCCTCAGCCTTTCCTCATGGGGCTTGGTCATCCTTGTCACTCTCCTCTGCACCCGCTCCATTCTGTCCACATCTTTTTTGAGGTGAGGCCTCCAGAACTGCACACAATACTCCAGGTGCGGCCTGACCAATGTAGTGTGCATTGGGACTATCACATCTTGCAATTTGGATGTTATGCCTCTGTTGATACACCCTAAGATCACATTAGCCTTGTTTGTTGCTGCATCACTGCTAGTGCAGCTGATTGCTCCATTTCCATACAAAAATATATGTCTGCTGGTTGACTTCCTGTCTATAGTATCTCCTGCCCAGTCTGCAGCCATGTATCCCATCATTTGAGATTGTCGTTTGCTGGTAATTTCAGTTTTAGATGAGCAGTGCCATGAAGATATCTGCCAGTCTCTTTCCTTCTGTGATTTTGTTTTTCTGCATAATATGCCCACAGCTGCTGTGATGTCACAGCGTGTAAGCATGTATACGTACAGCAGTCTTCCAATTGCTTCCCTGTATTGTTTGCTGTCAGTTAGAGGTTCTTCATTCCCTTGTTGTTTCAGGTATTTTGCCTCCATAGGAGTGCCTCCTGGTTTGGATTTTCTTATTTGCATATAATCCAGGAATTCTGGGTTTTTCAGTTTTTCCTTGAGGAACTTCCATCCTCCTCTTGTACTATTTGTATTCTGAGGTCGTAATCGATGTTTCCCAGTTCCTTTACTTCCACTTCTTCACTTAGAGGTCGAGCTCTTTCATTATAGTCTTCCTCATTTTCATAACAAGCAATTAATTCATCCACATAGGTAAGAATGTAGATCCAACTGTTCTCTCTGCATCTTGAATACAGGCATTGTTCAACTTTACCTTGCTCAAACCCCACTTTGGTTAGCCTCTGATGAAGTTTTTGTTGCTCCAACACCTAAAGTATACAAGCCCTGATGCACTTTCCCAGTTGCAATCAATTCTCCCTTTTATCTAATAAAACATTTTTTCTCCAAATGATATGACCATTCCTCTTTTTGCAAGTACTCTTGTAGAGATCAGGTTGGCTGCTAACTGTGGCACGTACAGGCAATTTTCAATGAGGACGTTTATGATTTGTCCATCTGGGAGCTTGTATTTTACTGTTCCTGAGCCAACCCCTTGTGCAATCACAGAGCCACCATCTGCCACAGTTAATATATCTCTACTTTCTTCATTTAGTATCTCAAAGAAGTCTTTATGTGCACACCAAGTGTGACTTTTGGTAGCTCCTTAAGTCAGTATAAAACACTTCTCCAATGATGGCTGCTTGGAGTTCTCCCTTTTCTTTCTTTTGGAAAGTCAACCCTTTAGCTTAAAAGTAGTTGAAAGGATTAAATGATATGAGTATATGTATGGTTTTTGGGTTGTGACAGCAGGGTTCAAACCTTTTATGATTTCCTCCTTTTTTTTTTTGGCCCTGTAGAGGGTACAGTAAACCCCTTAGATGGTTTGAGTCATCCAGAACCTTTGTTTTCACAGAATGGTAGTAACAGCGGGGGCAAATTAAAGCTGAGATAGCTTAATAGGTGAGATGGATAGAGAGGGAGTGGAGCTGGTGTGGTACGATCAGCCATTAGTCATCAGACAGAGAAAGCAAAGCAGGAAATTGGAGGAGAGCTGAGAGACCCTTGGAATTCACCCCTCTTCAGGAGCCTTGTATGAGGGATTCATTTGAAGGCTTGGGCTGTTGCTTGTGGTAACTGCTGTGTAGTTTTGGCTTTTAATTGCACTGAGTATGGGACTGTTATCTTGTTTTCTTGTCTTCTCACCCACTCCATCCTTGGATTTAGTGAACAAAGAGAACTATTTATGTGTTGAATATGGAGTTCCCTCCTTCGTGCAGCAAACAGCTCATAGCCAGGACAAAGAGCACTATCAGAGTGAGTCCCTGGAGTGGCAACTTCTTTACAGTAGTGCAATTTCTTTTAACGTGCCCTCATTTTCAACATAAATGACAGGTTATTTTACTCTTGCTGTTTACATTTAGAGCTACTTAATCAACATTTTGTTCAACTTTCTTGTTAGATTCCTCAAATTGCCTGTGTTTGGTTTCAAGATGGTTTATTATTTTTGAGAGAGGCAATTTTCCTTTTGCTTCAGTATGAGACACAGTACTTTCATAAGACTTTGGCAGGGTAATCAACAATGACACAACCAAGTCCTGGTCTGCAGTCTTTTTCCCAGAGCTTCTTAACTGTTTGACTAAGCATTTCATCTAAGTGGTCACACAAACTACCCCCTTCTGACATCTTAGGCTAAACAGTCTCTTTTGTATATAGAGCTGGCTTTCCATAGACAAATTTACATAAAGCCTCTCCAATTCAGACCATACAGCCTTAGCAGTTTGCATTTTAATCACTCTTAGGCTGAGGACAGACTGGCAATTTGTTGCGGGAGCCAGTCGCAGGAAAAAAGCCATAAAACAAACTGTTCTGCGGTTTCCTGTTCACACAGCCTGGGCTGCTGCCAGAGCATACTGGATGGAGCCGCGCAGGAGCATTCAGGCTGCTGTCCTGAAGGCGCGCTGTATGCGGTGTTTCCCCATTAATTTGGCTGTGGGTGTATGTGCGCATGAGCGCTCACGCGCATAAGCGCTTATGCGTATAAGCGCATTTTGCTGATTGGGGGAGGACCCCGCGGCGCCAGCACTGCATTGGGCAGTAGAGCAGAGCACACCCAATCATACCACTGCTGCCTTCTGCCCAATGCGGGTTGTTCCCGGCTTATCGGCGAAGCGTTCAGACTTCCCGGAAGCGGGGAAACGCAGGACACAAGGGTGCTTTCGGGATTTGCTACCTGTTACATGAGGTATCTTTTTAACATGGCAGTGAAGCAGAACAGCGCTGGTTGGCTACAGGTGGGGGACGCCAGGCAGATGTGCCTGTGTGAATGACCTGTTTGCTGTGGGTTTGAAGTGTCACTGAAACAGATCCCTACCAGGGCAAATTGCCAGTCTGAACTCAGCCTTAGAACATCTCTATCAGTCAAATCTTTTATCATGGCTCCTTTTGCCTTCTTGTTTTTAGCTTCCTGTTTTTTTTTGCTTTGCTGAATCATCATCTCTCAGTCGGGGTTTTGAACAGCATTTCACAGTTCTTTCTTGAGCAGATGACTCTTCATTTTGTCCTTCCATAGCAAATAGTTGTCTTCTATAAGCCTATGTAGTAGGTAACTGTGCTGAAGACTGCAGAAAGTCTCCATATTTCTTCTTTCTTCTTTCCTATCAATTGATTTATCTTTTCTTTATTTCACAGCTGAAGTGCTCACATTGGACCTAGAACCCTGTAGGCAGAGTGAAGATGTGCAGTAAAAGGGAGCACATGCTCTTTAATGTATTAAGCCAATTTATTAAGAAGAGAACAAACTTTGTAAGAGGAGAGAGAAAGAAAAGTCTAACCATCTAACTAGCTAGGAGGAAGTCAGTATCTGACAGGTCTCAGCAGGAAATATCCCAATTGAGCCAATCAAAAGACAGGGAGATTATTTGAAAATAGTAGGAAGTCCCTTATCTCACTATACTAACTTGTTGTCCCCCTCTGCTGCCCCCTTCAGGATGTGCTTGTCATTTTCTTTATGTATGCACAATAGAGCTAGCATGTTCCAACAGAAATAAAAGGATCCTAACAAATGTTTATCTTTGACCTATAATCTTTGATTTATAACCTTTGACTATAAATTTTGACTTATAATCTTTGACACACACATACATCCAGGGCTCTTTTTGTAGCAGGAACTCCTTTGCATATCAGGCAACACACCCCTAATGTAGCCAATCCTCCAAGAGCTTACAGTAGCCCCTGTAAGAAGAGCTCTGTAAGCTCTTGGAGGATTAGCTACGTTAGGGGTGTGTTGCCTAATATGCAAAGGAGTTCCTGCTACAAAAAGAGTCCTGTAATATATCTCAGCACATCTGGCCACTTGGAAGGTGAATACCACTTCCAATGGAGAGATGAATGGGTACTTACTCCATTGGAAAAGTGGTCAGGGGTCCACTGAAAAAAACCCACAATAGATCATCATACCTGATTGACCTTGGCCATCTTTGGCAAGCATTGCTGTTTTTGAAGGAGGGACTCAAGAGGGTGACAACTGGCCAGCTCTAGCTTCTTTTGGATAGCATCAATTGGTGGTGGAAAGCACCATCAAATTACAGCTGACTTAGGGTGACTTCATATGGTTTTCAAGGCAAGAGATGAACACAGGTGCCATTGCTTGCATCTGTGGCACAAACCTGGACTTCCTAGATGGTCTCCCATCCAAGTACTAACCAGGGCCAACCCTGCTTAGCTTCCAAGATGTGATGAGATCCAGGTAGCCTGGACCATCCAGGTCAGGGCTAACATTGATTACCTTGATCAATTTCAGTTGTTGTTCTGGTTTGGTTTTGGATCTGAAATTGCTTCTGTGCTTCTGGTTAATGCCAATAGCTAAGAGAGGGTAGGCCAGGAGTGTAACTCTGCTGATCCTCCAGGCCCTTGACACACTTGTAGAGTGGCCGCAGGGAGGCACATCAATCCATCCTTTCCTTCTACTGGAATCCGTTGGGGAAATGGCTTACTTTTACGATGTTAAGCCCCTACACGTGGAGCCTGCATTAGTTCATTTCCTTTTTCTTCCCTTACTGCTTTGGGCCTCACTTAAATTTCTTTTTGGTATCCATCTAAAAGCTGGAGGAGCCACTTGAAGGACACGAAATGCTTGAAATGGTGGAGCAAAGTGAGGTCAAAACATAAGAAAAGCCCTGCCGGATCAGGCCATCCAGTCCAGCATCCTATTTCACTATAGCAGGTGATACCCCCCAAGGGCCAACACAACAGGCACAGAGGCCAACGCGTCCCCCCGATGCTGCCCAATGCCCCAGCAACTGGTGTTCCGATGTAGAGCTACAGCAGCAAGTGAACCTGTCAAGTTGAACCTGATTTATAGCAACCCTGTAGGTTTCTCAAGGCAAGGGACGAACAGCAATGGCTTGCCGTTGCTTACCTCTCTGTAGCAATCCTGGCCTTCCTTCTCATTCTCCCATCCAAGTACTAACCAAGTACTAACTAATTCAGAAGTTCAGAATATCTGAATAAGCAAGGCTCCAGTAAGGCAAATAGCTACAGAGAGACCTTTCCTCCATGAATTTATCCCTTATAAAGCCATCAGGAGAGCGAAAGTGAGTTTCTCAAGGAAATTAAGCACCGGGTGAACTCCTTGCTTTTCTCTGTTCTGAATCCACTGCCTACAAATTTCTTTGGGCTCTAGCATCTGAGTCAAGGGCAAAAAGGTTCCCTCTACAATTGTATACCTTGTAAAAATGGCAAAACCTCAAAAGGGCCCCGGTCATACGGGCCAGAAAATGCGGGGGAGAGGCATGGCAGTTCGCCCCGGAGCTAAATAAGGCACGGTAGCCCGATCACATGGGCCACCTGGTTGCCACACTCCAGCTCTGCGCCCCAATCACACTGCGCTGTTGCAGCGCAGCAAAAAAGCAGCAAAGTGCACATGCGTCATTGGGGGGGGCGCTGTCAGTGTCCTGTATGTGCCCATGTGCTGTTCAGTGTTGGTGCGCATCCCATTGACACTTACAACATCCGGAAACCCCGGGGACACGGGCGGGCATTGGAAGCCGTGGGATACTGGCGCTCCCGCGATCAGACGCCAGCCTTTGCCCCGGGGTTTCCGGAAACTAGTACTTCAGACCTACTAGTTTTTTACTCCGCGTTTTCCACGGGAAGCCATGGGTTGGCTACAGGAGCACTACGCCTCCCAGATGTGCTCGTATGATCGCGCACGGAAAGTCCACAGGGCTCCCGTGCCTTCAGCAGGGCAAATGCTCAGTGTGAACGGGGCCAAGGGAATCTTTTCTGACTCCCTGATCATGTCAGTCATTCCTTTCTGCTCCTTTTCTAACTCTACGATATCCTTTTTTGGGATGCAGTGAGAAGAACGGGGCACCGTATTCCAAGTATGAGGAGACCACAGGGAAGAACTAGAATGGCCATTTTACTTTCAACACTTTTTTAAATTTCTAGCAAATTTTTAAAAATTAACATTGAGGAATGCATCACTCAGTTTTCTAAACTGAGAATTACATCTTGGATGCGATAAACTTAATCCTCCAGCAATTATATTTTTTGGGTTACGGCCCAGCTGCTTCAGTCATTTCAGGTTCTTACACCTTTCTAGTTATAGTGCTACCTGTCTTAAATTATTGTACCTTTTTGTTTTCATTGTTTTAATTATTTAATTACTATGATTATTTTAAGGACTTTATAAAACTGCTGTTGTGATCCACCTGAGTCTGCTTGCAGGGAGGGCGAAAGAAAGCAATCAATAAATTGAAAGAAAGAAATAGCAATCAATAAATTATCACAATCTCAGTCTTTAATTGTTGGTTTTATATATGTGCACAGTTTAAAAATTTGATTTGTATTATAATTTTTACATTGTTCACTGCCTTGAGGGCCCTCATTCGCTAAGTATATTATTTGCCTGCCATGTGCCCATCATGAGCTAAGTGCGCTCCATGAAAAGGCTCCTCTAATGTGGCAATGAGTTGTGGCAACTGCAGCAAAACAGATTTGTCAGCATCTATGTGAGCCGTCCAGTGTGACGGAGATGGAGCTTTCAGGGTTATGAATCAGCATTTTGTTGCTCCAGGGGAAAAGAAAAGAATAAATATAATATTCCAAAACATTCTTTTGTCAGGACAGAACGGTCTGCAGCAGGCACCAGCACAATATTCCAGTTGTGGGGAGAGCAAGGGTACAAAGAATGCCTGAGGTCCCCCCCGCCCTTTGGCTCCAGTCTCATAGCACCAGCCCCAAATATTAGACAACAACAACCCACACTTTTCTGTCACTCTGCCGGGCCCATAGCCAGGATTTTTTTTTAAATTTGGGGTGGCCTTTAACTAAGTCAGGGGGCACCCTGCACACACCTCTGCTGCACCCCCCCAGGGCTGGATGGAAAGGGGGGGCCTTGGCAGTAGATCAGGGGGCCAGGCCCCAAGATGCCCCACTGTAGCTACAAGCCTGCACTCTGCTTACTGTGCCTGTGACATGCTGAAATTCCAAAAAGTTCTCCACTGATTTGCTAACAAAGAGAGGGGGGAGTGCATGTGAATCGAGTGGGCAGATTGTCCCTTGACACCCTGGTGAGAGCTTAACTGTCCATCACCATAAAGTAACATTGCTGCAATGTGAAGTTTGCAACGTGAGAAAATAAAGACAGCAGGGTGGCATCTGCTCCACCTTAGCCAATGGTAACACTGGCACTGCTGCCTACACGGAACACCCCTGGGCTTCACTGCATGGGGCAGCACCATTCCTGTCATCTGCTGACTTGCCAGTTGAACAGAAGCAGCATCAGCCAGTAAGGATTTGAGGGGAAGGACTGTGGGTCAGTAGAAGAGCCTCTCCTTGACTGCAAAAGGTCCCAGGTGTTGGAAATATGTGTGTTGAAAAGTCTAAATTCAGTCATTATAGGGTTAATGTGTTTACCTTGTGTGCTGTTGTTTAGCCTGACCTGAAAGGAACCTGGTAGAAAGCCAACGTGGAAAAAGCCCGGGAAACTGGAGTCTATTTACTCACAATCATTGGTTAATGTATTCAGGTGATTTCCTTTTAGGGGTCAAGAAGAAAGAAGAATCTCCATTACCAGCTGTGTGGTCACTCTGTCTGTTGTTGTACTTGTAACAGCAAGGATGTAGTCAAGTGTTTGCTGTTTTGTAGATTTCCCATGTACCCTTTCCCTTCAGAAATAAAGGTTTTTAAACAGAAAGAAAATGCCTCCTCTCCAGTGAACAAAGATCAATTGCAAGCTCTGAACATCTAATTATTTTTACCAAATTTTCCATCACCAGGTTCAATCCCTGGTATCTCCTGTTGAAAAGAACAAGGCAGAAGATAATATGGGAGACCTCTCTTCCTCAGACCCTGGAGAACCACTGCCAGTCCGAGCAGACCCTGATGGACCAATGGTCTGAGTCAGGATAAGGCAGCTTCATGGGGAAGGGCTGTGGCTCAATGGAAGAGGTTCTGTTTTGCCTACAGAAGGTCCGAGGTTCAATCCCTGGTATCTCTAGTTGAAAAGAACCAGGTAGGAGGTGATATGAGAGACCCTGGAGAACCACTGCCAGTCCGAGCAGACCCTGATGGACAAATGGAAATCAGCTGCCAGTCCGAGTAGACAATACTGGCCTTGATGGACAGAAAGTCTGATTCGGTATAGGGCAGATTCGTACGCAGATTTATAAACTTCTCTGAATGATTCCCAATGGTGGAGGCTATTTCCTTTGGACCAATTTCCTTCCCAAGGTTAATGAGTAAAACCTATTCAGGTTAGATTTTGATTTATTATGCTGCAAATGTACATTGCTACCACAGGATTCCTCCGAGGCATGTTGTGAGGTTAGGTTTACTGGGCACTCTCTGCTCCTCTCCTTCCCAAAGGAGAGAGCTGGATGGTAGTGCTGGGAGACTGTTCCTCTCCTCTGTAAGACTTGTCCTATGAAGCTCTTCAAGATTCATTTCTGCCTCTTTAACATCAACATGGAACCACTGTGAGAGATCACCCAGAGATATACTGTCTGTCTTTCCCCCCTTCCCGGCCTAGCAACATCCCAGGGAGTGGGAAATCAGCCCCGTGTGCAGATGTAAGGGCTATTAGAAATTCTCTTTGTTTTTCTTTGCCCAATTTCTCTCTGAAATCCAACAATCTGTCTCTTTCCCTCTTAGGCTTTTGGAATGAGTTTCTAACCAATTCATTTTTTTTTATTAATGAGAAATTTGAAGAGAGGAAGGGCAGGAAGGAAGACTCTGCCAGATTTCAGAATTTCACTCTGTAGATACTCAGAGTCAGGCAGTGATTTCCCAAACCTTTCTACCTTCCTGCTAGAGCACCACCTGGTGGTGGATGACATAAAACAACTGCAAGGACTGAAGTTACTAACAGTTGCATTGATTTATCTTCAGAAAGAAATCCCTCTGTTAAAAGAGAAAGAAGAAGAATTAGGGAAATCAATAGCTATGTTTTTAAAAAGTGAATTTCAGGGGGAAAAAATTCTCCTTCCCATAACAATTCTTGCCTATGCTATTTTCCTCCAAAACTGGAACTTAACACAGCTAGGAGAAGAATGCTTGGGGGGAAGGAGGTGAGTTGGATTTGGAACAAGTGGATTCTGTCCTCTTCAGCTGGTCACCATTTTTACTGTTATTCAGAATATAGAAACATTTATTTTCTGTGCCCCCCCCCACCCACCATAACTATGTCAGATCCAGGTTTAAAAACAAAGAGATTGGCCGCCATCTTTTATAGCATAGCCCTATGTTGAAATTAAGGGGGGGGGGGATTGCCCAAGTTACAAATAGATTTAGAACATTTATAGCCCTCTTTTCTCTGAGAGGGCTCCAAACGGAGTCCTTATTTAAAAACAGCGAACAAAAAATGACATGCCTGAAGAATAAAGGCAGGAAGTCAGAATAATCAGAGAAGTGATTTTGTTACTACTAAGCATGGTGAAGGGGAGGGGCCGTGGCTCAGTGGTGGAGCCTCTGCTTGGCGAGCAGAAGTTCCCCAGTTCAATCCCCGGCAGCTTCTCCAGTTAAAAAAGGGACCAGGCAGCAGTGTTCCCTCTAAGCTGAATTATTGTGAGCTAGCTCACACTTTTTCAGCCTCCAGCTCACCAGAGCAAACTAATTTATGCAGCAGCCAAATTGCTCACTCACAACTTTAATGCCAGCAGCTCAGAAAGTGGAAGTTTTGCTCACAAGACTCCACAGCTTAGAGGGAGCCTTGCCAGGCAGCAGGTGATGGGAAAGACCTCCGCCTGAGACCCTGGAGAGCAGCTGCCAGTCTGAGTAGGCAATACTGACCTTGATGGACTGATGGTCTGATTCAGGATAAGGCAGCTGCCAGTCTGAGCAGACAACCGTGACCTGGGTGGGCCAATGGTCTGATTCAGGACAAAAGATTCAGTACAAGGCCGGAGGGCCACATGTCTTATGCAGCCGGCTGAACGCAGAGAGAAACTGTGTGTGCTCAGGGCGGTGTTTATTAAAGAGAACTGAAGTGTAACAGGAGAGGTGATGCTTACAAAAGGCAGCAAGAACAAGCAAAGGTCCTACAGAGTCCCTTCAGTGCACCAGGGGGGATGAGTTCTGGGGGCTGTGCCGCAGCGTCCCTGGGCTAGTCTCGACCCATCAGGAGTAGGGTTGCCAGATCTGGGTTGGGGAATTCCTGGAGATTTAGGGGTGGAGCCTAGGGAAGGCAGGGCTGGAGGAGGGGAGGGGCCTCCGTGGAGGGGAATGCCATAGCGCCCACCCTCCAAACAGCCATCTTCTCCAGGGAATCTCTGTAGTTGGGAAATCAGTTGTAATTCCAGGAGATCTCCAGACCTCACCTGAAGGTTGGAAACCCTAATGGGTGGAGTCTGAAGGGCTGTCATGTGTGTGGGCGAGGAGTTTATACAGGATAATAGCTATGGTCTGAGAACAAAAGGTATAAAGAGTCAGTTACTCTTTGCCAGGTTGAGGGATGGGGGGGGGGGTAGAGTTGCCAGAGCCAGGCTGGGAAACTCCTGGAGATTTGGGGATGGAGCTGGGGAGGACAGGGGGGCCTCAGTGGGGGACATTATGATAGAGCCCACCCTCCAAAGCAGCCATTTTCTCAGTAGGAGAACTGATCTCTGTAGTCTGGATATGATCTTTAATTCTGGGCAATCTTCAGGCCCCACCTGGAGGCTGGCATCCTGAGAGGGTCCAGGCAGTCTGCCTGTTTACACTGCTCCATCCTCATCTGTGCTCAGCTGTTCACTACACTACTAGTCCCAGATCTCTGGGAATTGACTTTGGCAAGCTACAGTCTTCCACAGAGTGAATGAGGCTAAATACAGGGTGAATATGTGATATAGGCAAATACTCACTATTGCTTTCTTGCCATGTTCTTCCGTATATATGGTTCACTACAGTGCTGTCCATCCTTTTTTTTGTTGTTGTTCAATGCTGTCCATCCTTGAGGTCAGAATAGCAATGATCAGCATAGCCTGGCCCATTGAATCCGAAGGGAGAGATAGTTTGGGAGATTAAACTGGGGGGGGGGGGAACCATCATTTTTGGCCACCATATTCTTGTTTATCTAACAAAGAGGCCAGTTGTATCATATAACTCCCATGCTTTTGACCAAATCTGTCTCCCATCAAAGGTGGGTAGGTACAATGTGCTCCAGAACATTAGCCTACCAGTTAACATCTCCTCCATCTTATCTTAGATCAATTTCAGCTTATTGTCCTTCAGACAATCCAGACATCATTCTAGCACAGAGACAGCTGCTTCCAGGGGCTCATCTGAAGCCAGACTGAAAATGGTCAGTGGACAACCAGGGATACTAAATGAAGAGAGACAACTGTGCTACCACCCACATGCTTCTGACATGGTAAATTTTTTCTTGACAATTGGTCAGTTCTTTTCTCTTTCAGCCTGCCTGCCAAGTAACTATTGACAACAGTGTGCACATAGAAAGTTATTTGGATGGAATAAACATATTTCTTCAGAAACCTTAAAATAATTCAATAAGAATTTGTTGAAATTCCATAAAGATGAATTTGAATCTTGAAACTGATTATGGCCTGGTTGCATTCAGCTATTTAGGGCTGTACATTTTATTGACGTCTTGTAGTACCTGCCTTTTAATTGTTTTAATTATTTATTGGTATAATCATTTTAATGGCTTTGTAAATTACTGCTGCGACTTGCCCTGAGCCCACTTGGAGCGAGGACAGGATAAAAATTGATTTTTTTTTTTTTTTGCATTTGTGTCCGACTTCATGTTTTTGAGTTGTCTGCAGTCAGCTCCATATGTCCCTTGTGCTTTTGAAGTGTTTTCATATTGGTTCAATAGCATAATTATTGTAACAAATGTTTGTGAATATAAAGTGATTGCAGTGGACAGAAATAGTATTAATAGTATTAAAAAATAAAAAGGTGTTGCATTATTGGATATTCTTTGGCTGTGTAGATGCTACTTTGGAAGGGGCAAGAAGGGAAATATACATAAACAAGTGGAGACCCGCAAGAAACTTGCGGGATGGTCATCCAATTCCTCACACCTTTGCTTCCTCCCCTCTACCCTTACCTATCTCACACTCCTTCTCCCTTCTGGGGGTGGAGCCATGGACTCAACCCTCCAAAGCAGCCATTTTATCCAGGGGAACTGATCTCTGTCACCTGGACAACAGTTGTAATGCTGGGTGATCTCCAGCCCTCACCCAGAGGCTGGCAATGGTAGTTCTCATGGAGGAAATGGCTGGTTTGGAGGGTGGAGTCTGTGGCATTATACTGGTCTGAAGTTCCTCCCCTTCTCAAACCCCACCATCCCCAGGATCCACCCCTTAAATGTCCAGGAGTTTCCCAATCCAGAGTTGGCAACCCTATTTCCTTCCCACCCAACAGCCAACTTAACCTTTATCTGCCTTTGTCTGTCTTCAGCTTTTTGTCTCCACCCCCTCCCCCACAGCTTCTACCAAGGAAAATTACAGTCTTTCTCCACAGTGGGGACCAAAGCAGCTTACATTATTCTCACCTCCTTTTTATCTGCACAACAACCCTGTGAGGTTGGTTAGGCTGAAAGTATGGTGACTGGTCCAAAATCACCCAGTCAGCTTCCACCGCAATATGGGGATCTGAACCTGGGTCTTGCAGACCCTACTCTGAGGCTCTAACTGCTGCATCACTGCTGGCTTTCATAGGGTGGCTGCTCAACAGCAGCAAGCAGCCAGGCCAAGTTGAGTCATGCAAATTAGGTGGCATCAAGTCACCCAGAGGGTGCTGCCTAGGGATGCCAGCCTCCAGGTGGGATCTGGGGATCCCCTGGAATTACTGCTCAGCTCCAGACTACTGAGATAACTTCCCCTGGAGAAAAGGGATGCTTTGGAGGGTGGACTCTATGGCATTGTACCCCACTGAGGTCCGTGTCCTCCCCAGGCTCCATCCCCAAATCTCCAGGAGTTTCCAGACCTGGAGCTGGCAACCCCACTACCCCATCCCCTGCCAGTGCCCGTGGGGGAACCTGGCAACCCTATACTGCTGCCAGGCCTAGGGTTGGCAACCTCCAAGTGGGGCCTGCTGGAGAGTGAACTCCAGAGATCTGTGAACAACAGAGATCTGTCTTCCTGGAGAAAATGGCTGCTTTGGAGGGTGGATTCTGTGGCATGATGCCCAGCTGAGGCCTCTCCCTTCCCCAAATCCTGCCCTCCTTGCACTCCACCCCAAAACCTCTAGGAATCCCCCAGCCTGGCCCCAAGGCGCCCTCCCCTCCCTCCCTCCAAGGCCGAAAGAGGCCTGGAAAGGAAGGGCCCTTCCCCCCACCCTTTGACTGACAGAGCCAGTCAGAAGCCTCCTCCCCCCCCCCAACGTTCTAATCTCTCACCGTTGCTGCCTGGAGTCAGGTCCCTGCAGAGGCCATTTCAAAAGGCTTTTGGGGGGAATTCAACCGTCCCTGAAGGGATTTCCTTACTTTTCGGATTTTTCTACAAACCCAGGAAGTCTACTGACTATGCAGGAAAAGCTGTTGGGGGACAGTGAGGCCCCTGTTGGAGGGAATAGGTATCCGCACAGAAAAAAAAAAAGTCTGGGATGAGAATATAAAATCGAGGGAGCAGGAAGTTCAATTTATTTCAACAGACCATCTAAGATTCATTGTGCTCTTACAGTTACTGCAGGTGGACAGTTTAAATAGGAAAAGGCCACCAGGGAGCATGCTAAAGAGCTGAACTGGGGTTTGACCGCATCTGTTTCTGGGACAATGTTTTTGAGGTGTGTTAAAGGTAAAGGTTCCCTTGCTCGAAAGCTAGTCGAATCCGACTCTAGGGTTGCAGTGCTCATCTCCATTTCCAAGCTGAAGAGCCAGCGCTGTCCGAAGACGTTTCTGTGGTCATGTGGCTGGCATGACTAAATACCAAGGCACACGGAATGCTGTTACCTTGCCACCAAAGTGGTACCTATTTATCTACTTGCAATTTCTTGCTTTCGAACTGCTAGGTTGGCAGGAGCTGGAACTAGAGACGGGAGCTCACTCCGTCATGCGGCACTCTCGGATCTTGAACTGCTGAACTACTGACCTTCCACAGCCTGCAGTTCAGCAGCTTAACCAGTTGAGCCACCGCAGCTCCTCGGTGTATTAAAAGGAGTATAGAAATGGAGACAAACCAAGATTCTCTGTGGTGAGACTGCTTTGTGTGGCCCATGCTGTGTCCAAGGAAAAGACCACCAGGGTCTCCTCAGCTATATTACCTCCTGCTATACTAGAGGAATACCAAAGAGAAGAGAATGCCAACTTTTCCTCTCAAGCTTCTAATATCTATTACTTGCAAATTAGAGCTGCAATAAACAGTTTGGCAGCTGTGGAGCTGCTCCAGTCTTTGGAGCTCTTGGTAGATAATTTCCATCTGTCCCATTTAATTGAGCAACCTGAATTTGATTGGATGCACTGTGGGGAGACGGGATTCCAAGAGGCAGCCCAGTGCTAATTGAAAGATAAACACAAACTACATTACAGCTGGAAGGTGCGGACCCTTCCCTTTGCGTTCTGCTGATTTCCACATTGTCATAAACTGGACCATGTGCTTGAAGTGTTGATCTGCAAAAATGGATGTGCCATTTTCATAAGGGTGGGATTTTCAGTTTTTCCTTGCACATTTTGTTTGGCTGCTGATGTGAATCCCAGCAGTGGTGTGCCTGGCTCCCCATCACAGAATCAGGAGATCTGCTGGAGGGATCTGCTTGCAAGGTGAGGCTCAGGGCCAAACTACACTGTTTTGGGGAGTTGGGTTAAGGTCTCCTAGACCTGACTCGCTTTCCACAGAGCCACACAGCTGCTGTTGAAAATATCATTTTAAAAATCAGTAGGATCCTGATTCTGCTTGGAACTGTTGTGTGGGGGCAGGTGTGGATCCTCCCTCCCCCCTGTACCATTTTCCCCATCCACAACAGCCCTGGCAGGGAGCTAGCTCTTCCTCAGCCACCGCACACCAACAGTTGCAGATAAGGAAGATGGAGTTTCCCATCCTTCCTTCAGCAGGAAGAAGAAGAAGAAGAAGAAGAAGAAGAAGAAGAAGAAGAAGAAGAAGAAGAAGAAGAAGAAGAAGAGATTGGATTTATACCCTGCCCTTCACTACCCAAAGGTGTCTCAGAGCGGCTTCCAAACTCCTCTCCCTTCCCCTCCCCACAACAGACATCCCCTGTGAGGTAGAAGAAGAAGAAGAAGAGATTGGATTTATACCCCGCCCTTCACTACCCAAAGGTGTCTCAGAGCGGCTTACAAATTCCTCTCCCTTCCCCTCCCCACAACAGACACCCCCTGTGAGGTAGAAGAAGAGGAAGAGATTGGATTTATACCCCGCCCTTCACTACCCAGAGGTGTCTCAGAGCGGCTTACAAATTCCTTTCCCTTCCCCTCCCCACAACAGACACCCTGTGAGGTAGAAGAAGAAGAAGAGATTGGATTTATACCCTGCCCTTCACTACCCAAAGGGTCTCAGAGCGGCTTACAAATTCCTCTCCCTTCCCCTCCCCACAACAGACACCCCCTGTGAGGTAGAAGAAGAGAAGAGATTGGATTTATACCCCGCCCTTCACTACCCAAAGGTGTCTCAGAGCGGCTTACAAATTCCTCTCCCTTCCCCTCCCCACAACAGACACCCCCTGTGAGGTAGAAGAAGAGGAAGAGATTGGATTTATACCCTGCCCTTCACTACCCAAAGGTGTCTCAGAGCGGCTTACAAATTCCTCTCCCTTCCCCTCCCCACAACAGACACCCCCTGTGAGGTAGAAGAAGAGGAAGAGATTGGATTTATACCCCGCCCTTCACTACCCAGAGGTGTCTCAGAGCGGCTTACAAATTCCTTTCCCTTCCCCTCCCCACAACAGACACCCTGTGAGGTAGAAGAAGAAGAAGAGATTGGATTTATACCCTGCCCTTCACTACCCAAAGGGTCTCAGAGCGGCTTACAAATTCCTCTCCCTTCCCCTCCCCACAACAGACACCCCCTGTGAGGTAGAAGAAGAGGAAGAGATTGGATTTATACCCCGCCCTTCACTACCCAGAGGTGTCTCAGAGCGGCTTACAAATTCCTCTCCCTTCCCCTCCCCACAACAGACACCCCCTGTGAGGTAGAAGAAGAGAAGAGATTGGATTTATACCCCGCCCTTCACTACCCAAAGGTGTCTCAGAGCGGCTTACAAATTCCTCTCCCTTCCCCTCCCCACAACAGACACCCCCTGTGAGGTAGAAGAAGAGGAAGAGATTGGATTTATACCCTGCCCTTCACTACCCAAAGGTGTCTCAGAGCGGCTTACAAATTCCTCTCCCTTCCCCTCCCCACAACAGACACCCCCTGTGAGGTAGAAGAAGAGGAAGAGATTGGATTTATACCCCGCCCTTCACTACCCAGAGGTGTCTCAGAGCGGCTTACAAATTCCTTTCCCTTCCCCTCCCCACAACAGACACCCTGTGAGGTAGAAGAAGAAGAAGAGATTGGATTTATACCCTGCCCTTCACTACCCAAAGGGTCTCAGAGCGGCTTACAAATTCCTCTCCCTTCCCCTCCCCACAACAGACACCCCCTGTGAGGTAGAAGAAGAGAAGAGATTGGATTTATACCCCGCCCTTCACTACCCAGAGGTGTCTCAGAGCGGCTTACAAATTCCTCTCCCTTCCCCTCCCCACAACAGACACCCCCTGTGAGGTAGAAGAAGAGAAGAGATTGGATTTATACCCCGCCCTTCACTACCCAGAGGTGTCTCAGAGCGGCTTACAAATTCCTTTCCCTTCCCCTCCCCACAACAGACACCCTGTGAGGTAGAAGAAGAAGAAGAGATTGGATTTATACCCCGCCCTTCACTACCCAAAGGTGTCTCAGAGCGGCTTACAAATTCCTCTCCCTTCCCCTCCCCACAACACACACCCTGTGAGGTAGAAGAAGAAGAAGAGATTGGATTTATACCCCGCCCTTCACTACCCAAAGGTGTCTCAGAACGGCTTACAAATTCCTCTCCCTTCCCCTCCCCACAACAGACACCCCCTGTGAGGTAGAAGAAGAGAAGAGATTGGATTTATACCCCGCCCTTCACTACCCAGAGGTGTCTCAGAGCGGCTTACAAACTCCTCTTCCCTTCCCCTCCCCACAACAGACACCCTCTGTGAGGTAGGCGGGGCTGAGAGAGCTCTTGACAGAAACTGCTCTTTTTCAAGGACAGCTCTTATCAGAACTACAGCTTGCCCAAGGTCATCCAGCCAGGTGCAAGTGGAGGAGTGGGGAATCAAACCCGGTTCTCCCAGATTAGAGTCCAAACTGGCTTTCCACTGGATACTTTGCTGGTTGCATCTCTTCCCTGTCATTCATTCCCCAAAACATGCTTACATTTTTGACAAGTTTTCATTTGTGTCGGGTAGTTCTGTCCTGGTGTTTTGTTTTGCCTTTGTGCTCAGTGTACAGCCGCTGTGCTGCTTTGCCTGTCTTATTGGCCCGCTGGCCGTGAACGCTTCTTTCCCTGGGTGCGGAGCCTCTGCTACTTCCCGCACACATCTGAACCGTTACACACTTCCCCGCGCTTACTACTGATTGCTTATTGGCCTCCAGTTGTCAGGGGTTGCTGCATGAACCCACTAGAATTGCTTGAGCCATTTTGTATGCCTTATTCCTGACTCTAATGTTCCTCGTAACTTCATCTCAACTGATCAATAAACCTGAATCTTCTAAAGAACCTGGTATTGATGCTGCATTTTTGAAGTGCCTGACAGAGAGTGTTACTTAGTTATGGACAGATTACTGTTTGATAAGCTATTTTCCAGCCCAGGAGTACCTCAGAGACCCACAAGATTTTGGGGGCATAAGAGTCAAAGCTCCCTTTGTCAGATGCCTTTGTTGTACCTGATGGAGGGACTGGTTGGCTCTTGAAAGCTCCTACTCCAAAACTCTTGTTGGTCTCTGAGGTGCGGCTGGACTCGAATCTGGGTGTTCTACTGCAGACCAACATGGATATTCTTGGAAGCTACCTGATAAAGTTTAGTAAAGGTAAAGGTTCCCTTGCTCGAAAGCCAGTCGAATCCGACTCTAGGGTTGTGGTGCTCATCTCCATTTCAAAGCCGAAGAGCCAGCGCTGTCCGAAGACATTTCCGTGGTCATGTGGCCGGTATGACTAAACACCAAGGCGCACGGAACGCTGTTACCTTCCCACTGAAGTGGTACCTATTTATCTACTTGCAATTTCTTGCTTTCGAACTGCTAGGTTGGCAGGAGCTGGAACTAGAGACGGGAGCTCACCCCGTCATGCGGCAATCACGGGTCTTGAACTGCTGAACTACTGACCTTCCACAGCCTGCAGTTCAGCGTCTTAACCACTTGAGCCACCGCACCTCCTTCTGATAAAGTTTACTTTATCTAAAAAAACCTCCATAAAAATGGGATCTCTTAGAATGGACCTCTTTGAGAAACTAGTGGACATGAACAGTTTCCTGATGGCTTTGAAATTTCCTTGTGGCTGTAGCCAGAGTTTCTGCTGAAGGCCTGGCCAGGCTCTGGAATTGGAAAATGACCCATGAGGCTGACTTGGTTGCTTCTGGAGGCCTTCTCGGTTTTTGGTTTTTTTGTTTGTTTGTTTTTAAAGAGCTAGGCCCGTCCCTTGGCTTCTATAGAAGGTGAGCATGATGAAATGGGTGGGATGATAGCTAGTTAGGGAAAATGGAAGCGCATAACAAAAAGCTGTTGATAGGAGGACAGAGCCCATTTGTTAGACTTCTCTATCGCACTGCTTGCAGTAAAGATGTTACATTTTCATGCCAGTGCTGCCTTGGCACTATCTCTGGAGGAGCTGTTTTGAGAAAGTGAGAGATGTTTTTCGGTATCTAAGAAGTGTTAGAGGAACCTTGAGCCAATATGACTTGTTATGTCTTGAGCTTGAAGTAAATCTCATTGACATGCTGGTATCCTGAATCGCAATGCTTGATTGGCTACTCTGTGTAGCAGGCCAATCAGGAGACAGGGATTGTGCTGGAGGGAAGCAAACTGATTGGATGTTATCTCTGTAATACTATTGGTTGTTAACGGAAATATGGGCGTGGCCATGCTAGCCCGCACTGTTTAAATAACAGCCTGTTGCTCTATGTTGTGTTGTCTGTTCTGGGTTGTTCTGAGCTGTTGAATCACTACATTAAAGCTGAATCACTTGTTGGAACGCTGCCTTTAAGTGTCATACTTAATGTGACTAACTTGGAACACACTGCCATGAACTTTATTGTCTTGGATTCAACATCCAAACCCCTCAGTTTTGGATGTGTCATTCATTCCCTCTTGTTATAATCATATGGATGCTCTTCAGTTTGGGTCACCTAAGGATGTGGGCAAGATTTTGAGAGAGGTGAGGTTTTCCACATGCATGGACGACCCATGCCTCTCAGAGAGAGGAGGAGATTGGATTTATACCTCACCCTTCACCCAGAGTCTCAGATCAGCTTACAATCTCCTTCTCTTCCTCTCCCCACAACAGATACCCTGTGAGGTAGGTAGGGCTGAGAGAGCTCTTTGAGAACTACTCTTGAGAGAACAGCTCTGAGAGAGCTGTGGCTTGCCCAAGGTCACCCTGCAGCTGCATGTGGAGGAGTGGGGAATCAAACCTGGTTCTCCCAGATTAGAGTCCACACTCCTAACCACTACATCAAACTGGATCTCTCACAAGGCGGTGTTATTCTGTCTATGGTGCTTCAGTTGTGGAATATCTTCCTAAGGCAGGCCTACATGGTTTCCATACTGCCTGCCTTTTGGCAATCTATAAAAGACATAAATGATTCAGATAACATTTGCAGGGATCAACAGATTTCCTATGGCTGTCCTAAAGTGTTGATTGAATGATTGTTGTGCTGGGCATGCATGAAACTAAGGGCGAATCTGCATTTCCATTTTTAAATCAGTTGCATGCTGCTGTGATGCCGTCTTTCTCTATGCTTATTTGAATGTTGTTTGGAGAAGATTCTTTTAACGCTTTAAGTGCAGAGGTGCAATGACAGTGGAGCCCCCACGAAAGGGCAATAAACATATGCATACATGCAAAAGTATGCTGGCACTGTTGAGGTGTGAAAACGACACCAAATGTAGACAGCTTTTTAAAAGACAGAAGGCTGGGACACCGGTGGGAAAGACAAATGCAGATTCGACCTATGTCTTGGTTCTTTGGGGTTCATTTTGTTGGACTAAAGACACCACAGGGGGCACTATATTTCTCTGCACCAGAACCAGATTATATATATATATATATATATATATTATATACTGGATTGGATGCCTTTCCTTTTGTCTAAGCTGGGAGTGTCTCTCCCTTCTCTTCCTGTGCCCTTTTGTTTCTCTCTCTTCTCACACCAGAGGCTTCAACAGGCCTCTTCTGTGGAACGCTGCCCCCAGGCCTGCCCTCCTTTGGACACAGGGTGCTGGGCTCCTTAGCCACTTGTGACAGGGAAACCTGTTATTCAGATTAGGCCTCTGTCTCCTTTGTACTATGGCTGTGAATCTACCTCAATAAAGTCATGCTTTGTCTTTTTTTATCTTTTGCAGTATACTTCCTTGAATTGTGATTCCACGCTTTCCTGAGTGTGCAAGTCAACTACACTAAGTGTGTGTACACACAGAAGCTGATACCCAGAATAAAACTTTGTTGGTCTTAAAGGTGCCACTGGACTCAAACGTTGTTCCGTTGCTTCAGATAGCATGGCTACCCATGGGAATCTTTACTATACTAATACATTATGTTACAATCCAATACACTTAAGGGTCAAGGAGCCCGACTGTGTCATTCAAAACAGGCTTACATCTTTCTAAGTTCTTGTATTTCAGTGGTTTTAGAAGGGTGTACCATGACTTAGAATGGGACTGCAATTTTTTTCCCACCTAGTTTTTAAAAAATCCAAGTCTGACGTCTTTTTTTTATCTGTCTTTCCAATGCCTCTCGTGTTTACTATTTTCAGCTTTTGCATAATTTGCATCCTCAGTTGCATAAAAAATGATGAAATCGTTTTTAAAAAATGCGTGTGTGCCCACTGCCCGAGGCTGAGGAAGGAAGGTGTTATTTCATAGGAAGCAGCTGAACCAACAAGCAAAAAGAATCCTTTTATCCTCCAGAAATCTCAGGAGAATCAGCGGATTATCTCTCACTACCACTTCGAAGTAACCCTCATGGCCCTGGACAACACCGGTCAATATCTACCTGTTCACTGACTGTCCAGAGAACTCTAAAAGAGTATCGAGGCCAAAATTCCCCTTATCCAAGGGACTTAAGAAGAAGGGAGGTACAAATTAGAAGTTTTCACAGTGGTAGGAACAGAATAGCTATCTTGGTGAACCTGATTGGGGAGAAAGGCAGAGTATACATTCTATAAATAAACACACAATTTTATTATTGAAAACATTTTTATGCTGCTTTGCTACCCAGTCAGGGTCTACAAGGCAGCAAACATAAGAACATTAAAACATTTGAAGAATTAAAAAGTTATAAAGTTATAAAACAATTCAATAAAAATGCATAAAACAAACCACAGCAGGCCCAGGTACATAAATAAGAATAAAATAGGGGAGACCTCCAAGCGGGGCTAGTTATTTTTTTTTCATGCCTTGGGCTGGATACCACCAGGACTGGTTTCCCAAAAGCCACTGCTCCACCCTCACTCTTCCCTTTACTTCGATCATATGTGCTGCACCTGGAGGGCCCACATGAATTCAGCCACCTCCTCTAGCTCAGGGCCCCGTGCATTGTGCAAGCTCACATACCAGTCAGCCACCCCTCTCTGAGCTGCGCCGCTATGTAGTCCACCCTTCTGGTATTGGTAGGAAACAGGTGGCCCCAAGTCTGGATGAACTTCTCCACCTGTACCCCGAAGAAGGCCAGTTTCCGGGAGTGCCATCAAACTCAGCACCCAACAGTCCCTTAGGCAGGATCTCCAGCTGTGGGAAAGGGGCTCAGTTAGTTGCAGGAAATTCTGACTATGGGCCAATCTGCATTTAGCACTTTTACCAAACCCACACTGGAACAGACAAAGATGCAGTTCAAAACCACATTCAGCTATCCCGGGCCAACACAGTACTGGCTGCAGAGTCACCCCTGAATGGCCATAAAACAGCCGTAAATCTATGCGGACAGCCACCATTAAACCAGAGATCAAACAAAGTAAAAGCAGCATGTAGTCTGGACACTGCCATAAAATGCAACACTCAGTCAAAGTGAAAGTGGCATGCAATGGAGATGGGAATTTCTGTTCCAGAGTGGGTTTGGTAAGACAGCGGAGCAAATGCTAGATGCAGATCAGGCCTATAGAATATCTGATGATTCCTAGAGTTATCCAGAAGTGACAAGGGTAGCTCTAGCAACTTCTAAAAACTCTATGATAGTTACCACAGAGCAGTAGTCTCCGAACTTTTTGAGCCTCTGAGCCACTTTGGAATTCTGGCACAACCTGTTGGGTGTGGCCACAAAAGGCCGGCCACAGGAGGTGGAGCTAACCATAAAATGGCTGCCTTTGCTTACCCTCAGTCACCCAGAGAAGATGCTTGCATTGTGGCGGCAGCAGCTGCCAAAGCAACGTTTTAATACATCTGCACAGTAAATCAAATCGCCAGTGACTAAACAGAAGCCTTGGGGGGCAAAGCCATACCCACTTTCTAAAAACTTTTGTCATGCACCAGGAAAGGTGTGTAAACTGCTCCAAGATGGGGCATATAATGCAAAACGCACCCAGCCACACCACGGTGCTAGCACACACCACACTGGGGGCGCCTGCCATAGAGTTTCTGACAATTGCTAGAGCAACCCTTTTTAATTTTTGTCCCAGGACATCCCCCCCCCCGATTGCCAAGCTCTGCCTGGCAACCATCCTGATGGCAAGTGATGTCATCTGGACCCCCAGGTAGGTCTAATGGTTATGAAAAATGGGGCTCATGACAAAAGTACAAATTCCAGGGTCCTTATCTGTAGAAATAATATATTTCAAACATGTGACTTCCGTTTGCATTATATGCCCCATCTTAAAGCAGTTTACAATTTGACAACAGGCTTTGTCTATTAATTTGTCTGTTAATGAACAATTAAGAACACCCTGACTGATTGCCTTTTAAACTATTGAACTGGTCTATTTAATTTTTATTGCACTGTATTTTGCTCTGCTTTCAAAGACCCCGAGGTCTCCTAGGTGACCCTTGCCTATTTTTTCCTCACAGGAGTCCTGTGATGTAGGCCAAGCTGATAGTGGCTCTCTCCAGAGAGTGACTTTCCTAACTAGTGGACCACACGCCTTTGAATGTGAACATCGAGTGCAGTGCGCCATGCTCTAGCCAGTGTGGCATGTGGGCTTTTGGCAGAGTCTCCGTTGGTAGTGTTCTGCTTGGTCTGTTTAGCACAGCTATGCCAGGTTCAGTACTGGGTGCCAGCGTCCACTGATCAGCAGCACCCAAGGCCATTGCAAATAAAGATGGAGGTCAGTTGAACAGTATTCATTTTCCACTCCTCTTACTTTCAGCACTGTAACACAATGGGGCTATGAGCACTCCAGAAAGGAAGAAATGAACTCCAATCCTCCCTTCCAATACATCAACTTCCATATTAGTTGGAGAGCATGTATGTGTTGTTATTCCCATGTAAGTATGTCTTCAGGCGGCTTTTTATGCACAAACAAGAGAGCTCTGTGCCCACTGTGCTGTGCCCGGCATCTTCTCTGCAGGACCCTTCAGAAGCCGGCACTTATTAGCCTCTCTTGCTTCCACTTGCCTGGCAGCTTAAGCAGAGCAGACTGGAGATGAAGGGGAAAAGCGGGCATCTTGTTACTCGGCAGAAAGAAAGGCAAGGTCAGCTCCTCTCTGCGTAAAAGAGGCTCAAGAGAAGGAATCCGCTGTGGGACTCTGCATTCAGCACTGACTCTCTGGTTCCACCCCAGCTTCCCCGAACACAATTTCAGTGGCGACGTTGTCCAGAAGATTAGCTCTCACTGTGATGAGAACTCTTGGAAGGAGATCCCTGGCTGCAACAGGTAAGGAGATCCCTGGCTCCAACAGACAGACAGTCCAGCTGTGTCCCATACTGTCAGAAGTCCTAACTTAGTCAGCAAACACCAGACCTTATGATGCAAGCAAGGTTAGCATTTATTAAGCTGCAATAGATAGATCACTGGTACAGGTATCTTGTTCAGAATGACTTGGTTACAGAAAGCAAGCAGTTATACAGGGAAGGGGGTGAATGGGGACCCCCCTTCTCCGACTACATGAATAACATGCACCTGGGAAATCGAAACTTACTAAGCTAATGAATTTCCCATCGCCCCATTGCTACCCACAGCTGCTACATCTATGCCAGCGATAGGGAAGCAGGCAGCCTGACTTGCCAAGGTCAGAACGTCTAGGCTGCCAGAGATAATAGCAATAAAAGCCACATTCCATTCTCACACCCGAGGTGTAAATCAGCTACTCCCCGGATTCCAACCTCCCGCCTGTCACGCCACCAAGGCGCCGATAGCCCACCTCCCTCCCTTGTATTCATAGCCCACCGCCCTCCCTTCCATCCATCATGGCAGGGCTACCTGACATGCAGCCCCCTCGAAAATAGTCCTACCCCTTCGGTTTATGGGGGTACAACTTGTGAAACGCTTTGACAAGCCGGGGGGCCAGAACATTTTCCGCCCGAACCCACTCCCTCTGCTCCGGCCCAAAGTCAATCCATTCAACCAGGTAAAACAAGCGATTGCGAGAGATTTTAGAGTCCAGTATTTGCGATACTTCGTAGTGAGGTTCCCCTCCCACCAGCAGTGGAGGAGGGGTCGGCCGTTGCGGTCTCCAGCTGTTTTCCTCAGGCGCTTTGCGTAGAAGCCTCACATGAAAAACAGGATGAACAGACTTTAGAGATTTAGGCAAGGCAAGTTCAACAGTCACATCATTAATAACTCTTATGATCTCAAACGGCCCAACATACTTCCAACCAAGTTTGCGACTCGGCTGGATGCAACGCAAATGTTGGGTGGATAAGTAAGCAAACTCCCCGCACTTCGGAATCCAAGCCAAGTTACGTTTCTTATCCGCCTGGAGTTTGTACGCGGCTTTAGCCTCCTCCAGAGCTTTAGCCAAGGAGCCCCACGCCTCCTGCAGTTGTTTGCACCAGTCACCAGCGTCTCCCGCCGGGAGGTCGGGAGAAGTCAAAAAGGGCAAAGGCGGGGCATCATATCCATGTACTGCTTTAAACGGGGACATCCCCGTCGACGAGTGCTGAGTATTATTATAACAAAACTCAGCCAAAGGCAAGAGAGAATGCCAATTGTCCTGCTGAAAGTTAGAAAAACACCGCAGGTATTGTTCCAGAGTCTGATTCACACGTTCAGTCTGCCCATCCGATTCAGGATGGTAGGCGCTGCTCACCCCCTCTCTACTCCAAGCAATGACATAAGTTCGCTCCAGAACTTAGAAACAAACTGAACCCCTCTGTCCGAGATCACCTTAGCAGGTAAGGTGTGGAGTCTCACAACGTGTTGCAAGAAAGCGGAGGCTAATTTTCTAGCCGAGGGAATGGAGGCAAACGGAACGAAATGCGCCTGTTTAGTAAATAAGTCCACTATCACCCAGATGACTGTTTTCCCCCACTAGGGGGTAGATCTGTAATAAAGTCCATAGAAATCACCTCCCACGGCCGAGCCGGGGTGGGGAGAGGGTGTAGGGCACCTGGGGGTTTACCGGGCCGAGGTTTACTCATCAAGCACGTTTGGCAGGCTGACGTGAAGAGAGACATATCTTTTCGTAGGCCCGGCCACCAAAATTGTCTCTGCAGGAGCTGGAGGGATTTCACAAACCCCGTGTGACCAGCCAGCTTAGAACCATGCGCCCATCCCATTACCTCCCCCTAAGAGACCGTGGGACAAAGAGCTTGTCATTTTTAGTCCAGCAGCCATGTTCATTTTTGGCTATTCCTTCCTCCTTCTCCACCTCCTCCCTATCCGCTTGCGAGAGTTCTGTAGAAAATCTCGCCACCCATTCATTGGGGGAAGGATTTGCCGGTGGGGGGAACGACTGGCCTGTTTCCGAGTAGTCACCGCTCCTCCCAACTGGGCAGGAGTAAAAATCGAGTCACGAATCTCCTCCCTTTTGCTATCGTGTTGAGGGAGGCGTGACAGGGCATCGGCCAGTGAGTTAGATGTCCCCGGGAAATGGTGCAGTGTGAAATTGAACTTGGAGAAGAAATCAGCCCAGCGGAGCTGCTTGGCGTTCAGGGAACGGGGGAGCGGAGCAGCTCGAGGTTTTTGTGATCAGTCCAGACCTCGAACGGGACCCGCGCTCCCTCCAACCAGTGGCGCCAGGTTGACAACGCTAAGCGGATCGATCCCGCTTCTTTTTCCCACACATTCCAATTCCGTTCAGTATCGTTAAATTTTTTCGAGACATAAGCAAGGGGGTGCAACTTGCCATCCTCCCCCTCCTGCAGGATCGCCCCCCATTGCAACGTCGGAGGCGTCAACTTGAACAATGAATTTTTTAAGTTCATTCGGGTGGGCCAACACGGGTTCCGACGTAAAAAGGGCTTTCAATTTGTCGAACGCCCGCTGGCACTCTGGGGACCATTCCAATTTGGCCCCGGGCCGAGTGCATTCGGGTGGTTTCCCTTTGGTTCTCAGTAAGTCAGTTAAGGGAAGGGCCACCTGGGCAAAGTTCGAGAGGAACGATCTATAAAAGTTCGCGAATCCGAGGAACCCCTGGAGTTGCCTTCTTGTTTTTGGAGGCTCCCACCCCACAACATCTTTAACCTTGTCAGGGTCCATCTCAATCCCTCTCTGAGAAATACGGTAGCCTAGAAAAGGGATTTCTGTTTTGTGAAATTCACATTTGGACAGTTTGGCAAACAGTTTATGCTTGTGCAACGTTTGTAGTACCTCCCGCACCAGTTTCACATGCGATTTAAGGTCGGGGGAGTACAAAAGAATGTCATCAAGGTAAACAAGGACCCCCTTAAACAAGTACTTATGCAACACTTCGTTAATCAAGTTCATGAAGACTCCAGGAGCCCCCTGGAGTCCGAATGGCATGACTAAGTACTCAAACTGGCCGAGGGGGTGTTGAACGCCGTTTTAAATTCATCCCCCTCTCGTATGCGGACTCTGAAATAGGCATCCCGGAGGTCTAGCTTAGAGAAAATTTTCCCCCAGCCACGGCCGCCAGTAAGTCCTTTATGAGGGGCATGGGGTAAGCGTTTGTATTTGACACTGCATTCAAGCCGCGGTAGTCAGTACAGAGCCGCAACCCCCATCCTTCTTTTTCCGGAAAAGCACGGGAGCCGCAAACGGGGAGGACGCTGGCCGTATAAAGCCCCTACTAAGGTTCTTGTCGATGAATTTCCTCAGTTCCACCTTTTCCGAAGGGCTCATAGAATACAACTTTCCCTTCGGTAATTTTTGGTTGGGTAAAATTTCAATAGCACAGTCAGAGTTTCTGTGGGGGGTAATTCATCAGCCTCCTCTTCTCCAAACACGGGAGCGAGGTCGTGATATTCGGGGGAATGCCTTCCAGTTCCGCGGTTGCCACCCCCGCCGTCACTAGGAGTTGCCCCCCATCATGGGTCCCCACTCCTTTTTCCATGCATGGGACTGGCACTTCTTGGAGATGAAGTTGACCTTCCCCTCCCCCCACAGTACATGAGGATCGTGATCAAAGAACCATGGGCTCCCTAGGACCAAGGGAAATCGGGCTGAAGGGGTAACCACGAAAGGTCTCTCTTCCCAGTGTTGCCCGAGTCCCACCCGCAAGGGAACAGTCTCATATTTGCAAGGTTCTTTCATTGTGGACCCGTCCATTTGCGTAAAAATCAAGGGGTCAGTTAATTTAACAACTTTCGCCCCAAGTCCCGTTAGTAGTGTGGGGTTAATGAGGTCTCTCCCACACCCAGAGTCAATGAGAGCACGTACTCTCACATGGGTCAATAGACCCGGGTCCATTAGAGTCACCGTGAGAAAGAAAAGAGAGGGGGGTTTGCTCACCGGGAGTTGCGCCTGGGGAGGTGGGACCTGCTGTTCAGCGCTGTTTACAGCAGGTCCGTGTCGTTTCCCTGCGGCACGGTCTCGCCATCTGATGAGTCGGATGCTTCACTGAGCGGCTTGGCTTGCAGAGCCCTTGCCCCCTTCGGTTTCGCCACCTGTTTTGGCGTGGATGTGTCAAACTTCTTCTTGGTTCCCTTCGGGGCTCCGGGTGCTGCAGCTGAAGACGGGCAGTTCGCGGCGAAATGGCCCCCTTCTCCGCATTTGAGGCAAAGACCTTGCTTCATTCGGAGCTCCCTTGTGCCATCCCTCTGTTTCGGGTTAGGTGCCGGGGTTTCCCTCTCGCAGTCGGCGCAGGGCCCCTGTTAGCCATCGCTGCAGCGTCGTCCAGCTTGATGGTCTTCAGGCGGTTCTCCATCGTGATGGCTGCCTGAACCCATCCGGTGAGGGTGTTCGGATCTTGATTTCTGGTGACTTCTCGGCGGATTTCTGCGTTGAGTCCCCACTTGTAGAAATCCACGAGGTTCCCTTCCCCTCGGAGTTTGGCGGCACATCTGCGGAACTCCGAGGTGTAGTCTCTCACCGATCGCGCTCCCTGTTTGAGGCTTCGGATCGTTGCCTTCGCTGCTTTGGTGGAGTGCACATCCTCAAATTGCTCTTTCATGGCCCACATGAAAGAGTCGATCTCTCTCAGCTCGCGCCCGTCGACTTGATGAAGCCCCACATACCAGTCAGCTGCCGCTCCCTTCAGGTGGGCTGCTATGACATCGACCATCCGCTCTTCCCTCTGGAACAGATGGCCCCAGGTCTCGATAAACTTTTCGGCTCGCACCAGGAAGAATGGGAATTTCTCGGGGTCTCCATCGAAGTCAGCGTCCAGAAGTTCTGTGGGCTTGGGCGGCAAGAACCCCCAAGGACGAGGGGGTGGTTGCCCCGGCGGCCCCTGCGGTCCTGGCCCCGCTGGTTGATCCACCGGCCCGGCTGGCACGTTCCCCTGGCCTTGGTCCGGCACCGGCCGTTGATCAGGAGGGACCTGGGCTGGTGGTTCCTCACGCCTTTGCCGCTCGCGTTCTTCCCGGATACCCTCTGCGATCATCTGTGGGATGCGTGCGAGGGATTCGTCTAGGAAGCGCATCAGGCGGTCTTGGCTGGGTTCTTCAGTCCATCTCCTCCTCACCACGGCGCCTTCCATGGTCTCTGAATCGCGGCCAGTCTCCTCCAAGGCTTCCGCCGTGATTAGTTTCCGGACCGACCTTTCGGGGTGGCTCACCCCCATGGAAGCTCGCGGGGTCCCGAACCACGCTTCGTGGGTCTCAGCCAGGGGTTTCACCCAGTCACGTCTGCGTCCAACTCGGGTGGTCACCCCCCATAGGCTGCCCCATAAGGATCTCCATAAGGCCCTCCAAAGTCGTACTCCAGACCCCAGTGTCTCGGCACATGTGTGTCTGGGGTCTCTCGGGGTGCGTCTTTCCCGGGAGGTCTCTTCTCCTTTTCATCTTCTTCAATTGGGATAGTGTCTTCTTCTCCGCCACTCATTTTGGAGTTGCGGGTTTAGGACCAGTCCCAAAAGTAATTGATGATTCTGAACAAACTGTCAGAAGTCCTAACTTAGTCAGCAAACACCAGACCTTATGATGCAAGCAAGGTTAGCATTTATTAAGCTGCAATAGATAGATCACTGGTACAGGTATCTTGTTCAGAATGACTTGGTTACAGAAAGCAAGCGGTTATACAGGGAAGGGGGTGAATGGGGACCCCCCCTTCTCCGACTACATGAATAACATGCACCTGGGAAATCGAAACTTACTAAGCTAATGAATTTCCCATCGCCCCATTGCTACCCACAGCTGCTACATCTATGCCAGCGATAGGGAAGCAGGCAGCCTGACTTGCCAAGGTCAGAACGTCTAGGCTGCCAGAGATAATAGCAATAAAAGCCACATTCCATTCTCACACCCGAGGTGTAAATCAGCTACTCCCCGGATTCCAACCTCCCGCCTGTCACGCCACCAAGGCGCCGATAGCCCACCTCCCTCCCTTGTATTCATAGCCCACCGCCCTCCCTTCCATCCATCATGGCAGGGCTACCTGGATGCAAATTGTGTTGCCAACTCCAGATTGGGAGAAACCCAGAGCTTTGTGGGTGGGGCTGTAAAGAAGCAGCTCAGGAACACTGGGCTCAAAAGCATTCAGCGATCAGCTCATATTTATTAGTGACTAGGGAGCAAAGCCCGTTGTGGTGGAAGACAATGGGCCCTAGAAAGGAAGGAAGGAAGGAAGGAAGGAAGGAAGGAAGGAAGGAAGGAAGGAAGGAAGGAAGGAAGGAAGGAAGGAAGGAAGGAAGGAAGGAAAGAAAGGAGAGAGGAAGAAAGGAATAGGGGGAAGAGTGAAAGAAAGGAGAGAGGAAGAAAGGAAAAAGGGGAAGGGAAGGGAAGAGGGGCAAAAAACGGCTTCTCTGGGCCCAGAGAAGGCCTTTTCTGTCCCCCACACACCATCCCCTGGTCCTTCTATGGGGGCAGTAGGCAGTGTGTCGGGGAAAAGGGCTTCTCTGGGCCTACTGCCCCCATAGAAGGCCCAGAGGATGGTGTGTGGGAGACAGAAAATGGCTTCTCTGGGCCTACTGCCCCAGAGAAGGCCCAGGGGATGGCGTGTGGGGGGCGGAAAAGGGCTTCTCTGGGCCTAGTGCCCCATGGAAGGCCCAGGGGATGGTGTGTGGGGGCGAAAAGGGCTTTTCTGGGCCTAGTGCCCCATGGAAGGGCCAGGGGATGACGTGTGGGGGCGGAAAAGGGCTTCTCTGGGCCTAGTGCCCCATAGAAGGCCCAGGGGATGGCGTGTGGGGGGCGGAAAAGGTCTTCTCTGGGCCTAGTGCCCCAGAGAAGGCCCAGGGGATGGCGTGTGGGGGGCGGAAAAGGGCTTTTCTCACTTGCCTCAGCCTTGAGGGCCTGTCCCTGCGCTCACACTCCAGATGGTCCTCTCCTGTCAGAGGACTGGAGCAGACTGAGCTGAAAACACTGACAGGGGCTGATGTGGGCGGGACTTTGCAAAGCAGCCAGTCAGCCCTGGCCAGTGTCTTCTGACTGCTAGTTCCTGAACCGAATCAATTATGGCAAGCATAGTATGTTGTGGAACCAAAATTCAAATATATATAAGGACAGGATTTCAGTAGGCAGAAAAAAAGACAGAAAAGTCCTGGCTGAAGCCAGGTTATATGCGTGCAAAAGGTAACACCACAAACACCCCCCACTCCCAACAATAGGCTATAATTGTCCATTGTCCAATAGTCCTTAATTGTCCATTGGTCTACTCTAGGATCCTTGCTCCCCTATTGGTGTCTTCTAGAATCCTAGCTAGCTATTGTTATGGATCCTTAGCTGGCCTGACTAACTCAATACATTACACCCCCCTCCCATGCTCAGACCATGTCCCTTCCAACCCGGCTGCTTCAAGCAACAGAACCAGACCCGTAGCTACAGTGGGGCATCTCGGGGCCTGGCCCCTCGACTTACTGCCAAGGCCCCCTGACTTCCATGCAGCACCCAGGCCCCCCAACTTTAAATGTTTTAGTTTATTTGTGGCACTCCCTGGGGGTGCCCCCTGACTTCTTTAAAGGCCCCCCAAATTAAAAAAATCCTGGCTACGGGCCTGAACAGAACATCAGAGAACTGGTCCAAATCCACCCACACTTTATTTATTCATAAAAGGCCAGGATCATGTAAACTCTATAGGATCCCCCTGAATTTTATTCTGCATTATTTGTGTCTACTGCCTTTAGTTGCCAAATGCCTCATGTTTAGGAACACAGCCACATTTTCTGGTTCAAGCAACAGTTAAAAGGTCCCCTCCCCCCCTTAAGTGCAAATCTAGACGTTAGTTTCTTGACCACGTGATCAGAGTTCACAGGAAAATTGCCATCCAGATTGATGCCTGTTCAAAGTTTGGGCATTACAAGCAACGCTCCCTCTAAGCTGTGGAGTCTTGTGAGCAAATCTTCTCCTTTGTGAGCTACTGGCATTCAAGTTGAGAGCGATTTGGCTGCTGCATAAATTAGTTTGCTCCAGAGCCCTCCTTCCTGAGCTAAGACAAAAATGTATGAGCTGGGGGGCTAAAAACCTGTGAGCTAGCTCACATTAACTCAGCATAGAGGGAACATTTGATTACAAGTAGCATTAAGTGTACTGTAAACTCACATTCCAGTTCTAATACACCTTTTCCTCTCTTTTTTTTTAATAATGCTGTGAATGCCTGCTGCCTAGCCATTTGTTATGGCTTTGTGATGTTTCCTGAAAAGGTTTTAAGTGCCTCTACTCCCAATAGCTGTCAGGTTCTCAGTCAAATCACTCTCCCCACACGCTTTCTTCAGTTAAAGGTTTATTTACAGATATGAGATGCTTGTGGGTTCAGACTCTTTGTCAGGACTGAGGTGCCAAGGCAGGAAAGCTCCGTATAATCACAACCCCAAAATTCCATTCATACACATCAGCAATACTACAAAGACCATGAAAGATATACGGTCAACAACTAGCCAAACACAGATTCTACCTCAAGGACATTTCCCGTGTGAAAGAAGCACCATGGAAGAGTTACCAAAGCTAGCCTCCCTAAATTCTACAGGCACTCACTCCCCCCCTCAGGAATGCAATGGCAGGCGAGTGCAAGTGATAAGGGTGCAGAAATAACAAATGGTTGGGTGCAGGGAGCAAACAGGGTACAGAAAACATGAATGCACTGGGTAGAAATGCAACAGGTACAGTTGGTCAAGTGCCCAAGTCTGACAATAGTTCTTCTATGTATGGCACCAGAACTTGGAGAAGACCCCTCTCAGCTGAGAAGAGGAGTTGGTGGGTGTACTTGTGTATGTGAGAGTCAATCCGGTAGAGCGGTTAGAGTATCAGACTAGGATCTGAGACACCCAGGTTCGAATCCCCACTCTGCTGGTGAAGCATGGAGGAGAGGAGAATGATGTAAACCACTTTTGGAGGAGAAAGTATAAATAGTATAAATGAAGCAAATAAATACATTGGTGAGTGTGTGTGAAGAAAAAAGCAGGAATTGAGTTTGGGTAAACAGAGGAAGAAGATGAAGGTAACTGAGAGTCTGCCGCTGTATTGCTTGGTAACGAATAAATTATACACTGCAAGAAACTTTTATAAATTAACATTTTCTATGTGTAATTACCATTCTATAAAGTGCATAGTGTACTATTATTACATCCTTATCAGGTACATGTATTCAGTTCATTCAGTTTAACCACTACCAGTCCATTTCGCATCAATATTTTTTAAAAAAGTATTGTTTGGTGCAGGATCTCAGGATCCAATGCACAGGGCAACAGATCTATGCCTCCCATTTGTGTTCATTGTGTATATTTGCCAAAAAGTTTGCAAAAATGCCATAAGAATCCAGTGCTCTCTCCTGCAAAAGGCAGTAAACTCCTGATAGAGTGTCATATTCATCCTCTAATGAAAGCCGCACCCTTACAAGTTCAAAGACAAAACATACTTTTAAAAGCAAGGAATAAATTGCCAACAGGATAGGATTGGATAGGGCTGGGGGAAAGAAAACGAAGGAGGTGACCTTCTTGGCGCAAGGCAATAATAAAATTGATGGGGGGCTGATAAATCAGGATTAATTGGATAACAATGGCCAATAAGGGATACATCATACATCATTTGTCATCAAAAAGAGGATCAAATAAACTTTTTGAAGAGGAAAAGGAGGAGGAGGAGGAGATTGGATTTATAACCCACCCTACACTTGGAGTTTCAGAGCGGCTTACAAACTTCTTTCCCTTCCCGTCCCCACAACAGACACCCTGTGAGGTAGGTGGGGCTGAGAGAGCTCTTTCCAGAAGGGCTCTTTCAAGGACAGCTCTTATCAGAACTATGGCTTGCCCAAGATCATCCAGCCAGGTGCAAGTGGAGGAGTGGGGAATCAAGCCCGGTTCTCCCAGATTAGAGTCCGCGCACTTAACCACTACACCAAACAGGAAAAGCAGGCAAATTCCCCCTCTCAGTGTCACAGAGCAGACAATAGAACAGTTGCACACAAAACCTGTGAAACTGAGGCCTTTGTTAAAGCTATTGAATAGGAAGACAATAAACTTCTTAACTCCCCCCCCCAAAAAACCCAGAAAATTATAATATCGGCACACCTTTATTTATATTCTCTAGCAAGTGAGAATTTCTAAAGCTGGGATGTTTTGTCATATCTGCCTGAAATCTGGCATGGTAAAATCTTTGGATGGTTGAGGGCTGCAGTCCCTGAGAATTTCATCCCAATTGGGTGGGGAAAAGCATTGCAACTGAAAGCCATGCTTCCCAATCAGACCTAGTACTACTACCAGTAGTAGCAGCAACTTCATTTACCATCTGACTTTCTCACTGGCACTCAAAAGCAGAATACAAATATAAGCAAGTGAAACAAATATGATTCAGCAAGGGAATTACAAAATACAATAAAAATATTTGAATGTAACAGCATAGGTTTCCAGTAAAACAAAATAATGGAGTGAGGCTGGGCTGATTACAGGTGGGAGAAAGATGGATATATATGGTCCAAATATACACTTGGAAAATACTTTATTGATGTTTTTTTAATTGGGGTATATATTTAGGGGGTATCTGGAGTGGTATTCAACATTCTCCAGGGTATTGTTATCTAGGTCCCCCGCTTTTCAGAAAATGTTTGGGACTATCCAGAGCTGGTGTGTTTAATACCCCAGCTCTATTTCTTTCCTCCTTTAGCTGGGGAGAGAGGGATCTCTCCCAGCCCGGGCAAGGCAGCTCCCTGCTGGCACAAGCCTCGCTTGGCCCAAGGAGGTCACCTCCTTGCTGGTGGAAGCCGTGAACTGGGCCAGGCAGGGTCAAGGGGGTGCGTGTGGCTCCCTCCTTCTCCCTCCCTCCTTTGTGAGGGGGGGTGGGGCCATCTTCCAGGTTTGTTTTTTCCTCCCAGTCCACACCCCTGCAAGTTGGATGGCTGGGGGGCATCCTTGTTCAGGGGCTTGTAAAATTGGACCCCTTTGTCCAATTCTCTTGAAACTCGGTCTTTAGTGGACAGACAGCAATTTTGGGAAAGGCATTTGTAAGCCGCTCTGAGTTTTGGGAAAGGCATTTGTAAGTCACTCTGAGTGAAGGGCAGGGTATAAATCCAATCTCTTCTCTTCTTCTTCTAGACCAACTAGGCAACTGCCTAGGATGCACACCTCAGAAGAGCACAGAATTGACACACGTCTATCAGGTGTAAATTTTCTAGTAAAAAATGAGGAAGTAGAGGTAAGCAGTGTGGATGCTGTCATAAATCTTCCAAGGGTGAATTCTCCATGCAATTGGCTAGATCAGAATTAGCAGTTAGCAGGAGAGGGGGAGTGAAATCATATTGGAGTAAAGCGGAGAGTGAGATTAAGGAATAGATAAAAAGGTGTTGTAGCAGACTCAAAAGAAAATAGAGAAATAGAGAGAAGAATGGGAGGGTGTTTCACAGTAGTCCTGCAGAACTCTTATTGCTGGGGAAATTATTTTTGACAAAACAGGAGATACATAATGAGGACTTTAGGTCCAGAGGTCAATGGGTACAAAGCTTCTTTCGCTAATATATGCTAACCCACAGGAATCTCATTCACAGAGAGGGGTTAGGGTTCTGGTGTTTGCTCTGAAGATGGAAAGTTGCTGGGAGAGGATCTCCCTTGTGATGTCACTGTTGATTGTGCCTGGGTTGGTCCACTGAGAAAAGAATCCTGGGTGTGTCCCTGGCAGCAAAGTTGACATCTGGGTTTATTGCAAGTTCTGGTCCCAGTGTCCGTGTTCATATTGCATGTTGTATTATTGTGGGTGACGAGCTGTGTGAGATTTGGGGGGCTGTGTGCTAGAAAAGGTTTGCCCCCCAGTACTTGTGAAAGGGGGCTGTCGTTATCCAGTAGACGTTGTAAGTCGCTGATGATGCACTGAGATGTTTTGAGTTGAGAGCTGTATGTGGCCACTAGTGGTGTTCTGTCGTCTCTTTTCGGCCTGTCTTGTTGGGCCTGTCTTGGAAGAAGACTCTCTCACGCTTCTTTAATTCTGCAAACTATGTAAAACAGTTGCTTGGGAGGGCATTTTTATAAAGCTTATAGAGAACAGGACTGTAGTCTGTGCCCCGGTGTACACTATATATTATTGATTTGTTCCCACAACATCGTTTTACATTTTACAGCATTGTTTTCAATTTTTTTTTATAATTCCATTTTCTGTGTTGCTTGTTTGATACTTTTTTTTTTTGCATTTTTGTAAGCCTAGTCCCATTGCATTGTTTATTAGATATCACATGTTATTTGATTACAATATTCTATACCACGAAATACATAAAGTATAAATAAATAAATAATGATGGCCTTACCACCACTGTACTCTTTGGCTTGTGAGATCCTATAAAATTTTTCTGGCTACGGGCTATGTCTGGAAAGAAATGGGCAGAAAGACAGCTTCATGGCTGCAAAAGGGGAGGAAAGTAGGGAAATTCTGCTGTAGCCATCTGCAGCGCATAATTGTTGCAGACGAGCAAGCTGTAGTTGAGCATCATAAGAACATAAGAACATAAGAGAAGCCAATGTTGAATCAGGCCAATGGTCCATCTAGTCCAACACCCTGTCACACAGTGGCCAAAAATAGCAGGTGCCATCAATATGTATTTATATTTAGGATTTTTGGCTCCAATGTGCATCACTTTGCACTTGGCCACATTGAACCCCATTTGCCACATTGACGCCCACTCACCCATCCTTGATCCCTTTGGAGTGCCTCACAATCCTCCCTGGTTTTCACCACCCGGAACAACTTCGTGTCATCTGCAAATTTAGCCACTTCACTGCTTACTTCCAATTCCAAATCATTAATAAACAAGTTAAAAAGCATCGGACTGAGTACTGATCCCTGTGGTACCCCACTGCTTACCACCCTCCACTGAGAAAGTTTCCCATTTATATTTATTCTGTTTCCTATTAATTAGCCAGTTTTTGATCCACAAGAGGACTTGTCCTTTTATCCCATGACCATTGAGCTTACTTAGGAGCCTTTGATGAGGAACTGTATCAAAAGCTTTCCGGAAGTCAAGGTAAAAAACATCTATTGGGTCCCCCTTGTCCACATGTGTGTTCACTCCCTCAAAAAACGCTAACAGGTTAGTGAGACAAGATCTTCCCTTACAGAATTTATTTAGGATTTTTGGCTCCAATGTGCATCACTTTGCACTTGGCCACATTGAACCCCATTTGCCACATTGACACCCACTCACCCATCCTCGACAGGTCTCTTTGGACACCTTGTTGAGGGACTGCACATCTAGCGCCCTCTTTATGCAAGCCCTGACCTGAATGGCCCAGACTAGCCCTCTTTCATCAGATCTCAGAAGCTGAGCGGAGCTGGCGCTGGTCAGTACTTGTTTGGGGGACCACCAAGGAAGTCCAGGGTTGCTATGCAGAGGAAGGCAACAGCAAACCACCTCTGAATGTCTCTTGCCTTGGAAACCCCCCTGGGTGGCCCTAAGTGGGCTGCAACTTGACGGCGCTTTATTTATTTATTTGTTTGTTTGTTTATTTGTCTCCCGCCCTCCCCGCAGGCTCAGGGCGGCTAACAGTGGGCATGAATGCCAATTTAAACAACATAAAACAATATCAACAGATAAAATTATAAAATCAGACAATACAACCTCAACACAACATTTAAAACCAAGATGACGGGAGTGCGATGGCATGGGTTATCGAGGTGGGATATCAAAGGTGGAATAGCGGCAGTGGTGGCTCCTACTCAAAAGCCTGGCGGAAGAGTTCCGTCTTACAGGCCCTGCGGAACTGGACAAGGTCCCGCAGGGCCCGGATCTCCTCTGGGAGCTCCTTCCACCAGGTAGGAGCCGCCACCGAAAAAGCCCTGGCTCTTGTGGCAGCCAGCCTTACATCTCTGGGGCCCGGAATTTCCAGGAGATGTCGGCCCCCAGACTGAAGTGCCCTTGGGGGAACATGTAGGGAAAGGCAGTCCCTCAGGTAAGCCAGACCCTGGCCATACAGGGCTTTAAAGGTGATCACCAGCACTTTGAAGTGAATCCGGTATGCTATTGGCAGCCAGTGCAGCGCTTTCAGCACAGGCTGAATATGATCCCTCCTAGAGAGACCCATCAGCAGCCTGGCTGCAACATTCTGCACTAGCTGCAGCTTCCGGATTTGCTTTACATGCATACACGCCCATGCATATTTTATTCATTCACAAAACAGAAGGCCAATCCTGCAAGTGTTGTGTGTTCTTTTTTGAAATGTCACGCTGTGAATCAGTTTTATGGCCATCAAAAACACATTTGAGGGGGCAACTTGGTGTGAGCAGATCCAGATGCCAAGAGAGCAGCCAGGCGGCCTGAAAGCATCGTGAAGGCAACGATCCGTGGCTTGTGACCTTTGGCTGTTCACACCGTTAATTGCTGATATTTTGGATGGAATCTTTTCTGCTTAAGGAAGGAGTCAGAACTAATTGCTTTCAAGTATTCAGAACCGGCTCTGACATTCTCCATTATGGGCAGTTTTAGCACCTCTGAAATCTCCAATGTCGCCCCTTGCCTGACTCTGTAATGGGGCAAAGACAGGTGAGCTGAGCAGCTTGATGAGCTCAGAGCACTCGGCAAAGGACAGGTGCATCCCCAGTCCTTTGTTCTTCCTCCATTTCTTTCTTTGTAAGTCAGACATGCTAATTTTTTAGGTTTTAAGTTTCAGATTTTTTGAATAAGTTCTTGCTCTTGTGGTGGAAAGTGTTGTCGAGTCACAGCTGACATAATAGCAACCCTATAAGGTTTTTAAGGCAGGAGATGGTGCTGCTAGTTCGTTGATTATGCAAATTTCACAAAAGGGGAAATGATCGGTGTTCTGCCCTGATGGGGGAGGACGAGAGAATTGCATGTCATGAGGTTTTGAATTTCCCTTTTTTTTATTAGCATCTTCAGGTAAGGCTGAAGTTGGGCTGAGAGTTTTCTCTCAAAGGTGGCTGCAAGGGGCGGGTCTGCCTGGGGTTTGCTAATCAATGCTCTATTAGGAGTCACTGCTCGTAAAGCTGGAGGCTCTAAGTTTGTACCCAAAATGAAGATTTTGCTGCTTCTTGCAGACATGGGGAACTAACTCACTGCTGGGGCTCAGGAGTTTGAAAATGTGCCACTTAAAAACTGTGTTTGCCCCTCAGTTACTCCTGAGGTGAGGACTATAAAAAAGTTTAAACAAAAGATTTCCAAATAAAGTGGCATTCTTCTAAAATCTATAAAAGGGGTAGCCTTTAAAGGCTTGTTATTATGACACACACAAAAAGACAACACATTGGACATACAGAGGTTTCAGATGGACAAAGGTTATGTAGGGGGGGAGTTTCCCCCTTTCCCCAAGAGATCAATGTGAACTATAGAACAAAGCTTGGTACACTCATAAATCTCCTGCCTGAGGGTTATAATTCTGGGCAGTCTCCAGGTCCTACCTGGAAATTGGTATCCCTATGGATTATTGGGAATTTATAGAAAGGATGAAGCTTAGGAGCTTCCATTTTCAAAATAAACATTGCATTTCTGATGGTATGATTTCCCTGCTGTGATTCCTGCCCATTTATGTTTGGGAAGGGGGAAATAATTTCTCATTTTCTTTGGCCTGCTAAAGTTTCCTGATTAGGCAAGTTTTAAATTTTCACTCTTTTGGCTGTTTTAAATATGGCTCAAATGAATCCAGTTCTCTCCCAGAGGCAGCTGAGAAGAGACTGGGATTTGTAAGGTTCTACAGCTTAAAATGTGAGAACAGAGGTTCAGAATTTTCTCAATTTCTCTCAATCCTGGCAGTAATTATAGAAAGACTATTTCTGATGCAACATCTGTATTATACTTCATTTCTCTGGCCTTTAAGCTTGTTTTGGGAAGTTTGGTGACATAGCTGCACCGTTTTATAACCACTGAATTTAAGTTCCTTCTGGGGCCTGAGTTCTGCAGCTAAGGTTCTTTATTTATATTAAAGTTACAGATTTTGGACTTTTTGGTTTTGTTGAGCTCTGAGTAAGGTTGCCAGGTCCAGATGGGAGATTCCTGGAGATCTAGACTGAGGTCTGAAGAAGGATGAAGACTCCAGTGGGGTAAAAGCCATAGAGTCTTCCCCCTCCTCCAAATACTCATTTTCTGCAGAGGAACTGGACTCTGTAGCCTGGAGATTTGCTATAACTCCAGGAGATCTCCAGGTCTTGCCTGGAGACTGGCATTGCCAAATATACTCTGGGCAGCAGTCTCTTGGGGATTAGCGCCATTCCCTCCAAGTTTTACTTCCCAAGGATTAAAGGGGAGGAGCTTTTTTGCGTCCTGAGTCTGGGGCCTGATGGAGATAGAAATTGCGCATTTCTATCAGGGAAGCTAATGGTGGTTTCTTTCTTTCTTTCTTTCTTTCTTTCTTTCTTTCTTTCTTTCTTTCTTTCTTTCTTTCTTTCTTTCTTTCTTTCTTCCTTCCTTCCTTCCTTCCTTCCTTCCTTCCTTCCTTCCTTCCTTCCTTCCTTCCTTCCTTCCTTCCTTCCTTCCTTCCTTCCTTCCTTCCTTCCTTCCTTCCTTCCTCCTGCCATAGGATAGTCCTCTGTTCACTCCATTGGAACGGGGGCGGGGAGGTTTTACTTAGGGAATTTACTGCCTTACTTGTTTTCCTCTAGCCATTAAGTGTCTGTAGTTAATGACTGCTTTTGTTCCATTTCTATTTCCTGATCTTGCTGTTTAAAAGTTATAGGTTGGCCTCCCTTGCAAGATTGGTGCACAACTTCAAGGCAAGCCAAAGTCCCCAGGATGTGCTTCTTCCTTAGAATGTTCCAAGTTCTTACTTTCACACGGAGCCCGGAAAGGCCTGCACTTGGCTTTTCTGGGGCCAAAGGTATTCTAACAGCTTAGTTGCTATTACTGGGGAGTTCAAATATTCTAAAATTTGAACAGGAGCCCCTTTGAGCACTATACTCTCCCGGGGGGGGGGGCTTTTCACTTCAAAAATTTCATGACTGCCTAACTTCAGCTTGTGTTACAGTCCTGCCACCCTTTCCAGTTCTCTTTCCATTCGGGAAAGGGGAATTTGAGAGAGAGGATCTTAATTACAAGGTCAGACTTTCTCTTGTTTTTAACTTAGCAATTTTTGCCTAACTTCAGATACCCAGATCTGAGGAACAACCTTATGTTATGATAACCTAATTGGCCAATGGCCACCAGGGGGAAAAGACCCTGATTCCAGAGGTCTCCCTAATTTCAGATTCTCAGATGTGAGGAGCAAACTTATTTTACAAACCAACAAACCAATCTCGGTCGAGGGCCACCGAGCAAAAGGGAGAAGACCCTGACATCAGGGTCTTCAATATGCCTGTGGGATGCTGGTATGCAGCTACCCACACACAAACACAATTTTAACAACAAAACCTAAAAGGATTGGGGATCACTTAAAATGGGGAGCCCAAAGTTGGAGCTTAAAGGTGTACATGTTTAGCTTCTAATTTCCAAGTATTCTAAAACTTGGATGGTTAGACCAGTGAGTACTCTGACTTATTGGAAAGGTTCTCTGATTTAATTTTACTGTTTTTAAAAGAGCCTCAGCTCTGGAGAGGTTCAGGCTAACTGCTGCACTCTGTAACCTCAATCTCAAGGGGTAACCTCCTAACACTATTTGTGGCACGCAGCCTATTTGTTTGGGGTTTTGAGAAAGGGATTGGTTTATTTCCTCAATCTCAAGGGGTAACCTCCTAACTCTATTTGTGGCACGCAGCCTATTTGTTTGGGGTTTTGAGAAAGGGATTGGTTTATTTCCTCAATCTCCAGGGGTAACCTCCTAACCCTATTTGTGGCATGCAGCCTATTTGTTTGGGGTTTTGAGAAAGGGATTGGTTTATTTCCTCAATCTCAAGGGGTAACCTCCTAACCCTATTTGCGGCACGCAGCCTATTTGTTTGGGGTTTTGAGAAAGGGATTGGTTTATTTCCTCAATCTCAAGGGGTAACCTCCTAACCCTATTTGATTGGTTTATTTCCTCAATCTCCAGGGGTAACCTCCTAACCCTATTTGCGGCACGCAGACTATTTGTTTGGGGTTTTGAGAAAGGGATTGGTTTATTTCCTCAATCTCAAGGGGTAACCTCCTAACCCTATTTGCGGCACGCAGCCTATTTGTTTGGGGTTTTGAGAAAGGGATTGGTTTATTTCCTCAATCTCAAGGGGTAACCTCCTAACCCTATTTGCGGCACGCAGCCTATTTGTTTGGGGTTTTGAGAAAGGGATTGGTTTATTTCCTCAATCTCAAGGGGTAACCTCCTAACCCTATTTGCGGCACGCAGCCTATTTGTTTGGGGTTTTGAGAAAGGGATTGGTTTATTACCTCAATCTCAAGGGGTAACCTCCTAACTCTATTTGCGGCACGCAGACTATTTGTTTGGGGTTTTGAGAAAGGGATTGGCTTATCTCCTCAATCTCAAGGGGTAACCTCCTAACCCTATTTGCGGCATGCAGCCTATTTGTTTGGGGTTTTGAGAAAGGGATTGGTTTATAGTACGCAACCTTTTTTGGTGGGAGAGCCAGGCACATCCCAGAAAGAATAATAACAAAAAGAAAAACAAGGGTGCTGGGCAGCCTCACCAGATTCTTGAGTTATCACTCCCCCTTTGCAACAAGGGGCTGGTTATCCAACCAACTTGCCGAGCTTTGACTCCACTCCTAGGTGCTAATAAAGGTAAAGGTAAAGGTTCCCTTACTTGAAAGCCAGTCCAATCCGACTCTAGGGTTGCGGTGCTCATCTCCATTTCAAAGCCGAAGAGCCAGCGCTGTCCGAAGATGTTTCCGTGGTCATGTGGCCGGCATGACTAAACACCAAGGCACACGGAACACTGTTACCTTCCCACCGAAGTGGTACCTATTTATCTACTTGCAATTTCTTGCTTTCGAATTGCTAGGTTGGCAGGAGCTAGAACTAGAGACGGGAGCTCACTCCGTCATGCGGCACACGTAACGGGAAATATAGCATGTGGGAAGTGTGGTTCATGGAAGGAAAGGGAAGCTGGCACCCTACACCGCAGTCTCTGAACCCACCCTTAGATAGAGTTGGCCCAGGAATGGCCATAGGAGGGGGGGTTAAAGGGGAATTGCCAACCCAGGACAGAGTGCTCCCTAGATCCACACATGCAGACAGAAACCAATCACACACACCTAAGCTAGGTGTTCTGGGAAAATATCCTCCTACATCTGCCCACCTGAAAAACATGCGTGTCAACTCACATGCATTCAGACATGCAGGGTCTGCCCACATTCCTTCCACCAGTAATCTGTTAGTCAAATTGCCTTATATTATTAATAATTGTGGGGAATTTTGATACGAATGAGCAATTGGCATAACTATAGGATCAGACCTCTGCATACTTGCGTTAGAATTCCCAAGAACCCATGAATAAGACACAGAGACTAGATTACTAAAACAGTTATTTCTTTACTGAAGGATTCTTTAACATACAAAAATAAAATCAAGCATTCACACAGACAATACAGAACTAAGAAAACAGAGGTGATAGCTAACATAAAGGACTCAGTTATGGGGTGATACTATCTGTCCAGATATGCAGAGATCCATGAAGAAGGGATTATGGCCTAAACCCAAAGGGTTTAGGGGTGGACTGCCAGTTGGCATCAGGGCAGAAGCACCCAGTCTGAAGTCATATGCTTGGTGGATATAGACACTGGAAAACAATGCAGATCAATGGAAGGTCTTGGGAGCTGGTCTCAGGTGAGAACAACAGATTACCTGGGCCAATGATGAGTCCCAGGGGTGTATGATGCCAGTAGGGGCAGACCTTAGGCATTACCAATGAGATCATAGTCTGGATTAACAATGGCCTTGATTCAATCAGCCAGGTGCTGGGTGACTGTACTGGGGCTAGTTGAATGGGTCTTTATGACCATTGATGGTTCTTCTAGACAGTTGAATAGGTTCCCAGGTACAAACAAAAGATAGGAGATGGGTCCCTGATTAGTGTCAGGAAGGATAGTTAATAATTTAAATGTTTGATTGATTTATCTTGGTATCCTGAGAGATGGAGCAAGGAAGGACAAAGAATTCACACATAGACATGAGATGACACCAAAGGGCTGGGTGAAGTTCTGGAGACAGGAGGGCTATTCGCCAGGTGGCCTCTGAATAGCCTTTAGAAATGTAGATACTTCACCTGGTGGAACTCATTGTTATTCCCTAAGCATATCTCTGCTGGGTAGAGGGGAAGACTGGAGGCTTGCCCTGAGGTTACCTTATGAAACCTGAAAATGGAGACCCCTTTTTCAGAGCTGTGGCTAGCTCTGTGTTTCAGAATCAAGAGTGCCTTCCTTGGCCTGAGTTTTGTGGGTCTCTGGGTCAGGTTAGAAGTGGGGTGCCCATGCTGTTGGGGCTACCTGAGAGTAAAGGCAGCACCTCTGGCAACAAGACCTGCTAATTTTTTGTTTTAATTTTCAGATTTTTTGAACAAATTCTTGGCCTGGTGGTGGAAAGTGTTGTCAAGTCACAGCTGACTTATGGCAACCCTATAAAGTTTTTAAGGCACAAGACAAACTGAGGTGGTTTGCCCTTGCCTGCCTCTGTGTCATCATAACCCTGGACTTCCTTGGTGGTCTCCCATCCAAATAATAACCCAGGGCTGGCCCTGCTTAGCTTCCAGGATCTGACAAGTTCAGTCTATCTGGGGCCATCTTGGTCAGGGCACATCCATTAAATTAAGCACTACCACAGGCCTACCCAGTCAATGAGCTGCCAAGTCAAAGGCATCCCACTGGCCACCCATGGCAGCCCGCCAAGGCTTCGTAAAGGTTGTATTCTTACAACCTATGCTAGATATAAGGTTCCCAACTCTGGCTTGGGAAATCTCTGGAGATTTGGGGGCAGTGCCTGGGAAGGACAGAATCTGAGAAGGGTAAGGATCTCACGTGACTTCAATAGAGTCCTCCAACCGAAGCAGCCATTTTCTCCAAGGGAGCTGATCTCTATAGTCAGTAGATCAGCTGTAGTTCCAGGAGAACATCAGGCCCCACCTGGAAGCTGATTACCTTAGACAGCAAAGCTTGAAAATAGATGCGTTCAGGAGGCAAATTTCCAATGAGAAGTAGTTTAAATTCTTGTATGCAAATGTATTACAATGAAGAAACAGAACAAGAATCAGTTCTAAATGTAACATGATGAATATAAATGTGGGTTTGGGGGATAATTGTTTTTTTTTTCTATTATAAGATATATAATAACTTCCCTTCTGTATTTTTGTTATATTACCTATTTTGTTATATTGCCTATGAGTATGTAGAAATAGCAAAAATATGCAGTACTGAGTATGCAGCAATGGTGAAATTAATAAGTCAGCTAAAAACAGATTAGTTACAAAATTTGAAATGTAAATGTTGAATATAAATATATTCCAACAGAAGTAAGTTTTATCGTATTTTATAGACAGTGTCCCAAAAACCTTTCAATGTAATGAAAGGGTTGCTGGGGATAAACATTTCCTATTTCTTATACTTTGTCATATACAATCACCTTTTGATATATATAATTATGATATGTAATCATTTTTTTCTTTTCTGTATTCTCTTTTTATTGTCTCTTTCCCAATAACAATAATAATAATAATAAAACTATATATAGAGAAAATAGATACGTTCAGGATTGTGAACTGCTCAGAGACTGTAACAAATTAGGAACCTGATAACTCCCTGAGAATAGATGTGACGCTGACTTACTTTCCCCAAAGCCATGCAGCAGCTGTGGAAAACATCACTTTAAGTTTTTTTGGGGGGCTTTATCTGGCTCAGAACTGGGGAGTGGGGGGAGGAGGAGCTCCTACTTCTGAGCCGAAAGGGCCCTTCCTTGGGGGGGGGATTATTCCCCTCTCCAATTTAAAGTTGCAGGTGAAAAACCTGGACCCAACTATTTGAAAGGTACCGAAGCTCAAATACTTTGGCCACCAAATGAGAAGGGAGCATTCACTGGAGAAGCCCCTGATGCTGGGGAAGATTGAAGGTCAAAGAAGAAGGGGACGGCAAAGGATGAGATGGTTAGACAGTGTCATCGATGCAACGAACATGAAATTGAGCAAACTTCAGCGGGCAGCGGAAGACAGGAGGGCCTGGCATAATCTGGTCCATGGGGTTGCAAAGAGTCGGACTCGACTATGCGACTGAACAACAACAAAAATGTGTGATTTGGCTATCAGTGATAGGAAGCAAGACCAGGAAGGGTCACAGCTTTTTCTTGGGGTCCCTCCCTGTTCCCACCTTCATGCCTCATGGCCCCAACTGCTCTCTGGCTATGCAGCCCTGCTGCAAAACGGGAGCCTGGCAGCTAGATTTTCAATGGCCCCTTTCTCCATTGGCCCAGGCAAATGGATAGAAAATCAGTTCAGGTAATGGGCAGCTTTCTGTAGTGGTCTCCTTAGAAATGGGAAAGAGAAAATGACTGTACCAGATTTTTTTAAAAATACATTTTATGATAGAAAGGAGGTCTGAGGCCAAGTTCCTTGCATAGTCCTTTTAAAAAGAAACGTCCATTGTTTGTAGACTGCTTCCACTGAATTACAAGAAACAGGTGAAAAAACACAAATTCTTTCTCCTTGAAGATGTTTGGAGACAATCCTTACTTCTGTTTCAGGGGGTAGCCATGTTGGTCTTCAGCAGAAGAACTCGATTTGAGAGCATTAAACTTTGTTGGTCTGAAAGGTGCCTGGTTGGACTCAAACTTTGTTCTGCTGCTTCGGACCAAGCCGGCTGCCCCTCCTGACTCTGTCTTCAGTCTGGTGTTCCTATTTCACATTCTGGGAGAACATGGCCCTTGTGACCATCTTGATAGGCACAGTGCTATTTTGTCTGATGCGAGCAGTGCGTTCATTAAGTGTGAACAGATACCCCGATAGCCACACCAAAGCTCGAATCTATGCACATTGTCTTATTCAGACAAAAGGGTGACCATGCACATGGAAACAGTGGCACATAGAGCACAGTCCTGGAATGCATGGGAGGAACACTGGAAAATGACTGAGAAGTGGTGATGAAGCATGGTGCTCTACAAATATCTTCCACGGTGCCTTTACTTTTCTTAATATGAATGAGCCATCTGTCTGGGAAATATCTGGAGGCCTGGAGCAGCCCTGAGAGTAAATTGCTGTTGTAAGGCTGAAAGCTTCACTTTTTAGTTTGAAATTTGATCCCTAAATTTAGAAGTTATAAACTGGAATATGGAGTCAAACTCTAGATGCCTATCCACAATTAAATATTATCAGAGTGGCTATCAGAAAAGAACCAAAGGGCACATTCTCAGGGTCTAGGGACTTTTAGGCTGCATGAATCACAGGCATGGGATCTTCTTCTCATGGTAACACAAGTAAAAAGGCATACGAGTTATCTGATGGTTCAGGTGAAGCCCGGTGAACTTTAATTCAAAACATTACATTACATTGGAGTCCTCAACCTGGTGCCCATGGGCACGATGGTGATTCTCGACACATTTCTGGGTTCCTACCACCTGTTTTAGAAAGTGGGGGGAGGACAGGCTCTGCCCAGCAGGGCTCCTGATTGGCTACTGGAGATCCAATTGGCTGGGCAGATTGTTGTTGTTGTTCAGTCGCACAGTCGAGTCCGACTCTTCGTGACCACATGGACCACATCACACCAGGCCCTCCTGTCTTCCGTCGTGCTTTGGAGTTTGCTTAATTTCATGTTCGTTGCCTCGATGACACTGTCTAACCATCTCATCTTTTGCCATCCCCTTCTTCTTTGACCTTCAATTTTTCCCAGCATCAGGGTCTTCTCCAGTGAGTGCTCCCTTCTCATTTGGTGGCCAAAGTATTTGAGCTTCAGCTTCAGTATCTGGCCTTCCTGGGAACAGTCAGGGTTGATTTCCTTTAGGATTGACTGATATGATCTCCTGGCAGTCCAAGGGACTCTCAAGAGTCCTCTCCAGCACCATAATGCAAAAGAATCTATTCTTCGGTGCTCAGCCTTCCTTATAGTCCAACTCTCGCAGCCGTACAGTACTACCGGGAATACCATTGCTTTGACCATACGGACTTTTGTTGGCATGGTGATGTCTCTACTTTTTATTCGCTGCAGCTGCCACCCAAGTGTTCAATTTATTCTCTCTCACTCCTCATTCCCAGTGTGTTTTTAAAATTATCCCTCTTCTCCCCCATGCTTGTGCTTACACAGGAAGCTATTTTGTAGTTGTACCCACCACCCTGTGTCAGAATTCCAAAGGTGCCCTCAGGCTCAAAAAACTTGGAGACCCCCATTTTACATCATAAAGAAAGCTAGCACAAGGTTTTCCATGGTTCTAACAGGAGCCTATAGCCTAGACTCGAATTAGAGAAATTCTGGACTTTATTACTTGTTGACAAATGTGCTATAAAATTCAGGCTTCTAATGGGTTCCCTGACTTAAGGACTGGATGGTTCCACCATTCTCAGGAATGAACTTCATTGCTCAGATGAATTTTTATTTCCAGTAGTGTTGCTAAGAGAAAGTCTCTTCATTGCCTTTCATCAGAAGCAGGCAATGGCTTCCCAAACCTCCCAGTCCTCCTGCTTAGAGCACCACCCTGTGGTGGGTAACATAGAACAACTTCAAGGCCTGAAGTTACAAAAGGGTCCATTGATTCCATTGAAATAAAAGAGAAATGACAGAGACATCTCTCTTCGAAAAGAGAAACCAATGGCTATAGGTAAGAATGTGAACTTTTGACAAATAAATTCTCCTCCCCATAATGTTAGTTTGCAGGACCTCTTTATTTGGCATTTCATTATTTACCAAAACATTTTTATCCCACCTTTCCTTATGGTTCAAGGCTGCTTACAATGCTAGTTAAAACATTTTTTGCTAAAATAAAAAAAATAAAATGGCAAATCTTAAATCCTTCCCCGCTCCCCCCACCCCGAAAAGATGCCTGCCCTCCAAAGCCCTGGGGAAAAAGCGGGCCTTGCAGCCCCCCCCCGGAGATCTCCCAAGGAGGGGAGCCACCTCCCTCTCCAGGGAGCCCCTTCCACAGAGCCAGAGCCATGATGGAGAAGGCCTGGGGGGGGGGCTCTGGTCAAGGCCAGAGAGGGCACTGTTACGTATTAAAGTGTGAATCCATCCTATGGATTCTTATGTTAAGCTTCAGTCTGAATGTGGCTCTTCATCTGTCGCGTTACCATTGGCTGGTTTCTGCAAAACCATTGTAAATATCCAATCACTGTGTGAAAATGTAGCAAAGAGGGAACGGTCCTGATTGGCCTTTATCCCTGTGTTATGATTGGTCTTTAACTTGTTATGGGTGTGGCTTTGACAGCCTGGGACAGTTTAAAAAGGGAGCTGTGCTCCACTTGTTGTGGTGTGTTCTGAGTTGGAGTTTGCTGTTAAATAAAGTCTGAAATCACTTTTACTGAAATCTTGTTGTTGAGTGGCATACTTAACAATTGGCAATGAGGATGGGATGCTAGAGCGGGTAGGCAGCCCCGCTGAACCAACGCAGTAACAGCAGATGAGGACATACACCTGGCCAAGCCAGCTGAAGCTCCAAAAGCAGTAGTGGCAGCACCACCAGTCGAGATGCCGTCAATCCAGCGTTCAAGGCATTCGACCCGGCAACGGAGGACTGGGACTCTTACCTGGCACGGTTTGAGTTCCACCTCCAGGCGAACCAAATTACTGATGAGGCGAGGAAGAAGGCGACGCTCCTGAGCTCCTGCGGCAAGGCCGTCTTCAACATCGCCTGGTCCCTGGTTGCTCCCACCGAGCTAAGCGCAGCTATGTGGGCTGATATCACGGCCAAGCTCAAGGGCCATTTTTTGCCACAACCGTCGAAAATCACATGTTGACACGCTTTTTACAAGCGGTGCCAGGGGCCATCAGAGTCGATAGCTGAGTTCGTCACTGCCTTGCGGAAGGCGGCCCGACTGTGTGGGTTCTCCAACCTGGAGGAGGCTCTTCTTGACCATCTGGTGTGTGGCCTACGGGATGAACGCCTTCAGCAGCATCTTTTTGCCTGCACCAAGCTTACATATGCAGTGGCCTACACTGAGGCCGTCGCCGTGGAAGCTACTGATAGGTCGACTCGAGAGGTTCGACAGCAGCAAGCCCTGGTCAGCAAAGAGCCTACAGTTCACCAACAGTCCGCCAGTGAGTGCAACAACGACGTCGATGGTGTGTGCCAAGCCTGGGAGACATGCCCAATGAGGACCAGACCAAGAACTACAGCAACATGTCCCTGTGCCAGCTGCAGCGGTAAGCATGAGAGAGACCTCTGTTGGGTGAAAGAGCTGATCTGTCGCTCCTGTGGAAAGCGAGGTCATCTGGCCCGAGTTTGTCGAGTGGCCAGGAGATCTCCACTGTCTTCGTGACATGCAGACGCCAAGGTTCGGCCCCGAGACAGCGACAAGACGTCCAACTGTCATCAGACCGACACCTGCTGCTGCCCATCGATGGTCCTGGCAACCAGTGACAAGCCCAGCCAGAAGATCCACATTACGCTTCATCTGGACAGTGTGCCCTGCACGATGGAGGTGGACTCCAGATCATCCATCACAGTCATCTCTATGCAGGCGTGGCAGCACTTGTTCCCAAGATGAAGTCGCTGCCGGTTGTCACCAGTTTCGACCCGCCTGACTGACTTCCAAGGAAGGCGCATTCCATTGGCGGGAAAGGTGACCTTCCAAGTTGAGTTCAAGGATCAGAAGGCTGAGCTGTCTCTCCTGGTTGCAGAGGGTGAGAGGGTCAGCCTGTTGGGCCTCGATTGGTTTGAGGCATTGGGTATCGCTATTACTGGTGTTAACCAAATATGTGAAAATAAAAGGGACTCATTGTATAGTGAGTTTCCTGATGTGTTTGGGGAGGGGCTTGGCATGTACACCGGCCCCCTGGTTTCTTTTGATTTAGACCCTTCAGTACGTCCAATACGGCTGAAGTATAGGAAGGTACCGCTTGCCTTAAAAGCAAAAATTGAGTCTGAATTAGACAAACTGGTTAAGCAGGGTATCCTTGAACCAGTACCCTATGATAAATGGGAAACCCCCATTGTAACGCCTGTCAAGGCCGACGGCTCAATTCGTATCTGCACCAATTATAAATGTACTGTCAACAAAGCCCTGCAGCAACACTCCTACCCAGTGCCTGTGATCAGTCACGTGTTGGCATCACTGGGTGGAGGAAAGGTTTTCGCCAAGCTTGACCTAGCTCAAGCTTATCAGCAGTTGCCCGTGGACGACGCAACTGCTGAAGCTCAAACGATTGTGACCCACAAAGGGGCTTTTAAGGTAAAACGCTTACAATTTGGGGTCAATGTCGCCCCGGGCATCTTTCAAGGGCTAATGGAGGGGCTCCTGCATGGGCTACCCAGTGTTGTGCCCTACTTCAATGATCTTTTGATAGCTGGCACAGACGAGTGTGAACTAATGGCTCGACTGAGAGCAGTGTTAAGCTGTTTTAAAGGCACTGGGCTGTGGGTGAAAAGATCCAAATATGTTGTTGGTGTGGACAAGATTGAGTTCTTGGGGCTCCTCATTGATGCGAATGGGGCCCACCCCACACTGGATAAGGTCGCCGCCATTAAGAGCACACCCCCACCTAAGTCCAAGAAGGACCTCCAGTCGTTCTTGGGCATAGTGAATTTTTATCACTCGTTCCTGCCACACAAGGCTTCAGTGGCAGAGCACCTGCACGCACTGCTCCACAAAAATGCAAAGTGGGAGTGGGGCGAGCAGCAGAGGTGAGCATTTGTAGCAATAAAATACTGACTTTCATCTGATGCAGTGCTTACACACTTCGACGAAGACAAACTACTCATATTGGCCGCTTACGCGTTCCCTTTTGGGGGCACCGTGTTAAGTAATCTAATGCCAGATGGCACCAAGGCACCAATTGCTTTCTACTTGTGGTCCCTCACCGCAGTGGAGAAAAACTATGCCCAGATCAACAGGGAAGGCCTCGCCCTGGTTGCTGGAGTTAAAAAATTCCATGAATTTGCATATGGGCGATGGTTCCTCCTTGTGACTGATCATAAACCGCTTCTGGGCATATTTTCACTGGACTGGCAGACTTCAAATATCCTCTCACTGAGGATGCTAAGGTGGGCAATTTTCCTGTCTGCCTATGACTTTGGACTCAAACATCGGCCTGGAAAGGCCATTGGGCACACAGATGCCCTCAGCCATTGCTCCGCACCACCTGCGGACTCTGACGGTGCTGAGGACTTGGACATTTTGGCCTTGGAGGAACTCCCAGAAGCTCCAGTCACCTCCTTGGACATTGCCGCTGTGTCAGCAAAAGACCCTGTGCTTGCCTGTGTTCTCAATTGGGCGTGGAGGGGGTGGCCAGTGGGAAAAACAGAGCCGGAGTTTAAACCTTTCATTTTGTGCCAAAATGAACTGTCAGTGGCAAAAGGTTGTCTGCTATGGGGGAGTCGGGTAGTGATTCCCTCTAAACTGAGGGAGAGAGTATTGGAGGCCTTACATGCTGGCCATCCAGGCATGGTGCACATGAAGGCACTCTCCCGTGGGTATGTGTGGTGGCCCAATCTGGATGCAGACATAGAGGTGTGTGTTAAGAACTGTATGTGTTGCCAACAATCTCGCCCAGAACCACCTCAGGCTCCCATCCAGCTGTGGGAGAAGGCCGTGGTCCCGTCTCCATGTTGATTTTGCCGGCCCCTTTCAAGGGCAAATGTTTTTAATTTGTGTTGATGTGTATTTGTCAGGTGATCCTGCCATAAGATGTGAGGGAGGGAAGGAGGATGAGATAGTCTGTAACTTTTTATGCTTGGAGGGGGGGAAGTTGGGAGGTTGCCGGGGCAACAGGGTGTTTCTCAGCCTGGGCTATCTCCTATCTGACCAAATAGTCTTGTCATACGGTTTCGGTTTCTCCGGTATGGACAGGTAGGCCCCTTTATGGCTCGAACAACTTTCACACCTTTCTCCCACGCACGGGCTATGTAGCCATTGGTAGAATGCTTGGGAGGGGCTAGCTCAGTGGGGTATATCCGTAGATGTTCCTTTGTGTGCTTTATTCCTGACAATGCAACGTTAGTGCGCTTTTAGAACTGCTGCTGAATAAACTCTATCTTCTTATGAAGCCTGGTGTTTGACTGCCTTTCTGAAGTGCCTGACAGTATTCCAAATGGTTGGAAATTGTAAACATGAGGTCAACTGGGTCGGGGGCAGTGATCAACGCCCTCTGAAAACTGTTTGCAACACACGGACTGCTGGACTGTTTGGTCTTGGACAACGGGCCACAGTTCATATCAGCCAAGTTCGAGGGCTTTCTGAGGGACAACCTCATCCGCCATTTGACTTCTGCCCCATTCCATCCAGCCTCCAACGGCCAGGCTGAACAGATGGTTTGGACAGTGAAGGAGTCACTTGGGTGCCTGACTTGCGGGGATTGGAGCCAAAAGATAGCCTCTTTCCTACTGAGGCAACATATCACCCCCTGTTCAGCAATGGGGAGGAGCCCGGCTGAACTCCTTATGGGGAGGAAGCTGACTTCACTTCTCGACCGTCTGCACCCCAACTTAGACCAGTCGAAGCACCAATCAGAGGCCCCAGCACAGGGGAGAGTTTTTGTTGCAGGGGACAAGGTTTTTGCCTGCAACTACGTGGAAGGTCATCGGTGGCTACTGGCCATAGTCACCAAGGCTGCAGGGTCCAGGTTGTACGTGGTCCGGCTTCCCAACAGTCGGGAAATACGCTGCCACGTAGACCAGTTCAGAGAGCGCTGGGCAGACTCAAGTGACTCTGACTCTGAGCTGGTCCCCATTGAGCAGGAGGGGCCTCTGAACGAGGAGGCAAGTGCTGCGGAACAGGAATTGGAGTCTGAATGTGGCTCTTCATCTGTCGCATTACCATTGGCTGGTTTCTGTGAAACCATTGTAAATATCCAATCACTGTGTGAGAATGTATCAAAGAGGAAACAGTCCTGATTGGCCTTTATCCCTGTGTTATGATTGGTCTTTAACTTGTTGTGGGTGTGGCTTTGACAGCCCGGGATATTTTAAAAAGGGAGCTGTGCTCCGCTCTTGTGGTGTGTTCTGAGTTGGAGTTTGCTGTTAAATAAAGTTGACATCACTTCTTTGCTGAAATCTTGTTGTAGAGTGGCATACTTAACAGGCACCCCAAGTGGTGGGATGGCCAAGCGACGGCTGCCTGAAGACTGCAGTTGGGGGACAGGGACATGTGGAAGGAGATGGTCCTTCAAATGTATTGAATGACTTGGGCTCAGAGGCATTGGGAACTACCACGTACCCCAGTAACAAAAGGCACTTCTGAACATCCTCAGGGCATAAAAAGCCTCTCCCAGCAATTCCCTCAGTCAAAATGTTTAAAAAAACTAAGTCTGTTGGGCTGAGAAACTGCAGCTTGGAAGCCGCATGCAACTCTTTCATACAGTCTAATTTAATGTTAATAAAAAGCAAATTTGCATATTTTCCAATAAAAATGTGTGTGTGATATTTGTTCATGTCTTGCGGCTCTCAAACATCTGATGTTCATTCTGTGTGGCTGTTATGTTAAGCAAGTTTGGCCACCCCTGTTCTAACGTTTCTTGGCGACCTCACCAAAAGACACCAAATATTCCTGGCAATTGTCTAAGGCAGCTCAGAAAGAAAGAGCTAATTACAAGCAAGGCAAAGGAGATGCGGGGAACACAAGCCAGTCCTCTGGTTACATCTTAAATTAAACATCAATTCCAAAACAGTGATTAACCGACATTCTAAATTGATTAGTCTGTCCTTATGCAAAGATGTTCATGTGTCATGTTGGCTGAACAATCTTTAAATTTACATCATATTTCAAAGGTGAAGAATAATCTTCACTGACAGACGTAATTAATAATAGCCCATCTAAGGGTTATGAACTTGCTGTTTTTTTCAAAAAGCCCACATTCTTCCCTCCTTACCCCCCCCAACTTTGGGCTTTTCTGCATTCTCATTTCCTGGCTCCAGTATTCCCTTTACTTTGGAGGGGGAAGGCGGGGGGGGGTTTCCTGTTCCACAAGTGTTTTGCTCCCTCTAGTGGTCAATTTGATGTTACATATCTTTATATCCAGCATCAAAATCTGCAGTTTAAATCCGCAGGGAGAATGCCAGACATAAAACAATATAATATTGAAAAGATCACTAGAAGGATCAAAACACTAGAAGGAACAGAATCCCTGCACCCCAAGCAACAGGAATACGCAAGCAAAAAAAATGAGAGTACGGAAAAGCCCTCTGACTTGGGCTGCTCTGAGAAATTTTACTTGACTGTTTTATGCCTGTTTTAGACCTCTCATTTTTAGCCTTTAGCATTTTCCCAGCTATTCTAATGTCTCTTGATACATGATCTGTGTCAACTGTTATTTTGAAAATTGCATCTATTATTGTTTGTTAAAATGTTTGTGTCCTGCTTACCTGCCAGGCACAGTCTCTGAAGACAGTACGCAAATAGGGTTCCCAGACTGCAGCCAGCAACCCATAAAAGAAATCTGGGGACAGGAAAGGACACTCCAGCATCATGGGGATGCAGTGACATAACTTCCAATAAAAACTCAAAGTGCTACCTTAGGTGCTCCAGCATTTACAGAAACTCCATGGTTTTATCATAGAGTTTCTGTAAATGCTAGACTAGACTATTGATGGAGTTTTTAGGCCACCTCAACAACATCCACATGACCGCACAATTCACCATGGGAAAAGAAATTGAGGATAAACTCCCATTTCTAGATATCATGGTCATCCACAAAGCTAACCTTCAATTAGGTCACAAGGGGTATAGAAAACCAACTCACACGGATCACTATTTACACAAAAACTCCAATCACCACCCTTGGCAAAAAAGAGGCATAATTAAAACATTAGTAGAACATGCAAGACAGATATGTGAACCACACTTTTTCAACGATGAACTAAATAATCTAAACCACTCACTTCAAGAAAATGGCTACTTCAGGAATGAAATCAGAAGAGCAATTAAACCAAAGGTAAAACAAACAACTGAGGAAAAACAGTCTCCCACAGGAAAAGTGTTTTTGCCATATATCAAAGGAATCACTGATCAGATGGGAAAACTTATGAAAAAACACAACCTACAAACAATTTTGTTGCTGTTGTTGTTCAGTCGCACAGTTGAGTCCGACTCTTCGCGACCTCGTGGACCAGATCACACCAGGCTCTCCTGTCTTCCACTGTCCTTATTCAGACCCAACAGAAAAATACAACAGATGCTACGATAGGCAAAAGACAGAAGAAACCCCCTCACTTCTGCAGGAGTATACCACATACCATGTAGTTGTGGACAGGTTTACATTGGGACTACACAGTGTAGCATTCAGACAAGAATAAAAGAACATGAAAGACACTGCAGACTGGGCCAACCTGAAAAAATCACAGTGGCTGAATATAGCCTAACTCAAACAAGACACAGTATCTTATTCCGAGACACTGAAAGGCTGGACAACACATCCAATTACCATGTTAAATTACACAGGGAAGCCATTGAAATTCATAAACATAAACACAATTTCAACAGAAAATAAGAGAGTTTAAAAATCAATAGGGCATGGTTTCCTGTCCTAAAAAAACACAAAATGCTCTACATCTTACAGTAGCAATACAGATAAGATTAGAATTTCAACAGCCAACCCATATGCAAAAGAACCTCCTCAGGAAAGCTCCTCCATTAGCATGTCACAGTCTGGACTCAGCCCTACCCCACTTTCCTGAGTAAATATAAACTAACTGCTTACCATTTTTCTTCTCACATTGGCACAGAGAGTACTCCATCTTTCTGTGTTATATCTCTGAGGATGCCAGTCATAGCTGCTGGCAAAATGTCAGGTCTGACAATGCCAAGACCACAGCCATACAGCCCAGAAAATCTACAAAAAGCTAAACTAGAGTGTTGAATATGTTACTTTCAGTTTTTATCAGAAGTGTGCTGGTGCAGTGTCAGTATGCTGGTGCAATAGTGGTCCATACTCCATTCCCCTCTCCCCATCTCCTCCTGCTGGCAGGATGCTGGGAAGTCTCCTGCTATATAGCGGGAAGCCTTGTTACAAACATCCACAACCACGTGAACATATGTTCAGACTGACAAGGGAAATTAGCCTGCATGTTTGTGCAGGGAGTAAAAAAACAGGATCTTTTACCTAGAGAGGTGCCTGCGAGTCGTAAGTTTCAGCAGGAAGACCTGATGCAAAGATTTTAAAAGGAACAGGGATTCGGTACAATAGTGGTGAGGGGAACTAGCAAATACCAAATCAAAGCACAGATAAATAGCATGTTCCTCATCTAACTAACAGTGCCAAACAACAGCAATTAAAATTATATCACAACTACTCCAGTTTGAAGAAGGTGTAGCTTTTAAGCTAAAGGTGTAAATGTGACGGAAATGGGGAAATGGGACAGAGCAGTGGGTCTGATGGAGCACTGGAGTGATGTAATGCAAAAGGGACAAACCTAAACATGGACAAAAAATCACCCTCACTAGGCTGCGCTTCTTTCATTTTGCAATTCTGGGGGAGGGGATCTGCTCATCCCCGCCTGGCGATCTAGGGAGCCAGAGCTCATATGGATCAGCAGAGGCAGCTTGCGGTGGAATTCCCTGTCTGGTGGCGACCCAAAATAGTGGGGGGGGAGAGAGAAAGAGGAGGCCTTTGTGCAGCTAACACAGCCTCTTCTTTGGCTCAGAGCTTAGTGGTTGAAAGGGATGAATCCCCCTGCCTGGATCAGCCCCTTCACCTGCCTCCTCGATTCATGGAAGTCTGCTAGAGGACCATTCCCAGATGGAGATCTTTCCCCTTCGCTGGAAGAGCAGCCGATGTCGAGCACGGACTTCTCCCTTCACAATGGGAGAAGAAGGGTGGGGGGAGGTGGCAGCAGCTTGTGGCAGCTGCCTCTGACCCAGGCTGACCGTACAAACACACAGTGGGAGAGCACTGAGGACCCCAGCAGCAGGAGAAGAGACGGTGGCCTCAGGCAGTGGCTGCTGCGGGGCTGGGCTCTGGGCCGTGGCTGACCTCCCTCTTCCTGGCTGACCTCTGGTGCATGTGGTTCTCCTTCTTGTCTGACTCCCCACCCTGGAAGAGGACCTGGGCAAGCAGGCAGGCAGGCAAAGAGAGCCGGGGGAGCTGGGAGCACCACCGCACCTTCAGGTGCACGTCCCAGTGCCTGAAAGGTGTGTCTGCTGCTGCTGGGATGGGGGCCTTGCAAAACTGAAAGGGGGCGGAGCCCCGTGCACCCCACCACTAGCTACAGGCCTGAGATAATGGGAAAATTTGAATTGGAGGTTCCAGGCTTTCACAGGGCACTTAATGTCCAAATTGCATTAATGGTCAGTGGTCACATATTGTGGAAAAGACAATGTGGGGAGAGGCATCTCTGTCTTCTAGTCTGAGGTGCCTTGTTTTTGTCCTCTTGCCACTCCCTGATTTCTCCCAAAAGGCTTCCCTGAAAGCTGATGTTGCTGTATTTGCTACTGCAAGATCCACTGAAAGACACAAAACATAGAAATTACCCCTCATGCTCTGTGCTTGCCTCATGGGACTTGTTCATGGTGTTACACATGCTGCACCCATGCTGAACGTACATTCAGGCTGTGGTGGAAGGAGTGTGCAAATGAAGGCAGGGGGCTGGGGAAAAACAAACAAACCCCTGCCTCCAGACTAGGACGTCTCATGGTCCATTATCACCTACCAAAGGTCTGCTACATGTATCATTGCAATCCCAGTCTGACTGCAAAGTGTTTTGCTTTAAATCCCAAACTCTGAACAGCCCTATTGAAATTGACCCTGCCAATGTTGGCCTGTAAACTGAAGAGGTTTGACAGCTGTAATTGTCTCCCACAACTAAAAGGAACCCACTCAAACCATCAAAGTTTGGGTCAAACCAGTAAATGTGTGGAATTCTTTTGCATTCCTAAACCTGTCTCAGTTTCTCAACCCATAATTTACAGTACAATCCTAAACAGAGTAACACCATTCTCAATCTACCATTGTCAACAGGTTTTATTATGTGTGTAACTGTTTAGGATTGCACTTGCTAATCACCTAAAACCAGGGGTCATTTCGAGGGGGGATGAGCAGGAACGGTGTCCCGGGAGTAACAAGCTCAGGAGTAGGGAATCCAGGCATGCTTCCCCATCTGGGAAAGGGAAAGAAAGGCATTTTAAGCATGCCTGCCTGTCAGGGTCCTTAGTTAGTCAGCCAAACACCAGGCCTTGTTCATTGAAACAAGAATAGTATTTATTAAGCTGCAAGACTAGGTCACTAGAACAGAAGCATTGTTAAGAATACTTTGGATACATGAAGCATTGAGATATACCCTAAAGGGGGGAAAGGGCCTCCACCATTCTACCAATGAATGAACCTCACGCGCGCGGGAACCCCAGAAGCTGTAAATAATAGTTCACCCTCCATCCCACCTTTCCCAGCCTAGCTGTTGTCTTTAGAAAGCGATAGGAGACATTCAGCCTGGCATTCAAGGCCACTCTTGGCCTGGGATCTGAGATATGACCTGGTTGCCCGAGCAACATCGGCAGCTCCCCACATTCCATCCCACCAGTCTCAAAAGCATCAATCAACACCCTACAGTCCCATCCGCCCTCCCTTCTCCATACAGTCCCATCCTCCCTCCCTTCTCCATCCTTTATGGCAGGAATACCTGACATTCTGCCCTCCTGATAACAAACCTATCCCTTCGGTTTCAAAGGGTACAATTTATGGAATGCTCGGACTAACTTTGGCGCATGAACATGTTCCGCCCGCACCCACTCCCTCTGTTCAGGCCCAAAGTCCGCCCAATCAATCAGATAATACAGTCGATTCCGTGAAATCTTTGAATCCAAGATCTGCGCAATTTCAAAATGCGGTTCCCCCCCCACCATGAGCGGAGGCGGGGCGGGGCAACGAGGTCTCCATGCATTCTCCGCAGGTGCACGTCGCAGGAGCCTTACATGAAAAACAGGATGAATAGACTTTAGCGATTTAGGCAAATCAAGTTCGACAGTGACATTATTAATTACACATATAATTTCAAAAGGTCCAACATATTTCCAGCCAAGTTTGCGGCTTGGCTGCACACCCCGAAGGTTCTGTGTGGAAAGGTAGGCAAAGTCTCCACACTTCGGGGTCCAGGAAAGGTTGCGTTTTTTGTCAGCCTGCAATTTATACGCTTTTTTGGCTCCTTCAAGAGTCTGTGTTAACAGAGGCCAGGCCATTTGCAGACGTTTGCACCAGTCACCTGCATCTCCCGCCGGGAGGTCGGGAGAATTCAAAAATGGCAGTGGCGGGGCTTCATAGCCGTGAACCACCATGAACGGAGACATTCCCGTTGAGGAGTGCTGAGTGTTATTGTAGCAGAACTCAGCCGAAGGCAAGAGGGAATGCCAATCATCCTGTTGAAAGTTAGTAAAACATCTGAGCTATTGTTCAAGGGTTCGGTTGACCCTTTCGGTTTGCCCATCAGTCTCTGGGTGGTATGCACTGCCGACCCCCGCTCCACCCCTAGCAGTGACATTAACTCTCCCCAGAATTGGGACACGAACTGCACCCCCCTGTCTGAGATCACTTTAGACGGCAAAGTGTGAAGTCTCACGACATGTTGTAAGAACGCTGAGGCTAGCTTCTTAGCAGAGGGGATGGAAGCAAACGGAACAAAGTGAGCCTGTTTAGTAAATAAGTCAACAACAACCCAGATGACTGTTTTCCCCCCACTTGGCGGCAGGTCGGTAATAAAATCCATTGAGATCACCTCCCAAGGCCGATTTGGGGTGGGCAAGGGTTGTAAAGCTCCAGGGGGCTTCCCCGGCCGAGGCTTGCTCATCAAGCAAGTTTGACAGGCATTGGTAAACAGAGACAGATCTTTACGCAGTCCAGGCCACCAAAACTGACGTTGTAAAAGTTGGAGCGATTTCACAAACCCGGTGTGTCCCGCAAGCTTTGAGCCGTGAGCCCAGCCCATCACCTCCCCCCGTAGGGATAGTGGTACAAAAAGCTTTCCATTTTTTCGCCAACAGTTCTGTGCATCTTGCGAAACCCCCTCCTCCCCCTTAAGTTCCTCCTGGTCAGCCGGAGACATGGCAGACATGAATCTCAACTCCCAGTCGGCGGAAGGTGGGGTGGTGGGAGGTTTCAGCACCTGTCTGCGCGTAGTAACCGCCCCTCCCAGTTGGGAGGGAGTAAAAACGGAGTCCCGGATTTCCTCCCTTTTGCTGTCGTGTTGTGGGAGGTGGGACAAGGCGTCAGCTAGCAAGTTAGACTTCCCAGGGAAATGGTGCAAAGTGAAGTTAAATTTCGAGAAGAAATCAGCCCAGCGCAATTGTTTGGCGTTTAGGGAGCGAAGGAGTTCCAGATTTTTGTGATCAGTCCACACTTCAAATGGAACTTGCGCCCCCTCCAGCCAGTGGCGCCATGTTGCCAGCGCTAAGAGGATCGATCTCGCTTCTTTTTCCCACATGGACCAATTCCGTTCTGTCTCATTGAATTTTTTAGACACATATGCAAGGGGTGAAGCTTGCCGTCCTCCCCCTCTTGGAGGATCGCCCCCCCCATGGCAACGTCGGATGCGTCAACTTGAACAATTAATTTCTTTAGTTCATTGGGGTGGGCCAGTACGGGCTCCGAAGTAAAGAGAGCCTTCAATCGTTCAAACGCGAGCTGGCACTCCGGAGACCAGTTTAAACGCGCGCCCAGCCGTGTGCAATCAGGGGCTTTCCCCTTTGTTTTAAGTAAGTCAGTAAGGGGAAGGGCCACCTGTGCAAAGTTCGACAAGAATGATCTGTAAAAACTGGCGAATCCGAGAAACGCTTGGAGTTGCCTCCTCGTCTTGGGGGGTTCCCACCCCACCACATCTTTTACTTTGTCAGGGTCCATCTCAATCCCCCTTTGTGAGATGTGGTAGCCCAGAAAGGGGATCTCGGATTTGTGAAACTCACATTTTGACAGTTTTGCAAAGAGTTTGTGCTTGTGCAACGTTTGGAGGACTTCTCTCACCAATTTCACATGTAATTTGAGGTCGGGGGAGTACAAAAGTATATCATCAAGGTAAACAAGGACCCCCTTGAACAAATACTTGTGCAACACCTCATTAATTAAATTCATGAATACTCCTGGTGCCCCTTGAAGCCCGAGAGGCATAACCAAGTATTCAAATTGTCCCAGGGGGTATTAAACGCAGTTTTAAATTCGTCCCCCTCTCTGATCCGCACCTGGAAGTAGGCATCTCTCAAATCTAATTTGGAGAACACCTTCCCTCCAGCCACCGCTGCCAAAAGGTCCTTGATCAGGGGCATGGGGTATGCGTTAGTGCTGGACACCGCGTTCAGTCCCCTATAGTCTGTGCAAAGTCACAGCCCCCCGTCCTTCTTTTTCTGGAACAGGACGGGAGTGGCAAAAGGGGAAGAGGCGGGTCTGATAAACCCCCTCTCCAAGTTCTTGTCAATGAATTTTCTCAGCTCCACCTTCTTGGATGGGCTCATGGAATACAATTTACCTTTAGGCAGTTTTTGATTCGGCAGTATTTCAATAGCACAGTCACAGTTTCTGTGGGGGGGCAACTCATCTGCTTCTTCTTCCCCAAAGACAGCAGCCAGGTCCCGGTACTCCCTGGGGATCGCCTCCATTTTGGCTTCCGCCACCCCCACCGTCACTGGATCATTTCCCATACGTAGAGATCCCCAGTCTCTTTGCCAAGTGTGGGCTTTACACTTCTCGGAGATGAAATTAACTTTCCCGTCCCCCCATAAGATGTGCGGGTCGTGGTCGAAGAACCACGCACTACCTAAGACCAGGGGGAAACGGGCCGCGGGGGTAATTATGAAGGGTCTCACTTCCCAGTGATCCCCGATCCCCGCGTGCAACGGGATAGTCTCGTATTTACATGGCTCTTTCATCGTGGAGCCGTCCATCTGCGTAAATACTAGGGGTTCTGTCAGCTTTACCACTTTCGCCCCCAGGCCTGTTACCAATGAGGGGTTAATGAGGTCTTTCCCACACCCCGAGTCAATGAGAGCTCGTACTCTCACATGGTTCTGTAGACCCGGGTCCATTAGGGTCACGGTAAGGAAGAAAAGAGAAGGGGGTCTGCTCACCGGGATTTGCGCTTGAGAGTCTGGGACCTGCTGTTCAGCGCTATTCACAGCAGGTCCTTCTCGTTTCCCGCCTTCGATGTTTCTTCATCCGACGAGTCCGAAGTCTCGCTCAGAGGGGTGATTTGCAGAGCTCTGGCCCCCCTCGGCTTCGCTACTGGCTTGGGCGTGGAGGTCTCGAACTTCTTCTTGGCTCCCTTCGCCCCCCTGGTGGTGGCAGCTCCAGGGCAGCTCGCGGCGAGTGGCCCGCCTCCGCACTTCAGACAGAGCCCTTGCTTCATCCTGGATTCTCTCGTGCCGTCTTTGGGTCTCGGGTTCGCTGGCTGGTTCTTCCCCTTTTGGGTCGGAGGTGGGCCTGATTGGCCTCCTTTTCCCAGCACTGCTGGCATCATCCAGACGGATGGTTCTCAGGCGGGTCTCCATAGTGACCGCTGACTGCATCCAACCCACCAGTGTGTCGGGGTCATGTCCGCGCGTCACGGTGTGGCGGATTTCGGAGTTGAGCCCTAGCCGGAACTGCTCTGCTAAGACCCCGTCAGGCCATCCCCGTATCTTTGCAGCGAGCCGGCGGAATTCCGCTATGTATTCGCGGACTGACCAGGAGCCCTGCTTGAGAGCACGTAGGGCCGCTCTGGCTGTCTTGTTTGCGTTGACATCTTCAAACTGCTCCTTCATGGCCCACATAAACGCATCCTCCCTCCCTTCTCCATCCTTTATGGCAGGAATACCTGACACTGCCCTTTGCCAGGGGGTGTGGCATATGCAAATAAATTATGCTAATCAGTTATGCAAATGAGCTCCTGCACCTCTTTTTTTACAAAATGACCCCTGCCTAAAACCAAAGGAACAGTATTCTTGGGAACTGGGATAAACCACAGATTTTTAAGTCATGCAAACTCCAGCTTCATGTGAGCCTTTTGACAGATGAAACTCGAAACTTTAAGCTTTTGAGAGAACATCATCAAGCCAATGCTGGACTTCAGCACAGGGCCTGCGGGGCACCATTGCCCTTGCCGACACTTTTCCTGGCCCCCACCAAATGCAGGGCTTCTGCACAACCATTTTTAGATCTGTGCTTGTTTCGATACTTGTGATCGTGCACCGCCTTAGAGACCCTAAGCTGGGTAGGAAGGCAGCACAGAAATGTTTTAAATAAATAAAAAAATCACTGTATGTCAATATCAGTTATTCTTAAAGGCTGGCTGGGAAACAGTATCAAACATCAAAACGAAATACCAACAATGAATCATGCATATTCAACATTAAACTTTGCAGAAGTTTTTAAGGCAAATTCACTTCAGCTTTCTGAATATCCTTACTAAAGATTAACCTGGAAAAACGTGGATGTTTCAGATTCTAACAACAGTGGAAATATTCTCCAGTGATCCCTTTCAAGTGCAGTGTAAAAAAAGGCAACCGACATCATCCTTTGATTCATTCCCTCTTTTTTCCCTGTCTGCCTGCTCCTGCTACCCGAAACAATGTTGTTCCTTTCTTAAAGCATCAATCAAGTTCGGAGGCTTAAAGTACATTCTGCTCCTTTGGGTACCATTACGAGGAGTCACTGGAGACTGCTATTATACATGTGGTAGCAGTTCTTGCTGAAGAACCTGGCAATTATTCTGTGGAAGAATACCAGTCATATTTATTGGACTCACAGTCCAACTGACAAGCCAGTAATGCAGGGCAGCCTAATTTACACCTCTTTGACCCCAGTGAAAACAATGGGGAGAATCCATCAGGATGTTCTCATGCAATGAATGGTTTTAATGGTGCGCCATCAGAAGAATGCCTTAGTGAATTGTTCCAAGGACTAACTTGAAGATAGGGCTTTGATCCCAAGAACCCCCCATCCTTACTAACCTCTTGAACTGAGACAGGCAAAAGATTTTTTTGGGGAAAGCCCCACAGCTCCTCTAGTGTGAATAGCAGCAGCTTGAAAAGTCTTCCCTTATACTCTGCTGCTGCTTAGTGAAGGTTGGTAGCCCTTTGCCATCAAAGAAGAAGAAGAGATTGGCTTTATACCCCGCCCTTCACTACCCAAAGGTGTCTCAGAGCAGCTTACAAACTCCTTTCCTTTCCCCTCCTCACAACAGACACCCTGTGGGGTAGGTGGGGCTGAGAGAGCTCTGACAGAAACTGCTCTTTTTCAAGGACAGCTCTTATCAGAACTATGGCCTGCCCAAGGTCATCCAGCCAGGTGCAAGTGGAGAAGTGGGGTTCTCCCAGATTAGAGTCCACGCCCTTCACCACCACAACAGATTGGCTCTCAAAAACCGGGAGATTTGGGAGGCAGTGCCTGGGGAGGGTGATCTTTCAAGAGAATTTGACTTCACTGCTGGGGGAATTCACGTCCTCGGAATTCCTGAAATCTCTATGGTAAAGACCGTAGGGACCGGAGGAATTCCTAGACTGACATGGATTAATTTAAACTGCGGCAGCGTTTCCCTGGCCCAGGGATGACACAGGTGAGGATCCCAGAGGAAGAGAAGGTGGGGGGGCGGGTAGGAGTCAGCACTCCCGTGGTAGGGTTGCCATCTTTGCAAGCGACTGAACTGTTGGGCAGCAAGTGGGGCCTCAGCTCCTGGTGTATATTGTGCACCAAGCAAGGGAATGGCCACTGGGAAAGGTGTCCAGGACAGCCGGGATGTTCCCGGAAACTTATTTTGAGCATCAAATGACTGCACTGTGATGGGAACCATGGTTCTGTCTGGGAAGACACAGAGTCACTGAGAGAACATGGGGGTGACTCCGGTGAGCCCGGCCACTGCAGAGCTGTGCAAAAAACAAAAGAAAACACAGCTTGAAATGATTCAGCACGAAGGGAAGAGACCGGTACGGTAGGAAATGTGATTGAAAGGGGACTCAGGAAGAAGTGGGTTGAGTAAGTTTCCCCTTTTTGGCAACACTACCCCCCCATGCCAATCTTTATTTGGTGCACCAAACAGAGTGAGAGGGGTTGAGCCACTGATTTATGGGCTCCTTTGTGGGTTCAGGTTTTGTGTTTTTCTGCCTGGATCTGCAGGGCTGAGATTCTAAATGGAGAGGCCCGGGGGCTGGAAATTCTCCTCTCTCTCTCTCTCTCTCGTTGCACCCTTGGCCTTCCTTCTGCCCAGGCTCAGAGAGGGGTGGCCTGGTTCTGAGAGGCACGTGCTGCTGCGTACCTGGCTCAGAAATGATCAGCCCTTCTTTAAAAAAGAAAACAAAACACGCATTCCGACTGCAGACTCCACCCCAGTCTGTCGTGTGGGGGGGGTGTTTTTAAAATAGGCTAGTGTTTCTCTTCAGAGGACAAGGGACCATGGTTTGGAAGGCATGGCTGTCAAAACCAAAAGAGAGCAGGTATTTTAAAAAAATGTTGCACAGACCCGCCTTCTCATCCCGCCAGGGGTGCCATCAGCCTGGGCGCTGCATGGGGCAGCAGTAGCCAGCCAGCCCCCGCCCAGCCCTCCTCCTCCCCCCCAATGAGGAGGAGAAGGGGAAGGGAAGAGGGAGAGTAAAAGGAGAAGGGGGAGAGACTTTACTTTCATTTCCTAGCCCTAGCCAAGAGATGTCACTGATCCTTCCTTCCTTCCTTCCTTCCTTCCTTCCTTCCTTCCTTCCTTCCTTCCTTCCTTCCTTCCTTCCTTCCTTCCTTCCTTCCTTCTTTCCTTCTTTCCTTCTTTCTTCATACATTAACTTGCATGAGTCAACGCAGAAGGGAAAACCACCCAGGGGGTGAGTTGAGATTGGGGTGGGGGGCATTGGAAATTCAATAGGGGGCCCTGCCCCATGTGCCCCACCACTGGCTATGGCCATGCTGCTGCTAAGTGTGGGGAAACACACTCTCAGCCTGCAGTATGTACTTTACTCCAATGAATATTTTAATACTTAACGCCCAAAAAGCAATTTGCATCAGTTACAACATTTCCACACATTTTATGTTGTGCTGCTTTTGATTGGCTTTTTACAGCCGCACACTTGTTTTTAATATGCTCCTTTCAGCAAACTTGATTTTGATGCGGCTTATTTCAGAGTCCATAAAGTTAACTAATAACAATGACAAACTTAAAGAGGGAAGTAATCAGAAGATGTTTACAACAATATCTATAATATTTTGCTCATTGCTGAGCCTTCATAGTTGCTGAGTGGGAAGTGCTATCCACCGTGCGTGGCGACCGGGTCTCTTTGGCAGCAGGGCATCATTTGGCCCACATCAGAAGGTGCAGTGAGCCTGCACACAGCAGTGACGCCTCCAACGTGAAGAGCCTTAAAAGCAACGCTTCCCTGTTCCAGGTGTGTTAGTTAGCTGGGAAGGTGGACTTTGCCAAGCGGTGTTGCTTTTCACGACCCTTGGTGCTCACATTGCTCGCACTTGGCGAGGCAGGTGGCTAAGTGCAGAGCCACCCTTGGTGAGCAGTTAATTGTCTGTTAAATGCAGCAGCAGATTGACAGGGCCGATAGTCGGAAAGCACAGCATGGGCACGTGAGGCTGCCGGATCCTAGACCAGGACATTGGTCCACCAAGGTCAGTATCGTCTACTCAGACTGGCAGTGGCTCTTCACGGGCTCAAGAGGAGGCCTTTCATGTTATAGAGTCACAGAGGTGGAAGGGGCCACACAGGCCGTCAGGCCCGACCTTCTGCTCAATGCAAGATCAGCCTAGCGCATCCCTGATGAGTGTTTGTCCAGCCAGAGAGTTTGCCCAGCTTACAGACTGCCAGAGAGGGGGAGCTCACCACCTCCCTAGGCAGCTGATTCCACAACTCTTGCATCCTAATATCCAGCCAGTACCTTCCCACCCTTAATTTAAACCCAGTATTGAGAATCCTATCCTCTGCTGCCAACAGGAACAGCTCCATGCCCTCCTCTAAGTGACAGCCCTAAAAATCCTTCAAGAGAGCAATCTGGGCCCCCTGCCAATCTCCTCTTCTTCATACTGAACATCCCCAAGTACCTCGGCTTTTCCTCGTAGGGCTTGGTCTCCAGGCCCTTGATCATCCTTGTTGTTCTCTTCTGCACATCACCTCCTGCCTGGTCCTTTTCTAACCTGTTCATGCTGGGGATTGAACCTGGGGCCTTCTGCAGGCCAAGCAGATCTTCTACCAGTGAGCCACAGCCCCTCCCAACGTGAAGTTCATTAATTAGACTGTTTCCACCAGGATACATTTGGAAAGCTTCCTTTGAGATGGGAAGACTACAATGATGTAGCCAAAATTATTAAAATTATTAAGTCAAAAGCCGTCTAGGCTAGATGGGAGAAGATGCTCTATTTTAAAATTATTCTATGTCAAAGGAAACCTTGGTAATTTATTACAAAAATGTCTCATCACGCATATTTGGAGAAGCTACTAGATGACTCAAATCTGAGCTAATTTTTCAATGCCGAATGTACTTTTCTAAAGGATATAATGGAACTAATTGTGTATGCGGTAGATATTGCCCTGCAGCAGCAGAGGTGGGGGGGGCAGTCCTAGACCAGAGGACAGGGATGGCCGGAGAGACCTGACTCCTCCCTCCCTTCCAAAAAGGGGAAGAAGGCTCACCAAATCCCAGCCTGCTGCCAGATGAGGAGAAACTGCAGAGAACCTGCTTCCCTCTCCCTTAAAGAAAAAGCGCCAGCAGACCAGGCGGTGGCCTCCAGACAAAAGACACGAGGGAAAGGAGCTGCCTCTAGGCCAGAGAACAAAGGGATGGCACAACATACTTTGCCCCTGCCTTCTGGTACCATTTTGGTTCTTAGTGCAAAGGTCCATTTCGGTTGGAGGGCCAAACTAGAGCCCTGTCCCACAGACCTGCCATGAACAGAAGATGGGCAAGAGGCGGTTTCATTTTATTTCCCATGAACAGTGCAGGGGGCCCCCTCCAGTTGTGTGGCTCATTTTGCTTGTGAGACTCTGCCGATCTTGTGAGAGGAGTTTCAGGGCAAACAATAGGTTGCGTGTGGAACCCTGGGGAAGGACCCATTCCAGCACCTTCCATGAACTCTTGCAGTGGATCAGTCCCAGTGAAGGGAGGAAATGCTGTGTGTCTAACAGCTCAGTCATTTTTGGTGGTAAAATTGGTATACAGAGCTGGTTGGACTGTGTCCCCGTCAGGGCTCTTTTTTGTAGAAAAAGCCCAGCAGGAACTCATTAGCATAGTAGGCCACACCCAACAGCAGAAACTCATTAGCATCTTAGGCCACACCCCTGACAGCACAGCTCATTGACATATTAGGCCACATCCCATGTTACCAGAAGTGTGATCATCCAGCCACACACACCTTTTCCTTCTTATTCTGTTTACCTTGTTTGTTGTCAAAACAGTCCAGGGCTTTTCTTGTAGCAGGAACTCTTTTGCATGTTAGGCCACAGACCCCTAATGTAGCCAATCCTAATGAGTTTCTGCTGTTGGGTGTGGCCTATTATGCTAATGAGTTCCTTCTGGGTGTGGCCAACTCGGGAGCCAGCCAGAACTCCATTCTTGTGAGTTCCTGCACAAAAATAGCCCTGGTCCCTGTCACTTACCTTATCTGCAGATACAGTCTCTTTATTAAAATGATGCCTCATTTGCTTTGCTGTTCTGGGGAAATTTCAGGAGGGGGGGAGTGTGAATGTGTGAGAGTGAGAATGGCTTTACTGTAGCGCAATGCATCTTATGTAACTTTCTGAAAAAACCTCCCTTTCCCAGGGATGTCAGCCAGATGGTCTGGGTCTATGTCTGTGCTTACCTCCCTAGCTTAGATAATGAATGGGTGATTTATAGGTATGTGTGTGGGGGTTGGAGGCGTACTGGTTAGGCAGGAATGAATGGACAGTGTGATTGGAGGGGACTACCATGAATATTTGGGGAGTTTCGTGCCAGAACCTCAGTTCTGACTCAGCAACGTTCTTAGCTTGGAGGCTAGATGGCCATCTGACAGCAATGCAAATTCTGTGAACCTAGGCAGATCATGAGAGGGAGGGCAGGAAGGGTTGCCTCAGAGCTTAGTTCTTGTGGCCCTTTCTTACACACCCAGGGAAATGCTGATTGCCACTTTGGGGTCAGGGAGCAATCCTGGAGGTATTTTGTCATCTTCTGGGCATGGGAAAGCGGCCACTCTGGGTGTGGAGGGGGAGGTATTTGTGAATTTCCTGTATTGTGCAGGGGTTGGGCTAGATGACCCTGGAGGTCCCTTCCAACTCTATGATTCTATGATCTTTATTCTTCAATAAACAAATCACCTTCAGTGAGTGTTGTTGAGAGTAACTGTGTCCAAGAGTCTGACACTCCCTCCTTCCCAGTCCCAATCCCCTCATCAAACTGTAGATATTGAGGATGAATGACGTTTTCTCATTATTTCTAGCAGTTGTCTTTTGAAATAGAATCAATTATATCAACATTAAAGAACTGGGTCGTTTTATTCTTCTTTGTTTGTTTTAGTCCATGCCTCTACATATGCCTATTGATCTTCTGCACATTGCAGGAGAATGCTGGATGTTCTGTGGGGTCGTGGGCCCAGAAGGCCTAGTTAGCCTTCCATGTGCATTGTGCATGTGTTCCAGAACATGTCCTCACTGACAAAATCCTCTGCCATAGGTAGAGATTCTATCATAGGTCTGTGGGTATTTATCAACAATCAGAATGATGCAGGAAATGGTGTCCTGAAATTAGTTGCTGTAGATTTTCCGGGTTGCGTGGCCTACGACGTCTCACCGCATTATATGGATTTGGTTTTAAGGTGGTTTAATCGCTCCTCCCTGCCTTCTGAGCCACTGCGAGCATTAAGCAGACAACTGGGGCTGAATTCCCCCCCATCTTTTCTAAGGAGATATGCAAATTGTCACAAAGGAAACAAGTTAGCTGAAAATTCAGCCAGGGAACATTTTCCTGCAATCATTTTTTTTTTTTGGGGGGGGGGTTGGCAGCACACCCACCCCTGAACCCTTTGTTATTTCCTGTGGCACTCCCCAGAATGCCCTGCCGGGCAACCACTGGGTGTTTTGTGTTTTTTATCCAGCTCATTCTGTCTTTCCTGCCCCCCCCGCCTCCTCCTCCCCCTTTCCTTTCTGTGTGGGGGGGTCATGGGTGCCATTTCCTCCCCACAGTGGAGTGCAGTGCAGTGCTCTGCTGGCACCCCTGAGAGGCCACTCCACCCCCCCCCACACGCACTCTCCTTAAACATGATGCAGACGGCAAGCTTTTATACTGAGCTAAGTGGGAGGCAACGGAAGCCGGCGCCACGGCTGAAAGAAGCAGCGCTACAGGGCAGGTGCAGACGGGGCCCATGATTCCAGTCCAGGAGCGCCTTAGAGACCGACAAAGTTTGGGGTGTGTGTGCTTTTGAGACTCAAAGCTCCCTGCATCAGATACCTGTTGGGATTGAGACTTCGGAGTTCTGACATCGCAGCCAGAAGGTGGGAGGAGTGTTGTAAAGGCAAAATTCAGGATGCAGAGGTGCAAGGCAAAATGAAGTCAGCTGGATTAGGACAGAGGAGAAATGCTTAGGGGCAGAAAAGTAGCGCCCATAGTGAGGTAAGAATCTGGTGTCCTTGTCCAGCCTTGAGGGGTCAGAAGGACTTGGGGAAGCTTAATGCCCCATTGGTCTCTCAAGTGCTGCTGGGCTCGAATGTAGCTGTTCCACGGCAGACCTTTGTGGCTGCTTGAAAAGGATCGCCTTTAATCAAATTGTGTAGGAACATTGCTACCACTAGAGGGTGCTCTTGCACCAATGGAATGGGGGAGGCCGGGTGTCCCACTTTCTCCTGGAGCTCCCCTCTCCACCGAGATGTTGGGCTGACTTCGGAGGCCTGTGTTGTCCTGAGGGAGATGTTACTGTAACATGATTGATCTCTCAGGATAAGACAGACTCCTCTAATTTGGACTCCCTCCACAATAATTCAGCATCTTTTTGACTGGCCTCCTTGCTATATTTATTTGGGCTCTGTATTTTCCATTTCAGCTCATGATGCGGTCGCGCGTTTAGTAATGCGTCGGATGGAAATGGAAATACGGGCAGTGGTGGTGGTTGTTGTTGGGTTTTCTTTTAAAAAGTGATTTATGAATAATGCTAATGGATAGATGTGGAATTGGGATTTAGTTAAAGCTCTAAACATATTGAACAAATGTCTGTGCATTACAACTGCTCACCTTCCCAGGGAGGGGAGGGACGCTGCAGCCCTCCTGCCACTCAGTGGTGTTAGTAGATGCAGGAAATGAGGTGAAGTCTGGCAGAGACCACGCACACGATGCCCTGCTGGAAGAGCCACCCCTCCAAGATACAACTAGATCTGAGTCCACTGTCAGTCGAGTCCACAACATGGCAACCCTCTGAAACTAACCTCTGCATACAAAACCCTTGGCCCTTGGTGAGCCATTGCTTGTCAGAGTAATACAGTGGCGTACAAAGAATTTTTTTTTCCAACTCACTTCAACTCACTATCCCCCCATTTATTTCCACCAAGGATGCCCAAATGGCACTATAAATGCATTAGATGGCCAAATTTGCCTGGTTCCAGGGCTGCGGTCAAGCTGAGCCGATCCCCAGGGCTCTTCAGTTTGACAGTTAATGCCTGAAATGACCCGTGGACCATTTTGCAGCTGCATATTCATTGGCTCCCAGCAGTTGTTTGTGTGAGGGCAGCCAATCAGAGCAGTCCTTGCTCAGGATGCAACGGCTTGCCTGGTGGAAACCAGAAAGTGCAAAGGAGGCCTTTCCTGAAACAAAAGACCGAGCCAAACTAGCCCACAGACCTCTGCTTCAGGCCTTGGAGAGCCTGCACGGTCCTTCCGTTACAGGTGAATAGGGCTGCCATTGCCAACTCCAAGTTGGGAAATTCCTGGAGATTTGGGGGGTGATGTCTGGGGATGGCAGGGTTTGCAGAGGGTAGGAAGAGAAGGTGGTGCAGATGCCACAGATGCCACCCTCTGAAGCTCTTCGTTTCTCCAGGGAAACTGATCTCTATAGTCTGGAGATCAGTTATAATTTTGGGAGAGCTCCAGGCAACACCTGGAGGCTGGCAACCCTATGTGCAGTAATTGTTGTTGTTGTTGTTGTTGTTGTTATTATTTTACCCAGCACAGTCAGGATGCACTTGCTTTCCAAATATTCTTTTCCATTTTGGGGAGCTTCTCATTGTTCTGTACAGTTTTAGATTATTTTAAAAAATTATTTTTAGGACATGAAAAACATACCCGAGGGAGAGACTACAACTCCCACAATGCTCTGTGAAATCACACATGTGCAAAACCTTCCCCATCGAAACTGATTGGCAGCCATGGCCGTCCCTAAGAAAGACAGAAAGGAAGAATGAACAGTGGGATTAAACCCCTCATTGATTAGCTGGCAGTTTATATGCTTGACAATTGATTTAGCGCTGAGTTTGGGATGCAGAAAGAAGCTGTATGCAGCACTGACTAAAGGGGCAGAGGGGGCTGATGAGAGCTCCACTGGTCTGCATGGCAGTGTGCATGTTGAAAAGGCAGTCAGGCTGCAGTGTTCTACGCAGGAACAAGTGCAGTAACCCTTCCATTACCCACAAATAAGTTCAGTGCAACCAGACTGATCATTGAAAAATCAGCAACCTGATCAGGACTGGGTACATAAGAACATAAGAGAAGCCAATGTTGGATCAGGCCAATGGCCCATCCAGTCCAACACTCTGTGTTCCACAGTGGCCAAAAATACCAGGCGCCCTCAGGAGGTCCAGCATGGAGCCAGGGCATTAGAAGCCCTCCCACTGTTTCTCCCCCCCGCCCCAAGCACTAAGAACACAGAGCATCACTTGCCCCAGATCGAGAATTCCTATCTATACCTTGTGGCTAAGAGCCACTGATGGACCTCTGCTCCATATGTTTATCCAATTCCGTCTTGAAGCTGTCCAAGTTTGTAGCCACCATCACCTCCTGTGGCAGTGAATTCCATATGTTAATCACTCTTTGGGTGAAGAAGTACTTCCTTTTATCTGTTCTAACCTGTCTGCTCAGCATTTTCAACTATTTGCAACTCCCCCAATCTGGATGGCCTAAGCTAACCTGATATCATGAGACCTTGGAAGTTAGTTGGTCCTAGTCCTTGGATTAGAGGCTGCCCATGAAGTTCAGGATTCCTATGCAGAAGCAGGCAATGACAAGCCACCTCTGAACATATTTTGCCTTAGAAACCCTCCAAGGTCACCAGAAATCAGGTGTGACTTGTCAGCACTTTCCACCATCATTTCCAACAGATTGATTTTCTGTGGCATAAGAACATAAGAGAAGCCATGTTGGATCAGGCCAACAGCCCATCCAGTCCAAGACTCTGTCACACAGTGGCCAAAAATACCAGGTGCCCTCAGGAGGTCCACCAGTGGGGCCAGACTGCAGAAACCCTCCCGCTGTTGCCCCCCTCCAGCACCAAGAATACAGAGCATCACTGCCCCAGACAGAGTGTTCCATCTATACCTTACATAATAGCCACTGATGAAACTCTGCTCCATATGTTTATCCAATCCCTTCTTGAAGCTGACATTTTACCACACAGTGATCCATGTACTAGAGAACCATCGTGAATCTAGACTTGCAGCACAATCCTAAGCAGGGTCAGACTGTTGAAGTCAGTAAGCTTAGAAGGGGCAACTCTGTTTAGGATTGCATTATTAGTGATGCATACCTACCATGGGGTGAATTGACTCCACTGAAAAACTGATGGAAGGATGACAGGAACGTCTCTGAGTGTCAATCTGTGATAATTCATCTACATAACTAAAGCACCACTCAGACTAACCTTATCTCTTTTTTGGGAGGAAGTTACTACCTTGCTGGATCAAGGGAATGCTGTGGACATAGTTTATCTTTTTTCAGTAAGGCTTTTGATAAGGTTCCACATAATATTTTTGTTGACAAGTTGATAAAACGTGGTTTGGATCCTATTACTGTTAGGTGGATCTGTAACTGGTTGACAGATCACACCCAAAGAGTGCTTGTTAATGGTTCCTTCATCCTCTTGGAGAGACAAGTGGAGTGCCTCAGGGATCTGTCCTGGGACCTGTTTTGCTCAACATCTTTATAAATGATTTGGATGGAGGAATAGAGGGAATGCTTATTAAATCTGCAGATGATACTAAATTGGGAGAGGTAGCAAATATGGAAGGAGGAGGAGATTGAATTTATACCCCACCCTTTACTTTGAGTCTCAGATTGGCTTACAAACTCCTTTCCCTTCCCCTTTCCTTCCCTTCCCCTGTGAGGTAGGTGGGGCTGAAGGAGCTCTTTCCAGAACTGTCCAGAACAGGGCAAGCTCTGACAGAATTAAGGCTTGCCCGAGGTCATCCAGCACTAGGATGATCTTGACAGGCTGGAAAACTGGGCTAAAACAAATAAGGTTAATTTCAGCGGGGATAAATGTAAAGTTCTGCATTTAGGTAGGTAAAATCAAATGCATAATTATATAGGATGGGGGAGACTTGTCTTGGCAGTAGTATGTGTGAAAAGGATCTAGGGGTCTTAGTAGGCCATACACTGAACATGAGTCAGCAGTCTGATGCGATAGCTAAAAAGGCAAATGTAATTTTGGGCTGTAGTAACAGAAGTATAGTGTCCAGATCATGGGAAGTGATGGCATTGCTTTACTTTGCTCTGGTTAGACATCACCTAGCAGGGGTCTTTTCATAGAAAAACAGCTGCAGGAGCTCATTAGCATATGGTATGCTAATGAGCTATTAGGCTATTAGCATATGCCACACACCCTGACATCACCGGAAGTGACGTCAGAAGCAAAAAGGGGGGGTGGCATCTTCAAAAGCCTCCCCTTCCCTTCCTCAGCTTGTCTGGGTGGGAGAGCTAAGAGAGAAGGGGTTTAAAGTTTAAACTCCTTCTCATGAGAGTTGGGCCACAGAAGGAGGAAAGAGGGAAGGAAAGAGAGAGAGTAGAGAGAAGGAAAGAAGGCGGGAAAGAGGGAAAGAAAGAGAAGGAAAGGGGAGGGAAAGAAAGAGAGGGAAGAAGGAGGGAAACAGGGAAAGGAGGAAAAAAGAGAAGAGAAGAAGGTGGGAAAGAGGAAAAGGAGAGAAGGAAAGGAGGGAATGAAAGAAACTCGGTGGCAATTCAGCCCCATTACATCCTATGGGCCATTGAAGTCAATGGTGAAAACATAGGGTATATTCTGGGAGCTGGAGGGGAGGGGGTTTGAGGGAGAGGCTCCAAACTCACAGGATAGCTGATGGAGCCTCTCCTCAAGATACCCACCAAGTTTCAAGTACATTGGACCAGGGGGTCCAATTCTATGGGCCCCCAAACAGGTTGCCCCTATTCCCTCCATTGTTCTCTATGGTGAGAAAAAAAGTTACTTTTGGAGCCTCTCCCTCAAACCCCCTCCCCCCAGCCCCCAGAATACACCCTCTGTTTTCACCATTGACTTCAATGGCCCATAGGATATAATGGAGCTGAAATTGACATTCGGCTGCCTGAAAGACTCCCCGGGACGCCGGCTGGGGGCGGGGCTTGGCTCCTGAGCTCCCGGAGCTGCGCTCAAGTGCGCCCCCCCCAAAAAAGACCCCTGTCACCTAGAATACTGTGTTCAGTTTTGGGCACCACAATTTAAGAAGGATTGTGTGCTGATCGTGTGAACTTAGGCAGATCATGAGAGGGAGGGCAGGAAGGGTTGCCTCAGTGCTTCGTTCTTGTGGCCCTTTCTTACACTTCCAGGGAAATGCTGACCGCCACTTTGGGGTCAAGAAGCAATTTTTCTCCAGGCCAGTTTGGCCCAGGGATCCTGGAGGTTTTTTTTGCCACCTTCTGGGAATGGAAAAGGAGTCACTGGGCAGGGGGGTGGGTATTTCTGAATTTCCTGCATTGTGCAGGGGTTTGGACTAGATGACCCTGGATGTCCCTTCGAATGCTATGATTCTATGATTCTCATCGTGTAATTTCTGTACCGCTTAATGTATCACGTCAATACTTATGCTACGCTTCTTTTTATTTCTGTTGGTTCCAGACTTCTAATACTGTAATGCATTTGTTATTAAATGCTGCATTTTGTTGATTGTACTGACTTGCTCTGCGTAATCCGTCTTGAGTCCCTGTGAGCATGAGTGAAACTAGGGCTGCAATCACATGCACAATTAGCCCCGCCATAGGCATGAATGCTGGGCAGATTTAAAGGGCGTGATCAGACAACAACATCTGGGAAGCACCCCACAGCCGTCAGCAACCCGTTCTGCTCTGCTGCAGAAGTGGAGTTAAAAGACACCAGGGAAAGTCCGGTAGCAAACGGGTCGCTATGGGCCAAGGATGGACTTTCCCCTGTCATTGCTCCAGCGCTCTCTCATGATGTCGGGATGGTCTGATCAGGCCATCCTGACTCCGTGCCATTGTTTTCCCCCCTTCTCAGTATGTGCATCATCACACACTCCATAGGGAGCCCTCAGTGCTGAGATGTGATTCATCGATTCCTTGTTTAAGCAAATCAGAAACAAATGGCAACCCCCCCCCGACTCACCCGCAGTTGCGTCTGATCACACAGTGGCGGGTTGCCCCCACAGCTTCAAACAACTGTGTGATCATGCAACTGTGGGTCAAATTCCTCCAGAGGGAATAGTCTCGCTTCCCCCCCCGGGTTTATCTAGCGCATGTGACCGCAACCTAGCAATAACATAAATAAAAATCAATAAGTCATACTCCTGGCAATCTCTGCAGAACTGTAATTATGGGAGAGGGACCAGGTCTGTGTTGTCTTCCCCTTTCCTTATGCGTTTTAGATAAATGGCTTTGGAATTAAACACAAAGCTAGCTCTGGCCCACAAGATGAACTTCTTTCCAGCATTATCAGGAGTAAGGAAACAGCTGGGATGTTATAAGGGAGGGGGGGTTCTTTTTCCAGAATTCACTTGCCACTGATTTCTCTTCTCTGTTTTCTCTTTTAAAAGGGGGATTTTCTTTTTGTATTTCTTTGCCATGCCTCTATGCATTCTTTTGTAAATTTAATCCTTGTAGTTGTGTTATGTTCCCCACAGGTGGTGCTCTAACAGACCAATAGAAAGGTCAGGGAAGACATTGCCTGCCTCTGAACGTCTACAGAGTGAAATTCCAAAATTGTGTAGAAGCTCCCTTCCAGCTCCTCCTTTCTTCCAGTTTTTCTTTGATCCCAAATTCAAACTGATTCAAAAGGGACTCCAAACTCCTGAAGAAAGAAATGGATGATGAATTTCAGGGACGAATAGGGCAAAAAGAAATTAAGAGAATTTCTTTTAACAATGTTAAGCTTAGTATATGCTTTGCAAAGAGGATCGATGCAGAAATTACCTAGACTGGTGCTTTTAAACAGGAAAAAGATGCACAATCAAATCAGACTGGTGCTTTTTGAACGGGGCCTACTGCACCTACTGCATACTTAGGCAGGTGATGCATAACAAGGACGGGAAATAACCATTCGGAAAATCTACTATCCCAAAAATCTTGTCTTTGCTTTTGCAAATAAGAGTTGCAGCAGCAAGCTGGAGATGCTAATGAAAGTGAATAGGCTTTGTGCATTTCTGTGCCTAAAAGCTCTTTTCAGTCATTACACTTTCAGTCTCAGAGTGTCCATAAGGGGAAATTGTGCTGCCTGCTGTCCTCCCACGATTCTCTGTGCAAACATCAATGCATACATTTCCCAACAAATCTGTATCTGATGAAGGAAGTGTTGACTCTCAAAAGTCCATACCCTGAAAATCTTGTTGATCTCTAAGGTAGGGATGGGCACGAACCTCATCATGAACTGAATTTCATGATGAACATAGCTGGTTTGTGGCTTGCGAACCGAAGTTCATGCCTATCCCTATCCATGACCCACCCACAAACACCACATGATTTTCAGAAGTTTGTGGGGTTCATGGGGGGAGCAAGAAAGATCGCTGAAATGGCTTGCATCCATTTCAGCTTAACAGTGGGGCTGGTGCACCCATCCGCTCTTAGGCTGAAATAGAAGCAAGCCATTTCAGCGATCCCTTTTGCTCCCCCCCACTTCCAAGGGTTCCTGGCTTTTGTAAGCTTGAGTGTGAGTGAAATCCAAGCAGCGAGTTCACCTGAAATTGGTGGACTTATTGCTTCTATTTCACATGCACTGTTCGTTTGCAAAAGCCAGTTAAAGGGAATGTTCCCTTTAAATGGCTTTTGCAGGATCTCCCCCCCCTTCATTCTGCTGGCCTCAGGGAGCTGCCCCTAGCAGAAAGGAGGGAGAGAAGACCTCCCCCACCTCACCAAAACCTCACAAAATGAACTGGTTCATTAAATGGGGAAGTTCGTGAAGGTTCATGGTTTGTGTAACCCCACAAACCGGGACAAACCTCCATTTTCCCAGTTCATGCCCATCCCTACTCTAGTTGTTCCGCTGCAGACCCACATGGCTGCCCTCTGGAACCCAAGAATTCTTTGTTCCCAAAGCTGGAAAATGCATGTGTTGCCATATTCATCCAAAATGGCCATCACACATTTTGGGAAGATCACAGATGGCACTGTCTTCCCTTATATGCAGTTTGAGCACCAAAAGCCTAAGAACTGAAAAGGGCTGAATTATGAACCCACTAAATGAGTTTAACTTGGCCGCCCACGCCCAGACCAAACTCTCCATCTCCTGATGACCCCCCCCCCAGTCTCAGCAGAGCAGGGTCTGTGGGTCCCCCCCAAAAAAAACTTTGCAATTTAGATTCCAGATGCAGTTTTGAGGCTACTTTTTATACTTTCTAAACTGAAAACAAGTTGAAGAAATAAATGTTTCCCCCTCTTCTTCTCCAAGACAGAACCTTGATAGTATTATTTTAGCTTACATTTTGCTACTGTTTTGCAGATTTTTAAAAGCAAATCACTTCAGCAGAAGAAACCAAATGCAGGACGATGCACATCTAAAGAGACATGAGCCAGAGAACAAAACAAAAAAATCAAACGGAGACCACATTTTATGAGTACTCGACTTTAGGCTTAAGGAAGTGGTTCGCTCACCGTGCACCTTTTAGATGGTCCCCAGTCGTGCGCCTCTGCCTCTGTCGAGCGCCTTCTGGGAGTGTGGACTGCCGTCCTGATTTGGGAACCCTGGAGTGGGAGGTGGTGATTGCAGAGTAAAAAAGGGCGGGTGAGCGGATGCTTCATCACCCATTGAAGAGAAACATCTTTTTCATCCATCAGTAGAAGGATCCTCAGAGGTGTGATTCATGTTTATTGCGGCACAGGGAGGCGCTTCTAACATACGACACCAAAGGGAGCCGTACCAGGGGCCATACGTTAGCTAAATAGCAAGTCTGAATCACCTGAAGGAGTTGAGCTTGCAGGTAGCCTGCCTTTGTGTAATTTAATGGCAGTCAGACCCTTGATTTAGGAGCGAGAAAGAAACACAGATCTTTAAGTTTCTGGACAGTTTGTTACATCTAAAATGGAGGTCTTCCTCATTCATATTTCATTAATTTATTATCAAATATTTTAAGATGGTAAATGCAAAAAGTGTGGAAAGTCATTTTCGCTGGAGTTGCTGGTCGGCCGTGATCTTAGGACCTTCCGCTCTGATGCAATTGCGCGTTGGAGCCTGAAAGCCTCCAGAAATGGGGGCTGAGCAATGCTCTGATGCCAATTTGTCACAGCTTTGACCTGCCTTGGCCTGAGAGATTTCTTTCCCTGTGTCTGACCTGAGACCCTGGAACAAGCCCCTCTGGGACAGTGCAGCCAAGTTTCCCCTGGGTTGGGCCCAGCAACTTTGATAGCAACACACCTCTAGGGTAAAATAGAATTTTATTAAGGAATTAGAGAAAAAAATATTTTAAAGGCAATATAGTTCCAGTGGCAGTTCCAAGTATACACACACACACACGAATACAACAACAAGCTCTCTAAACGTACCTACCAGTTTTTACACTGTTAACTTCTCATAGCTTTAGTTAAATCCAGTTTATCACGGCATACTGCCATATAGGTATAGTATGGGGCAAAGCAGGTACCAAGTACAGGAACAGAGAGATGGAATGGGGGGTAAACACAGGCCCGTAGTCAGGATTTTCTGACTTGTGAGGCATATTTTTTTCTGGTGAGGCAGCCATTATGGGTCACTCCATACACTGTTGTACAAAAGTGTCATGCTTATAAATAATAATAAGCATATTAATAATCATATTTTGGACTAATAATAAAGACAATAATAATAATGACAAGTCCTTTATCACTAAAAATGTTTCAGGTTTATTACAGAAATGCTAACCATTACAGAACTTGTGGTCTGTCACTCAAAAATGTTCTCACAACAACACTGTGGGGGAAGTTAGACTGAAAGTGCTAGCAAGCTTCCATGGCAAGAGTGAGGACTCAAACTTGGGTGAAAAGTACTGAGACTGACGAGTGATTTCAGCTCTCAGATACCTTATTAGTTGAAGAACAAGGCGAGAGAAGCCGGCTCGCAGGCCGGCTTTATATCCCCAACAGAACCCACACACCACACTCCATGATTCGCTATTTACAGTGATCGAGTTATCTCTGTCTCCTCGATTGGAGGGGAGCTAGGATCCTACAGTCCATTGTCTTTCGGAGTGAAGCTCAGACCCTTTGCCTGGCCACGTGGTAGACCAGTTAGAACCAGTCCGAACACATGGCTGCCCTGAGCCCATGTTCCCTGGTGGATACATTACATTGGGTTAGCGAGATCCTAGTCCACCTTCCAAAGCTGCCCACTTGACAACACCCCCCCCCATGAGTCAAGGATCAGCTGCACCTGTAGTGATGAAGATGTGGAAGAGTCACTGCAGACTACCATGGGAAATACACAGGAGAGTGGAGAGGGAGAACGGAGTGAGGGGAGAGCTGGTGAGTATAGTTGTTGTTCAGTCGCACAGTCGAGTCCGACTCTTTGCGACCCCATGGACCACATCACACCAGGCCCTCCTGTCTTCTGTCATGCTCCGGAGTTTGCTCAATTTCATGTTCATTGCATTGATAACACTGTCTAACCATCTCATCCTTTGCCATGTCTTCCCTCTAAGTGTGGCTTGCCTGCGTGCCCCACAGCTGCGGGGTGCCCAGGCAAGCCAGGGAAGAGGCAGGGGTTACACCCCCATCTCTTCCCTCTAAGCGTGGCTTGCCAGTGTGCCCCGCAGCTGCAGAGTGCCCCAGCAAGCCAGGGAAGAGGCGGGGGGTTAAACCCCCTTCCCTTCCTTCTAAGTGTGGCTTGCCTGCATGCCCCACAGCTGCAGGGCGCGCTGGCAAGCCAGGGAAGAGGCGGGGGGTTAAACCCCCTTCCCTTCCTTCTAAGTGTGGCTAAGCCCAAGGGAGGAGGGGGAGAGCGGGAAAGCTCCGCCACCACCTCCTGCATCCCGCTGGGGCGCTCTTCACTGACCGTGGTGGCGGGGGGCTTTTCACTGACAGGGGTGGGTGGGTGCAGTTTGGCACCCCTGCAGCTGGCGTGCCCTAGGCGAGCCGGCCCTGACAGCATAGGCTACATTTTAAAGAAACGTAGGTCATAGACCTGCTGAACCTCTCCAGCCAATCATTGGACTGTCTTTGAGGAAGATTCTAGATGACAGCAAGCTTTCTCCCCCCCTCCCAACTATACCAAGCTGAACCAAGTGAATTAATTAGCAAGGTTTTTGAAATGGCTAGTAATTGCCTATTTGGAAGGATAGTTGACACCTGTTGTTAATGAGTGAGAGAAAGGGGGGAAAATGTTAAGTGGATCTTTCCTCCAAAGATGGCATCTCTCTTGACACAATTCCATCCTCTGGAGCTGCCAGATTCTGCCAAGCTCTGCTAACCAGAGCCAGTTTGGTGCAGTGGTTAAAAGCAGTAGATTCTAATCTGGAGAACTGGGTTTGATTCCCCACTCCTCCAAATGCAGCCAGCTGGGTGACCTCAGGTCAGTCATTTCTCTCAGCCCCACCTACCTCATGGGGTGTCTGTTGTGGGGAGAGGAAGGGAAGGAGATTGGAAGCCACTCTAATGAAGGGAGTGATATCAATCCAATTCTTCGTCTTGTTCTCCTTAAAGCTTTTGGCTTAACCCAATGATTTTTAATCTGGTGAATTTGTGGGTGCTTTTGAAATTTTGAGAACAGGCAGTGAGCACCACCAAAAAGACTGTCACAGGGTGGGTGGGGTGGGATTGGTTTGGAACCTACTGTGGGGGCTGGGGCTGGGGGATTCCACAAAATGTTGGGAGGTTCAGATCTAGGTATCCTCCAATCCTGGAGGCAGCTCTCTCCCTACCGACACCGGGGATACCTCCTGGGCTCTTCTTAAGCACTTGCTTCCTCTGTGAGATGGGGAAAAGCTAGGACTGGTTCTTTGGTTTTGTGAGGAGGTGCTGTGATGGACAGAAGGCTGTCCTGCCCCTGAAGGGGAGAACAGCCACTCAACTGAGCCTGTGGGAGTGCTGCTCCAGCATCCAATGACCTTTCAGAAGGAGGATGAAATGTTGAAGGGAACCACAGCAGGTGTCAGTTCAGGTTTGCCTCAGGGAGATGTGTAAGATACTGCCATACAGGTAAAGGAGCTCAAGATGATACACGTGGTTCTCCTCCCTCTCATTGTGCCTCCCAAGTATCCCTATGAGTGACCTGCCCATGGTGGTCTAACCCTGTGAGGGACTGGCCAATGGCCCATGGTCACCCAGCGGGTAAACAGAGTGGGGCCAGGTGCTAGGCTGACACTTAACCATACTGTTGCAAATTTATTTTGCAACCAAGGTGTTATGTATTGGGAATGGAACATTCCAGGACTGTTTCTACCAGAGACTGGCTGAGCATGGAGCTCTAGAACAATAGCCCACCAGGACTCTGGAGGTGGCCAATGAGGAATTGATGGTTCTGATAATAGCCTATTGTTGGTAGTTGTTTGGGAAGTGGGTGGAGTTTGCATGCTATTTGAACAGGGCCATTGCCCTGGGTCCTTGTCTTGTTTTTGCTGAATCACTAATAAAGAAGAGCTGATCTCTAGGCTTGGAGTCAGACCATCCACGGAACTCACTATTTAACACAATGCACAACAGTTCATTTGTGTAAATAATTGCACCATATAAGTTCTGAAGAAGTCTTCTGGATGGCCATGTTAGCCCTTTTTGGGGGCAATGTTTCATCAATGCTCATATTGTTCATGTGAAAGAGGGAAAAAAATGCACGATGAAACTGGTGAGCAGGAAGTTCTGGCAAACTGCACATGAACATTACTGCACAACATTTGGTAATAAAATAATCAAACAATGAAATTCCTAATGCTCTGGATCTGAAGCAAGATCAGCTAATTTGCATCTCTAGGTAAAAATGTGGACGAGAAATTTGGGAGCCTCCTTACTAGAGAGAATGTGGATGTGGGTTAGATTCTCTGGATCAAGGAGGCCAGTGTCAAATGGGCAAGAAGCGGGGGGGAGTGGACAGGAGAAAAAGAAGTCACAGCATATTTGCATACATAGAGGAGGAATAATGTTTGAAATGTTTAAAAAAAAACCTCCAGTGCTTCAGGGGTATTGGACTTACAAATATTTAAAGCAGAAATGAATGCAAATGATGATAAAGCTGTAATAACAAAGAGAATGAACGTGCTCTATTCATTTTTGGTTGGAAAGAAGTACAAAGACTTTAGCTTTCTCTACATATAAATAGAAGCCAATGTACACAGTACTTTTCAATATCTTAAATGCCACGGTATCTTACATTTATCTCAGGCAGTGTGATGTGCGGGAGGTTTTGCTCTTCCCCAAGAGCTAACGGAGTAACCCATTGCTAGGCCTGTCTCTGGTGATGAGCAGACCTCAGACCATTCAGTCTGACTCTTGTGAACGGGTAGGCTACTCGTGGTGGTGGGAATCCTGTGTGTGTGAGAGGCTAGGCAGAAAAGGGCAGTTTGTGCCTGAAAGTATTAAATTCAAACTACTCTCTGAAGCCATGACTAGCTTTACATTTATGTGTCCGAGCCAGGCTTCTCCTGTGACTGTCTGGAGAAATCAGCTGCTAATATGTCCTTTAAAACCAACCTGTAAATATTCCAGTCTTCTTTGTTATTTGCATACAGCTCCTGCCTCAGTCATTTCTGTGTTCCTCTCACTCACCACGAAACTCACCTCAGGGCAGCAAACCTGAAGCCAGAACACTTGCCCCCCTGAGAACACCTTGCAGCTGAGGGGAAGGTTTACAGCTTAAAACAAACCTGGTTCCACAAAACCTTAAAGAGGCAGTGGGGGTCCCCTCATGGGGCAGAAAACTGGGTTTGGGGGAACTGGATTTGATTCCCTGCTCCTCCACACACAGTTGCTGGTGTGACTTTGGGTCAGTTACAAGTTCTTTCACAGCTGTTCTCTTGTGAGCTGTTCTCTCAGCACTCTCTCAGCCCCACCTACCTCACAGGGTGTCTGTTGTGAGGAGGGGAAGGGAAAGAGATTGTAAGCCACTCTGAGACTCCTTCAGGTAGTGAAGGATGGGGTATAAATCCAATCTCCACCTCTTCCCCCACCTTCCAAGGGCACCATGTGAGTGATTACTGATTTAACCATTTAAAGTTCATCATAAAACTGAAATGAAGCCTCAATAAAGGTTTCTTGCACATTTCTCCCCTCTCCTCTCTTTAGATTGTACATTTCCTGGGGGCAGGAATCTGTCTTTTCCTTTATGGCTGTTCTGAAAAGCACCGTGTTCAGTTATGGCTCATCCTGTCATGTTGTGGGCTTCCTCAAAGTAGGAGGCTGGACGAGATGGACTCTTTTTCCAGTCCATTGGGGCTACCCTTTTATGTTTTTTATGAATAGTGACAAATAAAAACATTTCATTTCAGAGTAGGGAATGGGAGTCTTGAGAACGTCTCTGCTGTGGACTGCGCTTCAGTCCCCCCCCGTGTTACAGGTCTTCAAGCCTTGGAGTTCAAAGGGCAAAGGGAACTTTGCTCCCAACCTGCGGCCCTGAGTGAGCCTGGCCCATGGATCCACGTTTTTATTGTATATATTTGTTTTATCATGTTTTGTGTCAATTTTTATACTAGATATATGCAGCAGTTGTATTATGGGAGAGTGTCTTAAAGAACAAGAAGTAAGGACCCGTGATACTCTTGGGGGGGGGGAATTCCTCTCTTCATTTTAATTACCCCCCCCATTGCCAGCCTCCCTACTGGCTGGCCATGTCTGGAGCCTTCTGCTCCACTCCCCCTCCCCTCAAGGAGGAAGGGCCCCTGGGAGAAGCCATTGGCCCCTGGGAAGCGCTGGAGGGATACTCGCTGCAGGAGCTGGCTCTCAACGTGCCTTCAAGGTGCCAGGTGTGTCTCTGCCTGGTGGCATTACCACAGCACTTTAAACACTTTGATCAGCCCAGGAGGGACGGAGGGGGGAGGAGAAGGAAGGGTGGCTCTCAAGTGCCCGATGGTCCTCCCGTCCAGAGGTCTTCAGCTGCCTTCCTTACCTTAGGCCATCCCCCCTTCTCGTCTTCCCCTGTGTGTGAAGTCTTGGGGCTTTCTGAGCCAGCCTCCTGTGCTGCTTCCGTGGTTTTCAGTGCTGCACCATCTGCCCCGCACCCACCCAACTTTTCCCCACACCAGCCAGCCGGAGAAGGCAGCACTGGATCGGCGTGCTGGAGGAGAAGGTGGCACAGGCAGGATTTGTCAAGGCAGGATACACTGTGGCTAAATTTAGACTTTAAAAAGCACCCCCCCCCGACTGGAAAGCCCATCAAGACTCCCCCCCATTGACGACTATGGTGGTAGCAAGCCCTGTCGGGTTCCCAGCTGCCGGCCCCACCAAAGCTTCTCCCCTCCTCCAACAGCAGCAATGAGCCCTGTGCAGCTCATCAAGCTCTGTGACAGTTCCCAGTGGTAAGTCCATTTTCTGCGCATGCACAGAGAACATCGTTTTACTTTGGGGGAGATTTAAGTATCCCCCATATATTTTTAAACATATCAGATTTTTCTGCACATCTGGAGAGTGCCCCAAGTGTGCAGAAATGTCTGTTGACCCTCCACATCCCCCAGATCTGCAGAAATAAGTATCCACACAAAGCAGGTATGTTGGGAATTAAATATATAAACTAGCTCAATGGCTGTAAAAGCTAGCGTTATCCTGGCATCACTTAGATATTGGTTTAATGTCAACTTTTACCCACAGGGTTTAATGCACCTGATATTACTAGATAACTTTCAATCTTAGTGGTTGAGGGTGGTCCATAAGAAACAAAACCCTCTGGGACTTTCTCCCCAAGCAATTCTGGCCTTTGGTAAGGAACAGGCCAAGATAGTGCTGAAATAGAGAATAATGGGCACAGAGAGACAGCTTGATCTAGCCAGATGTTGTTTGAGCTAAGCAGGTACCAACTTCTCCCTCCTAATTACCTTTCCAACTTAGATGATCACAAGATGAGCAAAGCTTTCACCTTAGCTAGGGGCTCGGCCCTTCCCTTAGCTGTCCTTGAGGGGAGATACAGGAAGATACCATTCGACCAGAGACTTTGTCAATGTGATTTGGGAGAAGTTGAAACTAGTGAACATGTGCTTCTCAGGTACCCACGGTACAAGTTGGTTCGACCCAAATATATCATACCTTTGGTAAAGGAAAAGCCTGGTCTGATGGACTCTGTCATTTATTTATTCTCAGATGATAACCAGACCATCACCAAACTTGTAGCTAAATTCTGGGCAGCCTGTTACTGTATCCACAAAGAAAAGATTATTTAACCCCCAAATCTTTTAGACCATGGTTTTTATATTTGTATATTTGTATTTTAACAAATTGTTTATATCGGTTTTGTATGATGTTACTGATTTGCTGGCTTGGTGCAGTAACAAATAAATAATTGAATAGAACATATAGCACTCTTTTGATTGATTGAACTTCTTGAGTTTTTGTTTTGTTTTTTTTGTAATGGGAACATATTTTTGTTTCTTTGATCCTTTCTGCACTTAGATCTCACCCCTGATTTTATCAGAGTTCAACTCACGACACAATACCTTGCATATATCCCTGGTTATAACAGCATCCATGTATCCCGGGACAAGTGTGGGGCAAAACCGGGGTGACCTCAACGTAATGTGGGAACAAAAAATACCCCAAGATAACTACAGGGGTGAACTCACGTGTAGTGTAGAATGTAAGTTCGGGGACAGGGTTGAACCAGGATTCAAGGTCTAGTGCAGAATCACCCTTTGTAAGCCATTTCGAGTCCCCAGTGGGAGAGAAAAGTGTTGTAGAAATGCTTAATTCGTCCTATTGGGAATTTCGTTTATTGAACCTCCTTTGCTGCAGAATTCTTGCCAGTTCCTTTGGCTCATGTGACAGATGGATGCATCACATAGCAGAATCAAGATGGACATTTCTTTGGAGTTCTACGTAATCCTCTCAAATACTAACACTTCACAGGGATGCCAGCTCTGCCAGATTTACAACCTTCTTGCTCCAGAGTCAAAATTTCACAGAATTTTCTTTTTCTCCCTAAGCTTTTTTATTGAAAACTTTTATCTGCTGGCCAGAGACTGATCTTGCTCAATGAGTTTAACTAGAAACAATGAGCTGTCAAAAGCTGTAGAGATCCATTCCCCCCAAATATTTATTGTAGACTTATTAGGTTTCTTATTTGGCTAACTGTTTTTTCTTTCTTTCTAATTTTTAGAGCTGTTCAAAAGACTTAATAGTGTGATGCTGGTTATGTGTTGGTATGAATGTGATTCAGTTACAAGAAAATTGCCACTTTACACTGTTTTGTGTTAATTTGAAATAATTATTTTTTTTAAAAAAAATCAAAATGTAAATGAGATTTCAATTTTATTGTAAAGGATATGGAGCAAAAATGAAACCAGTTTAGACAGGGCAGGTTCAACTCCACCAGCCTCGGGATCCAGAGTATTTACCCCATTTTACATTTCTTTGGCCCTACCTTCTGTTTTTCCTTTCACTTTAGTTTAACTAAAAAAATGTCTGAATTGGGAGCATTCAGTTTTCAGGTCCTTCAGTACATTTGCTTCTACCCCCTTCCCTTTCTCGTTACATATCTGAATTGCTAAAACACCACGAGAAAGCAATTTATTTAATCACATTTCTACCCTGCCGTCCCCGCAAGTGGGCCCATTTTAATGTGATCATACCTAGACAGTTGCCAACCTCCCAGTGGAGCCTGGAGACCATGCAGAATGCCCTGACCCGGATAGCCCAGGCTAGTATTTGGTTGGGCAACCTCCAAGGAATTCCATGGTGTCAGATACTCCAATAACTCAGCACCAAGAGCAGGTTCTTAATTAGAATCAGCATTATTGATCAGAGATGGTCATCATGGATGTTTGAGTTAGGAACAGAGCATACAAAATGGCTATAGCAATTATAGTGGATTCATATGATACCCCCTGACACCCAGGAGCCAATAAGCAGGCACTACTGAGCACGGGGAACTGTCAAACGGTTCAGGGGTGAGCGGGAGACATTAGCAGCAATGCGCCGAAGGAGTGAAGCGCTCAAGGCCAGTGGGGAGATAAGGCACCCAGGGAAAGCGAAACAGCTGCTCACGGAAGCACATTCCAGAGAAGGAGTAAAATCTCATGGCGGGGCTACCTGACACACAGCCATGACGCAGAGGCAGGCAATGGCAAATGACTTCTGAAATGTCTCTTGCCTTAAAAACAAATCTAGTTCACCACCTAGTGCTGCATAACACTAAAAAAGCTAGAACTTCAGAACGACAGACAATTTTAGGATCTCCTGGCTGCCAGAGCCCCTGGAGAAATCAGTACCCAACTACAGTCATTCAGAAGAATTAAAGTTTATTGATACATTGATAGGATTCAGACTCTTACGATTCTTTGTTAGAACTGGTCAAGCATGCAAAGCAAGCAATTATACTAAAATCAAACAGGACGTTAATGGCTTTTGGCCAATCGCATCTAAGCTAAAAAGCCAGCCTAACTAGTGGCATGGGATTCTCAGGGGAAAGAGGATACCAGAGACAGTTAGTGATAGGTATGAGACTTAAAGGCAGCTTCCAACAAGTGATTCAACCTTTATTGTAGTGATTCAACAGCTCAGAAGAGATCAGAACAGACAACAAACATAGAGCAACAGGCTCTTATTTAAACAGTGTGGGCTAGCATAGCCACACCCATATTCCTGTTAACAACCAACAGTATTACAGAGATAACATCCAATCAGTTTGCTTCCCTCCAGCAAAATCCTTGTATCCTGACTGGCCTGCTACATAGAGTAGCCAACCAGGCATTGCCATTTAGGATACCAGCATGTCATTGGGAATGAAAGTCAAGCTCAGGACATAACAGTTAGGTCTCAAGGTTACATGGCTAAGTCAAGACGGATAACAGCATAGTGGCCAGAAACAAAAGTATACATAGTTGGTCTCACCCCCCACGTCTCGATGGCAAGCAAGCCCACAAAGAAGCTCCAGGCTCCAAGACATTCGATGCAACATTTCTGTGGTTTGGAGAAATTGGTGTTTTAAAAAGAAGCCTGACAGGTCAACCAGTCTAAACTCACACAAATGACAAGTAATTCAAGAGGTGAATTAAAGCTGGAAGTGCCATCGGTATCTCCAGAGACAGTCTGGGATGGGAGCTGCAGCTTCTTGCAGTGCCAGGAGCCTCTCCCAGCATGCAACGCCCTCATCCTACATCTTCTCTGAAATTAGAGGCAGCCTCTCCAATTTGGCTGAACAGTGGGACAAAATAAGATTATTATTTCCACATTTCAGAAATCACCGGTGGAGCTTATTATAAAATCCACTGGGGCAGAAACAGATCTCAGATGCAAAACCAAAATGCAACCGTTGAAATGGAGAAAATCGGGGGAAATCTACTTTTGAGAAGCTGGCGTTCAAGGACTATGGCAGTCCTCCAACACAGATGGGCTCTAGGCGGACAGGAAGGGTCAGAGCAGAGGCGCAGACGGCTCAGTAGGAAAATCACAGTCCTCTCTTTTCATACGACTGAGAAGATGCATTGCTTGCTCTAATCAGTTACTTTAGTTAAATGTACCACAACTTCAGTAAGGATGAATCACAAAACCAAAACCAGTTGTAAGGTAAAGGTAAAGGTTTCCCTTGCTCGAAAGCCAGTCGAATCTGACTCTAGGGTTGCAGTGCTCATCTCCGTTTTCAAGCTGAAGAGCCAGCGCTGTCCGAAGACATTTCTGTGGTCATGTGGCTGGCATGACTAAATGCCAAGGTGCACAGAACACTGTTACCTTCCCACCGAAGAGGTCCCTATTTATCTACTTGCAGTTTCTTGCTTTCAAACTGCTAGGTTGGCAGAAGCTGGAACCAGAGATGGGAGCTCACTCTATCATGCGGCACTTGGGTCTCAAACTGCTGAACTACCAACCTTCCAGCCTGCAGTTCAGTGTCCTGTACAGCAAACCTAACAGGTATTATGGCAAAGCAGTTGGTTGAGTCCCTTCATACATACCCAAAATCAGAGCTTAACACCTCAACATCATTCTGAGACCTGGAAAGCACCTTCCAAATTGGACGGAGAAGTACATAAAAGGCATTATTCATGGTGGCGGGCGGGGAGGTTAACACTGGTTTTAATGGAAAACATTTAGGCTGCCGGTCCCCCACCCCCTAATCAATTGAGCTGAAATTCTCAGGGATTGCATCCTTGCACCAAAGAAAATACAGTCAACCCTCCCCCCAAACTTCAGGCAGATAAGGGAAAGATTCCACAAGTCCAAGGCAGAATGGGTCTGGCAATCCCATAAGGCATGAAGCTGGCATTTCTGCTCAGAGTGCCGGGGGGGGGATTAAAAAATGACTGCCAGGCAACTGCTAGAGATCAATCTCTGGAAAAAACTGGAACAGGTGTCGCATCTCTGCAGGAATAGGCTAAAAAGAGTAAAACCATTGTGTTGGTTGGCTGATGGCCTTCCCCCCATGTCCCCTCCCCATGTCCTGCTGGTTTCCATAAGGCACACCCTAAACTAGGGGTGTTCACAAAAAAAAATCAGAATATTTTGGGTTCGGATCAACCAAACCTGAAAAATTTTGGTATCTGCTGATATTCTTGAATCCCAGTATTGGTATGATACTGGGGTTTGGGATTTTTTGGTCTTGCCAAATTTATTCAGCTCAATTATACCCTATGGTAATAATAATAATCCAAACCCTGAAGTGGCAGGGGGGCCAGGTTCCCATAACTGAAGGGAAGGCAAATGTCAGGTTCCCAGTCAAATCACTCTCCACATGCTCTTTCTTCAGCTAATGTTTTATTTAGAGATATGAGATGCTGTGGGTTCAAACTCTTCGTCAGGACTGGGCTGCAAAGGCAGGAAAGCCACAACCCCAACATTCCATTCATACATGTCAGCATTACTACAAAGACCATAAAAGATATACGGTCAACAACTAGCCAGGCACAGACTCTACTTCAAGGACATTTCCCATGTGAAAGATGTCTTTGAGACCTCATGGAAGAATGACTGAAGCTAGCCTCCCTAAGTTACTACAGGCACTCACTCCCCCCACCCCCAGGAATGCAATGGCAGGCGAGGGCAAGGGATAAGGGCGCAGGGAGCAGCAAGCTAAACAAATGTCTGGGAGCAGGAAGCAGGCGGGACACAATAAACTTCACATACACTGGTAGAAATACAACAGGTACAGCTGGTCAAATGCTTGGGTCTGACAGCAGATTGCCTTCCCTTCAGTGAAGGGAGCACGCTGCCCCTGCAGCACAACTCCAGACTGAGAGGTTTAAAGTTTAAATCCCCCTTCTCTGGAGTTGCAGTGCAAAGGAAGCACGGTCCCTTTGTTGAAGGGAAGGCAATGTCCCCTGAGCTACTTCGGGGGGGGGGGGCAATTCCTCCCCAATCTTTTTTTTCCCTTTCTCCAGCTGACTCAAGCCCCAGAAGCAAGGGAAAGTGTTTTAAGTTTAAACATCTACCCTTTGCTGGGGAGGCGAGCTGTGCCTCCCCAGGAAAGGGATTCCCCAAATGAATGCTGAATATGTGACAACCATTTGAGGAATCCCTGTTCAGCCAGCCGAATCAGCTTAGAGAATCTGATTTGGCTTCCATCATGCCCAAATAATGCTGAATAGGGTTTTCAGTTCGTAGGAACCGAACGCACACCCCTGCCCTAAACATGGCACACAGACCATATGTAATACAGAAACACTAACAATGCCACTAGTAGTCAGGCATTATGCCTAGCAGGAACACGGGGAACATCTCCACCAGGCATCAGAAGTTGGTTGAAGGTAGGGTTGACAACCTCCATGACAGATCATGTTTCTACTGATATGCTGTTGCATTTTTATAGAATGAATAAGCTGGGACAGGTGATACACTCTGTTCTTGGTGCTGGAGGGGGCAGCAGTGGGAGGGCTTCTGGTGTCCCGGCTTCACTGCTGGACCTCCTGATGGCACCTGGTATATTTTGGCCGCTGTGTGACAGAGTGTTGGACTAGATGGGCCATTGGCCTGATTCAACATTGGCTTCTCTTATGTTCTTATGAAGATGCCCTGGGCTGTTCAAAATGCAAGCAACACAATCCTTTGTGTTCACTGCAAACAAATCTTGAAACAGAGATAACTTTTTGGCAGTAGGGAAAACAAATCTGAATTTGGGCACATACTTTGGGTTCTGCTGGAGCCTCACCTGCAAAAGACCCATTTAGTTGTGGCTGAAGATGGGAAGCAGTCACATCAAATGATGGTGAAACTATAGAAATGCTTTATCATTTAAAGTTTTACTGAGATTGGATCTTGGAGGGGAAGAGATGGTGTCTGCCTGCCTGCTGGCAGCTTGCTTGTAGAGCTCCGTTTTTTAATTTGTTTTAGTCTAGTACTCATCCCTTTATCTTGATTAATTATAGGACTTTTGAATGTGCTTTCAGGCAGGTTTTGTTGATGGTTGGAGGCAAATTCATATCTCATATGGGTGGATTTTTTTATTTGAAGCCCTGCTCTCTAAGCTTGGAGAACTGCGAGAACAATTAGTCGAAACAGCTGCGCTGGCTTCGTCCTGCAGACTTTTTACTCCCGGTCCTGTAAATGTCCTTGAAGTGCTGAATGATGATACTTTTGCCTTGTTCTAAATAACAAGCTCAAGAAGACAAGTTGTAAGTTATGAGTTCTTAAGAGAACAGGGGAAAAAACACGAGGACAAATTCAGACCAATCTTCAATGGCCAAGAATGTAAAACAACTTAAAACTGAAGACTCTCTCTCTCTCCGAAGGACAGTGTAAGTGGTTTATCTACCTTCTATTCACCAAATAGATATGAAGCTTTAGAAATAGAACAAGATTCATTATCTCAGTCTTCATTAAGTAATCACTTCCAGGAAACTTACAACTCTCCAAAGTTAAATGAAGAGGAGGAACCAGCCCAGTTAAGCAACACTGAGAAATGCAAATTGGATTTAGATTATTTAAAATATTACTTATTTAAGTTTGTTGGAGACCACTCTTTACTGATTTCACAAACAGTTATTGAAATCTTTCAACAACTGAATCACATTTCTACTCAACTTGAACTTAGTCTTAGTTTCAGGCATTCTATGCTGGAGACTTTAAAATTCTGTCCCCTCAAAAGGTCTACTGGATAAGACACTAAATAAATCAGAGAAGAATGGGATTCCTTTATCCCAGAAGGTGCAATCTACTAAGTCCACAGATGAGAGGAAACTTGGGCAAAAACTTGCTTGTGGAATGGCATGTTGATTGCAAAACAACCAGGTAGCAATCTATGTTTCAGAAAATAACCTGAATCGAGGTCAGTGGCAAAATAGGCGTAATATTAAATATTCCACTAGCCAGATTTTGAGAACAGAGCCTCATCTTGTTGACCTTATTGACCTTGTTAAAGTTGGAAAGCTTGTGAACTTGTGAGTAAGGGTAGAACTCCCAAACAATCATTCCACAGATGTTGTTAAAAATGCACAAATTCCTTTCACTGTTTGAAATTACAGTTGTGAGAATTTTTGTTGATGAGGTTGTTCACAAACTATTACGAAACACTAGTGACAGAACACCTCCTGGTTGTGGCTTGGGAACAGTTACTTCTAGCACAGTTCTTATCAAATTGCCAATATCCTCAAGATTATTACATGAGTCATTTTATAAAAATGAAAAAGGATTGGTGAAATTAAATCCATTCCTATTACATCAGATGGAGAGGGAAGCCTAATAGAGAGCTCAACCAGAAGAATCAACTAGCAGACCAGAAGAGATCACTTCTGTGATCTGTGGGCTGCTCAGTTCCCACTTTTCCTCAGTCTTCTCTTGTGAGGGTAACAGTGCTCAACATGGCAAAAACAAAACACATGATGAGGGAAGGGAGTTGCAGCCTAGGATCGACATACAGGTAGTACATAAACACCTAGCTTCTCTAAATGAAACTAAGTCCTCGGGGCAAGGATGAACTGCATCCAAGGGTACTAAAAGAATTTGTGGATGTAATTTCTGAGCCTCTGTCCATTATTTTTGGGAATTCTTGGAGAACAGGTGAGATATCAGAAGATTGGAGGCAGGCAAATGTTGTCCCCCTCTTCAAGAAGGGGGAAAGGGTGATCCGGGTAACTACCAATCCATCAGCTTGACATCTATACCTGGAAAAGTTTTAGAACAAATCATCAGTTGGTCCTTGAGTATTTAGAAAGGATGGCTATGATCCCAAAGTGCCAACATGGGTTTCTTAAGAACAAGTCATGTCAGACTAACCTTGGTTGTGGTCACACATGAGAGATAATGTGGGGGGGGGGGGAGCGAGGCTATTTGCTCCATAGCAATTTGACCTGCATTTGCGCAATGACACAGTCTTTGGGAGCTGCGGGGGCAGCCCGCCATTGCGAGATCAGACACAAACCGTGGGTGAATCGGGTTGGGTTTTTTTTGCCACGTGTTTCCGATGCACTTAAATGGGGGATCTATGAATTGCATCTCCACACTGAGGGTTTCCTATGGCAGTATGCGATGATGCACATACTGGGAAGGGGGGGAAATGGCACAGAGTCAGGATGGCCTGATCAGACCATCCCGACACCATGAGAGCGCACTGGTGTGATCGCACAGGGGAAAGTCTGTCCATGGCTGTAGCAACCCATTTCATAGTGGACTTGCCCTAGTGTCTTTTAGCTCCGCTCTTGCGGTGGAACAAAACGTGTTGCTGATGGGTGCGGGGTGCTGGACAGATGTTCATGTCTGATTGCGCCCATTAAATCTGCCTGGCATTCATGCCTATGATGTGGCTAATTGTGCATGTGATTGCAGCCCTTATCCCCTTTTTTGAGAAAGTTACTACCTTGCAGGATCAGGGGAATGCTGCAAATATAGTTCATCTTGGTTTCAGTAAGGCTTTTGAGAAGGTTCCACATAATATTCTTGTTGACAAATTGGAAAAATGTGGTTTGGATCCTATGAGAGTTAGGTGGATTTGGTTCCTCATCTTCTTGGAGAGGAGTGACAAATGGAGGCTGAGTTCAGATGGGCAGTTTGCCCCGAGATAGGCACATTTCAGCAATGTTTCACAACCAGATTAAAGGGCATTCACACAGGCACATCTGTCTGGCATTCCCCACCCGTAGTCAACCCGTTGTGTACCGCCTTGCTCCCATGTTTAAAAGATACCTGGTGAAAGTGGTAGCAAATCCTGGAGAGCAGGTTTATCCCACTTCATTCCACTTCCGGGAAGTGTGAACGTTAACATGAAAAGCCGGGAACAACCCACAGTAATAATGTCCCAGGGTGCACTTGATTACCCTGGAGAGGCAGCAGTGATATCAGGGGTCTTTTTTTTGGGGGGGGAGTGTACCAGAGCACAGCTCCAGAGCTCAGGAGCCAAACCCCGCCCCCAGCCACGTCCCAGGGAGTCTTTCAGGCAGCCAATGTCAATTTCAGCTCCATTATATCCTATGGACCATTGAAGTCAATGGTGAAAACATAGGGTATATTCTGGGGGCTGGAGAGGAGGCGGTTTGAGGGAGAGGCTCCAAACTCACAGGGTCGCTGTTGGAGCCTCTCCCCAAGATACCCACCAAGTTTCAAGAACATTGGATCACGGGGTCCAATTCTATGGGCCCCAAAACAGGTTGCCCCTATTCCCTCTATTGTTCTCTATGGTGGGGAAAAAGTAACTTTCTCACCATAGAGAACAATGGAGGGAATAGGGGCAACCTGTTTGGGGGCCCATAGAATTGGACCCCTGATCCAATGTTCTTGAAACTTGGTGGGTATCTTGGGGAGAGGCTCCATCAGCTATTCTGTGAGTTTGGAGCCTCTCCTCAAACCCTCCCCTCCAGCTCCCAGAATATACCCTATGTTTTCACCATTGACTTCAATGGCCCATAGGATATAATGGGGCCAAATTGCCACCAAATTTCTTTCATTCCCTCCTTTCCTTCTCTCTTTTCCTCTTTCCCTCCTTCTTCTCTTCTCTTCTCTTCTCTTCTCTTCTCTTCTCTTCTCTTCTCTTCTCTTCTCTTCTCTTCTCTTCTCTTCTCTTCTCTTCTCTTCTCTTCTCTTCTCTTCTCTCTCTCTCTCTCTCTCTCTCTCTCTCTCTCTCTCTCTCTCTCTCTCTCTCTCTCTCTCTCTTTCTTTCTTTCTTTCTTTCTTTCTTTCTTTCTTTCTTTCTTTCTTTCTTTCTTTCTTTCCCACCTTCTTCTCTTCTCTTTTTCCCTCCTTTCCGTTTCCCTCCTTCTTCCCTCTATTTCTTTCCCTCCCCTTTCCTTCTCCTTCTTTCCCTCTTTCCTTCCTTCTTTCCTTCTCTCTAATCTCTCTCTTTCCTTCCCTCTTTCCTCCTTCTGTGGCCCAACTCTCATGAGAAGGAGTTTAAACTTTAAACCCCTTCTCTCTTAGCTCCCCCACCCAGACCAGCTGGGGAAGGGAAGGGGAGGCTTTTGAAGATGCCACCCCCCCTTTTGCTTCCCCTTCTGACATCACTTCCGGTGATGTCAGGGGGCATGACATATGCTAATATCCTAATAGCTCATTATCATACCATATGCTAATGAGCTCCTGCAGCTGTTTTTCTACGAAAAGACCCCTGAGTGATATGATTGGATGTGCTCCACTCTACCACCCAATGTGATGCCAGCATAACGGGATCCTCCCCAAATCACCCTGATGCGCTTATGCACACATGCACACATAGCTGAATTACCAGGGAAAAGCCGTTTACAGCCGCGCCTCCGGGCCAGCACTCTGAATGCTCCCTCGCACCTCCTCCCAGTATGCTCCTACATCAGGCGGCACATTGTGACCAGGAAAACCCGGAACAGTTTGTTCCAGGGCTTTTTTACTATGACTTGCTCCCACTTCAAACTGCCAGTCTGAACTTAGCCGGAGTGCCTCAGAGATCTGTCCTGGGACCTGTTTTGTTCAGCATCTTTATAAATGATTTGGATGAAGGATTAGAGGGAATGCTTAAATTGGGTGGGGTTGCAAATATGGTAGAAGACAGAGTCAGGATACAGGATGATCTTGACAGGCTGGAAAACTGGGCTAAAACAAATAAAATGAATTTCAGTGCAGATAAATGTAAAGTTCTGCATTTAGGTAGGAAAAATCAACTGACTAATTATAGGATGGGGGAGATTTGTCTTGGTAGTAGTAATTGCGAAAATGATCTAGGGGTCTTAGTAGCCCATGTACTGAACATGAGTCAGCAGTGTAATGTAGTAGCTAAACAGGCAAATGCCATTTTGGGCTGTATCAACAGAAGTATAGTGTCCAGATCACAGGAAGTGGTGGTATTGCTTTACTCTGCTCTGGTGTGAAATTACCTAGGGCGATTTCACACAAAGTCTTGTGCCGGGGTCAATCCTCTGTTTCATCCGTTGCATTTTGTCAATTTCACACCATTTGTCCCGGGGCTGGCTTTTGGTCTGGAGCTTCCCCCATTTACTCCAGATCAGCGTGATCCTTGATTCCCAGGAGTTTCCTGTTGCCCCGCATCAAATCAAACCCGCCCACCTTCCCCCTCTATGTTAACTGCAGGATTTCTTGATCTCCACCCACGTTCCTTAACCCTTTCCCAACCCAACCTGCAGAAACATGTGCAACAATTCAAACCCACCCCCAGTTATTTTTCTGTGGTCCCTGTTCCGGTTTATTTTCTCCTGCACCATTGAATGAGGAAGACAACAGTTTCACAAATACAAGAAATTTATTTCAGATGTATCTTCACAAACAATTCACCTTGTTCTGCTAAGCTGCAGTTGGGAGCTGTGCATTTACTTGAAGGAGCCTGAAGGCGAACTGTGTACTTTTCCCTTTAAATCACTGTACTCAAATGCAAAGCAAACCACACAACAGAAGCATAGGAATGTTGCAGGAAGCCACGCCAAGGCTGTAATGGGAAAATGAAACCCCCAGAGCGGATCCGGGGCAGACGGCTACAGTGTGAAATTGACAAAAACGATCTGGGGCAGAAAACTCCAAGGAAAACCAGTGGTAAGTGCCGTGTGAGAAATCGGCCCTAGAGTATTGTGTTTAGTTTTGGGCACCACAATTTAAGAAGGATGTAGACAAGCTGGAACACATCCAGGGGGCAATGAAGATGGTGACCAAGTCCTATGAGGAATGGTTGAAGGAGCTGGGTATGTTTAGCCTGGAGAGGAGATCACTGAGACACGATATGATAACCATCTTCAAGTACACGAAGGGCTGTCATGTAGAGGATAGTGCAGAGTTGCTTTTCTGTTGCCCCATAAGGTCAGACCAGAACCAACAGGTTGAAATTAAATCAAAAGAGTTTTTGGGAAAACATGAGGAAAAACTTCCCGTTAGAGCGGTTCCTCAGGAGGTGGTGGGCCCTCCTTCTTTGGAAGTTTTTAAGCAAAGATGGCCATCTGACAGCAATGCTGATTCTGTGAACTGAGGCGGATCATGAGAGGGAGGGTAGGCAGGGTTGCCTCAGTGCTTGGTTCTTGTGGCCCTTTCTTACATGGGCAGGAAAATCCTGATTGCCACTTTGGGGTCAGGAAGCAATTTTTCTGCAGCCCAGTTTGGCCAGGGATCCTCGAGGGTGGGTTTTGTGGGTTTTTTTTTTTTTTTGCCATCTTGTGCGCATGGAGGAGGGGTGTGGGCGTATTTGTGATTTTCCTGCATTGAGCAGGGGGATGAACTAGATGACCCTGGAGGTCCCTTCCAACTCTATGATTCTATGATTGTAATGGTCACCAGTAAAGGAACAACAAGAAGAATGGCTCAAATTCTCTTTCACTCACCAGTGAGAAAAACTTTCTCAAATATAGAGAATCAGCAAATTACTGATGAAAACAACAATCAGATTCAGATCTCCAAAAGGCAGAGTTTCCAGTATCTTTGACATCATATGATACAGTGGACTGGACTGCCCTCCACTGTAAAATAAAATCTGAATTATTTTCTTGTATATCATCAAAAGGAGAAAAGTCTTCTGGTAGTAATGAGCTCTGTATATAGTCATCAAAACCCTGAGTGTGAATACTTTAGATCTCTGTAGATCATTTTCAATTGATTTTTGCCTCACAATGAGTTGATATGATAACATAGTTAAGTCGGATGAGCTGAATTTGGCAGCCCTCAGGAGACAATTTTTATTAATTCCTGAAGTTTTCTGAAGATTTCCTCTATTTTTAAAATGTTTTAATCCCTAAAGATTCTTACTTTGGCCTAGTTAGAATTGCCTACCAAAGCTATACATTAGGCCAAGACTGACTCCAGCAAATTATAAAAGTTTTTTAAAAAATTAAAGTTTTACTGAGATTAAAGCACTTTTCCTGCCATTGTCGATTTTTCTCTTGCTTAAATTACCAGCCTACCCTTTGTTATTTTAAGATTGCGAGCAAAGAAATGTCTTTGTTAGAGAGAACTATCTTCCTTCCTCTTGGGATCAAAGAACAGAATTGCTCCACTAAAGAAGCTTTAAGGAGTTACAGATTTGCTCCACAAACTATACTCCACGGTACGCTGGAAATATCTTGCTTCAGAACTGAAATGCACATTTTGCTCATTTTCTGTGACAAGATTTTCTGTACCATGCATCTCTGCAGAAAGCAAAGGATGGCCCCCCATTTCTCCAGCTCTACTTTCCTCAGCCACCAAAAAGCTTCCCAATCCTTTAAAAGACTCTGCACATTTGCCTTTACTGCTCCCTTAATGCACAGAACTCCCTCTCTCTCCTCCTTGAAATTTCTCCTCAGAAACCATCTTGTCCAGGTGAGCTCAAAATATAGCATGCCCATAACATGCACATGACAGCCTGATGCAGCCTCAGGGCCATGAAGGAAAAAAGAGCCAGAGTTTGACCATCCAACTGCCACCTCCCTATTCAAAACTTCCATTGTTATTAGCCATTTAAAGAAAGAAATGATAATAGGAGAGTCAGGGAGCCAGTTTTGAATAGAAAAATTGACGGGAGTTGAACAGTTAAACACCCTCTCCTTTGCCTATGTGGCTTCTGCAGCTTGACCATTGTGGACAGAGCCAGATGTGCATTTATTTATTTATTTATTTATTTATTTATTTATTTATTTATATTTATTTATACTTTCAATTTATATACCGCTCTAACCCCGAGGGGTCTCTGAGTGGTTTACACAATTCAGTTTCCTATCTAGGGCCACAATTACAAAGGGGAGTGCCGGCCTACCAGCACCCAGGCAGCAGGGCTTCATCTTCTTCCGGTGGGCCTCAGGTGTCAGTATTCCACCTTCAATGCCCTGGGGCAGATCTTTTTCCAGTCCAGCAGCTTCTTCCCGATAGGCTCATCTGGCCTCATGTCAGCTGCTGCTCCGGCCAACGTCCCTTCCGGCTCTGCTGTGCCATGCCAACATGCCACTCGCACCTCCGTGACTCCACCTCCGCCGAATTCAGCCGCTCAGCGTTGCACTCCTGGGACACTTGCCAATCATTCCTTTTCGTTGCCGTTGCTCCATCGCCATCGCTCCATCGCTCTGCCACTGCCATCACCGCCGCCGCCATCACCGCTGCCGCCGATGCCTCCGCTGCACACCCCAAGGAGGGAGGGTGCCCCCCGCCACCTACAGGCAGGTACCCATTTATCTACTTGTTATGCTTTCGAACTGCTGAGTGGGTGGGAGCTGGGACTAGGGCCGGGAGCTCACCCCTGCCACAGTGGGTCTCGAACCGCCATAGTGGCTGTTCATTGATGTTACAGCAGGTGTTCTTTACTGCCTGCACCACCGCTGAACTTCACCTGGTCAATTTGAGCTCTCCATTACTACCGCATTGGGTTGCCGAGCTCTGGAGAATTTCTTGTGGATATGACATGTGGAAGAATTAGCAGACCACTGGAATCAGGAACTCCTTTCCTTGCTCTGGTCCTGGGTTAGTAGTGCCCCCATTTACTCCAGAAGTGGAGGCAATAAAGCAGTTGGGGGCAACAGTAAGAGCACAGCTGGTGTAGGAAAACTCATGCCAAGTCAGCTTGGGCTGGGGTTGCCAATGTTCAGGTAGGGCGTGGAGATATCTCAGAAGTATAACTGATCTCCAGACAACACGGATCAGTCCCCCTGGAGAAAATGACTGCTTTGGAGAGGGGACTCTGGGGCATTTATATCTTGCTGAGGCTCCGCCCCTGCCATTACCAGGTTCTGACCCCAAATCTCCAGAACTTTCCCGGCCTGGATCTGGCAACCCTAACAGTGTCCCTTCTCTCACATTCACATGTTTCTTCTCTTGGCTTTCCCACTATCAATAGAGGTTGTGGTGAAGACTTGATTTTTACGGGAAGTGTCAAACTCTTTGAAGTGTGATCTAATTGTCTTTGTACATCTATTTGTCTTTGTTATGAATACAACTTTCTTGGGCTGGTGAAGGTTTTTTCCCTCTTTTCTTCCTGTTACTTGTAATTTAGTAGTCTGTTTATGAAAAAGAGGTTGGACTGAAGACATCCACCTCTGGTTGTGTAGATAAGCAAGAACGTATTTAATTTACGGCTATACTTGGAGATAAAGTTGCCAGTGCCAAGCAGGGACTAGAGATCTCCTGGAATTTCAGCTGGTCTCTAGACTATGGAGATCAGTTTCCCTGGAGAAAACGGTGGGCTCTATGGTATCACACTCTGCTGAGTTCCTTCCCCTCCCCAAAACCTCACCCTTCTCAGAATCCACCCCCAAATCTCCAGTATTTTTCAACACAGATTTGACAACCCTAAGACACTGATGACAGTAAGGAGCCTCATTTCAGATGTAGAGTCCAGGAATCTTGTTAAACCCTAGCCTTTTTCATTTCCATTTGGCACAGAAGCTTTTGTATTTTGGTAGAGTTGATCTTCTAATGCTGAAGAGTAGCCTCCAGACTTTGTGAGGCTGCTCTTCAAGATTTGTAAACTGTCTTGAAGACAACTCAGAAGCATCAGCTAGTGCCAAATGCAGCCATCCAACAGATCAATGGGACAGGATGCCGAGAATGTATCCAACTGCTCCAGCTGCCAGTTGACTGCTTGGTTCACTTCAAGATACTTGTGTTGTTGTTGTTGTTGTTCAGTTGCACAATCAAGTCCAACTTCTCGCGACCCCATGGACAACATCACGCCAGGTGCTCCTGTTGTCCACTGTTCTGTGGCGTTTGCTTAATTTCATGTTCGTGGCATCGATAACACCGTCTAACCATCTCATCCTCTGCCATCCCCTTCTTCTTTGACCTTCAATCTTTCCCAGCATCAGGGTCTTCTCCAGTGAGTGCTCCCATCTCATTTGGTAGCCAAAGTACTTGAGCTTCAGCTTCAGTATCTGGCCTTCCAGGGAACAGTCAGGGTTGATTTCCTTTAGGATTGACTGATTTGATCTCCTTGCAGTCCAAGGAATGCTCAAGAGTCTTCTCCATCACCATAATTTGAAAGCATCAATTCTTCAGTGCTCAGCCTTCATTGTTGTTCAACTCTTGCAGCCATACAGTACTACTGGGAATACCATTGCTTTGACCATACATACTTTTATTGGCAGGGTGCTGTCTCTACTTTTTATTATGCTGTCTAGGTTTGCCATTGCTTTCCTCCCAAGGAGCAGGCATCTTTTAATTTCATGGCTGCAGTCACTGTCTGCAGTGATCTTGGATCCCAGGAACGTGAAGTCTGTCACTGTTTCCATGCCTTCCCCTTCTATTTGCCAAGGAATTTGCGCTCTCCTCTTTCACACTTGGCAAAAAGCTCTTTAGGTCCTCTTCACTTTCTGCCATTAGAGTAGTATCGTCTGCATATCTGAGGTTGCTGATGTTTTTCCCAGCAATCTTAATTCTGGCTTGTGATTCATCCAGGCCAGCATTTTGCATGATGTACTCCGCATATAAATTAAATAAGCAGGTTTTGCTATGACCAGAGTGTTCTCTTGACAAAACTCTGTTAGCCTTTGCCCGGCTTCATTTTGTTCTCCAAGGCCAAACTTGTATATTATTTTGGTTACCTTTTGACTTCCTATTTTAGCATCCCTATGATGATGACATCTTTTTTTGGTGTTAGTTCTAGGAGGTGTTGTAGGTCTTCATTGAACCAGTCCATTTCAGCCTCCTCTGTATCAGTGGTCAAGGCATAGACTTGGATTACTGTGATGTTGAATGGTTTGCCTTGGATTCGGACTGAGATCATTCTGTCATTTTTGAGATTGTATCCCATTACTGCCTTTTTCTCTCTCTTGTTGACTATAAAGGCCACACAATTTTTTCTATGGGATTCCTGGCCACAGTAGTAGATATAATGGTCTTCTGAGTTAAATTTGCCCATTCCTGTCCACTTTCGTTCACTGATTCCCAAGATGTCGATGTTCATTCTTGCCATCTTATTTTTGACCATGTCAAGCTTACCTTGATTCATAGATCTTACATTCCAGGTTCCTATGCAGTATTGTTCTTTGAAGCATTGGATTTTCCTTTCACCATCAGACACATCCACAGCTGAGCATCCTTTCGGCTCTGGCCCAGCTGCTTCACTCTTTCTGGGGTTACTTGCACTTGCCCTCTGCTCTTCCCCAGTAGCATATTGGACACCTTCCAACCTGAGGGGCTCATCTTCTGGCGTCATATCTTTTAGACTTTTGTTACTGTCCATGGGGTTTTCTTGGCAAAGATACTGGAGTGGGTTGCCATTTCCTTCTCCAGTGCTGACCTTCAAAGCTCTTTACAGGCTGAAATCCATATATCTGGTCAACCAGCTTTTTCCATAAGAGCAGATACATTTATTCAGCAAGTATTGTAATTGATTTGTGGGATTCACTGCCGGAGGATGTAGTGATGGCTACAAGCAGGGCTCTTTTTGTAGCAGGAACTGCTTTGCATATTAGGCCACACACCCCTGATGTAGCCAGTCCTCCAAGAACTTACAGTAGCCCCTGTAAGAAGAGCTCTGTAAGTTCTTGGAGGATTGGCTACATTAGGGGTATGTCACCTAATATGCAAAGGAGTTCCTGCTACAAAAAGAGCCCTGGCTACAAGCATAGGAAATTAGATGGATTCATCAGGGGCTACTAGCCATGATGACTAAAGGGAACCTCCATGTTCAGATGCTAGTACAGTAGCACATTAGAGACCAAAAAGATGTTTGAGGTATAAACTTTCAAGAGATTAAGCTCCCTTCATCAGATATGAGTCAGAAGGGAGATCTGAGTCTTTGTGTCCCAGTCAGAATGTGGGAAGGGTATTGCAAAGACTCAGTGTGTAGATGGACGATGCACACTGTAATCAACTTGAAATGCTTGGGGGGCAGAAAAGTAGCATCTGTAGTGAAACAATCCTATGTTCCTATTCAGACCTGGGGGTTTGAGCTCAAGTTCAGCAATCTTCTCAAATAGTGCTGTTCTACTGCAGACCAGAATGGCTACCCTCTGAAACTATCCAGGTTCAGAGGCAGTCAACCTCTGGATCCCGGAGGCAGCATCGGGGAAGGCACAGAAAATGTCTAAATAAATAACATTCTTATATATCTACATGTTGTGATTAGAGATGCCAGCCTTCAGGTAGGATCGAGGGATCCCCCGGAACTTCAGCTCATTTCCAGAGATCATTTGCTTCCAGGCCTCATGAATCTGTGGGGGTTTGAAGCAGAGCCTGGTTTGGGCCAGCATCTGGCTGCATGCCACTACTGGCCTCGGGATCCACGACTAGGCGGGTGGTGGCCTAAATGGCAGTGACCAGTCACTACCCCTCTTCCCCACGTCACACCTGCCCAGATAGGATTGCCCCTGGGTCCCCCCGGCCACCAGTGAGGGTTGCCAGGTGCAGGCAGGGAAACTCCTGGAGATTTGAGGTCGGAGCCTAGGGAGGACAGGGACCAGGCCCGTAGCTACAGTGGGGCATCTCGGGGCCTGGCCCCCTGACTTACCACCAAGGCCCCCGACTTCCCACCCAGCCCAGGTGCTCCCTTGGGGGGGGTTTGCAGGGATGTGTGCGAGGTGCCCCCTGACATTTAAAGGCCCCCCAAATTAAAAAAATCCTGGCTACAGGCCTGACAGGGACCTCACTGCGTCCACCCTCCAAAGCATCTATTTTTTCCAGGGATGCTGACAAACTCAAGATGACCTTACTTGAAATACAAAATTTGTCTGTCTCGTGTGTTCCCCGAGAAGTTCTAAATTAAGTCAGAATGCAAATCCAGACTCTGCACATGTGCAGAATGGGATCTTGGACTACAAACGAGTCTTGACATCATCACACTTATGGCTCAAGCAGAGCTACAGTTATCCAAAATCTGATTTGTAGGTCTCTTCCCAACCCCTCCCCAAACCCAGAATACTTATTGTATACTGTAAACTAATTACATTTGCATTTGCTCATTACTGCTTTCAAGCCACAGAATATTTCAAAGCCTGGAATTTTATTCCATGTTGTGGGGAATTAGTTCTTGAGCTCCATGAGGTATTCCAGACACTGGAGCATGTTTTGATTGAACAGCTAAGATCAGGACCTCTTTGCCATCTTGTCCCTCTGGACAGGGGTGGCAGCGCTGCCTCAGGAAATGCCAGGAGATCTTGTGGGCGGTGCCCGAGGAGAGTGGTGTTTGGGGAGGATGTTGCATCACCTCCAGGTTGAGGAATTTCCCCTAATCTCTGTGGTAAAGACCATAGAAACATGGGGAAATTCCTAGAACATCACTATGAAGGCCATTTTTTTCCCACTCCTCAGTTTCTCAAGGGTGTCGGGGTTGGGCCCATGGCTGGGGTTTGTCTGATGTGGGTGGGCAAATGGCAAGACTACCCTGGATGACTCCATGAGGGCATCTTGTAGGGCCCAATTCCTGTCATTCAAAACCTGAGATGATTATTAGAGTAAGAGAACCACCTTTCCCAAGATTCTGAGAGAGCTATGCTTCCAGATGTTATACGGTTATTACTGGTAACCTGACATAGGAGGAGGGCAGGTATTCAACTCACCCAAGAAAAGGTAAAAATAATCTGCCAGAGCTGGATGAGGAATGAAGAGGACCTGTTGCGGATATAAAGCCATGGACCCAGCTTGGATTCTGCAAGGGACAGGCGTCCATGCCACCCCTGGTCTGCCGTGTTCCTTCTCATCTTGCATGACGGGTTCTGAACGCTGGAGGGTCAACATTAAAAATATTCTGACTGAGAATTCCAAGTTATGTTTCTGTTGTGTGTGTGTGTGTGAACATGAACAAGTCCTCTAAGGCATTTGCATTTCTATATCTGGAAGGTTTAAAAATAACATTAATAACTGTGAGAGCGAGCTTTCTCTAATTATTCTTGCCGAGTTCAGAACAATCCAACTTACTCTACTGTCAATCAACGGTTCCATTTAAGAGCCTGCTCAGCTGGTAGCTTTTCTCTCTCTCTCCGTATTGCCCCTGCTAATTAGTGCTCTCTCTCTCTCTCTCTCTCTCTCTCTCTCTCACACACACACACACACAGAGAGAGAGAGAGAGAGAGAGAGAGAGAGATATTTTCTCTGTGTTTAGCAGAGCTTTATAATAATACGTAGTTATGAGATTAGGGAAGTGCTGCAGATGTTTTTATTGGGGTTTTTACAGTCATAATTAAAATCAGCTTAGCGCAGGTGCTCAACAAAGATCCATTCCAGGCATCTTATCACCCGCAGATCTGCAGGGCGCTTGCGGGAAGTGCTGGGTAAGTGGAATGCAGCTAGAGGGAGGAAGGCGAGGGCTCCATTCGCCAGGAAAACCTTTTCGTGCTAACGCAAGAGGCCCCTGTCTCTTTCGACGCCCAGGGTTCGCTCCGACTCGTGCGACTGAAAGCAGAAAGAACTCTTTGCTAACTGAAGGAAGGCAGGAAAAACAAAGGGAGGGAAGGAATGGCTCTGAAAGGGGTCTCAGGGTGATGGGCCACAGGCAGCCTTAGGAGGGGAGGCAGGCTTGCCAACCTCTAGGCGTAGGGTTGTCAACTCCAGGTTGGGAAATTCCTGGAGATTTTTCTTAGGGGGGTGAAGCCTGGGGAGGGTGGGGTTTGAGGAAGGGAGGAATCTCAGAGGAGTGGAATGCCACACAGCCCACCCTCCAATGCTGCCATTGTCTCCAGGGGGACTTTTCTCTGTCATCTGGAGGCCAGCTGCAATCCCTGGAGAGCTCTAAGCCCCACCTGAAGGCTGGCAACCACCCTATAGGTCTAGCGATTTGGAATTAGTGACCTCCAGGCGACAGAGATCAGTTCCCTTGGAGGAAATGCCGGCTTTGGAGGTGGACTGTTCTGTGGCATCACATCCTGGCTGCAGTTCTTGCCTCCTCCAGCTCCACTTTTCCCAGGTGCCACCTCCAAATCTCCAGGAATGACCCTACCCAGAACTGGCCACCTCAGGAGGCACAGGGCAAATGACGGGCATGAAACCCTCGGGTCCTGGGCCTGGCAGGCAGGATCACCTCTCGCAATTCCTTGCCACATTTGACACCCCAACTCTCATTCGAAGGAGCCCTGCCTGAGCCCCCTCCCCCACACCTTTCCACCTTCTGCCTGTACTTTTCTACTTTCTGGGATGATTGATTTCATTTATACCTTTCTGAATCCCACATAACCAGAGTGGTTTACCGCACTTCCCTCCCCGTGAGTGCATCTCTGCCCCTCTGAGGACTCACAATCTAAACAATTTATAATAATGTAATACGATCTGGGTACCAGAACCCATTCCTGGGGAATGCCTCCAGAGGTTGCCAGTGCTGGCTGGAGGTCTTCTGGAATCACAACTGATCTCCAGGCTACAGAGATCAGTTCTCCTGGAGAAAATGGCTGCCTTGGAGGGTGGACTCTATGGTACTCTATCCCATTGATCTTCCTCTCCTCCCCAAACCCCTCCCCCAAGAAACTCCACCCTGCCCCGCAAATCTCAGGAATCTCCCATACCGATGTTTGCAACCCTGTCTGGAGCTCAGCCCCGGAGGGAGACAGACCGTCATTCTCAGCTCTGGGAATGCCCCTCCTCTTCAGCGGCAAGACCATCTCTCAGTGGATCCCAACAGAAAAGATCCTGTCTATAGGGAGGGGAGGGGGATCAGTCCCAGGTGTTGCAGGAAGGAAATCCCAGCTTCTGGAGGATATGGGGAGGGGAGTGGATCACAGAATAAAGTCTCACATTCAATTTTTATTAGGCAGCCCAAGTCGGGACAAGATAGGGACTACGGTTGTCATCTCTGGGTTGGGAAATACCTGAAGATTTGGGGGTGGAGCCTGGAGAAGGAATGGTTTGAGGGGGGACCTCTTTTGAATTATAATGCCATAGAATCCAGAGGCACTAATATGTGTTGCCCGGTACTGACCAGGGCTGGCCCTGCTTAGCTTCTGAGATCTGACAAGCTTGGATCAGCCTGGGCTATTCCGGTCAGGGGTATGAGTACTTTGAACCTAATTGGGGTGTTTTTTCCTCCCACCACGCATTCCGTAGCATTTCCTACTCGTTTGTTCTCATGCAGCCAGAAGAGGAGTCTTAGGCTGTGGTCAGACTACAAGCTTGGTGTGGTCTGGGCATGCCGTGAATTGCACCAGTTTAAGTTGTGGTGGAAGGGTTTGACCAGACAGCACACCCTGAGGTGGCTTCCCTGTGCGACCTCCTGTGGTCAACCAGCCGCATTACTGTCATGCCTCAAACCACGGAGCCTGGTATCTGGTCAGTTTTTTGAAAAATGTATGGGGGTGCATGTCCTTATGCGCATATGGTAAATTACACACACACACAAAGGCAGAAACGGTTCTAATGGTTCACACGTCTCAACCAGCTTCAGTTCACAACAGGGCAGTTCAGATGTCCAGAAATGTGGGTTGAAAGCAGTGAAGTCTGTAAAGACCGGACTTTCCCCAGTGCCTGATTACTCTGCTTCGAAAGCGGGTGAGGACCAGGTGGTGACAACTGAGGCATGGAAGGCAGATGTTGCTGTCTGATTGTGTTCTTTATAGCCACAAGGGTACCACAAGGATATCTCTGCAAACTGCCCGTCTGACCGCAGCCCTTGTCATCCCTCCCCCTGGCCTGTCATTGCAGAGTGATGCTGGGCAGCCCATTGGTCAAATAAAGAGCATGCAAGCCAGTCGCCCTGCCAGTGCTTTTTAAACGGCCTAGCCACCGGGTTTTTGTCTGAACATGTTATCAGTGTAATTTCATACATACACATTTTCACACAGCCTTATGGGAGTTGTAGTCCTCCTCCCCAACCCAGTATCGTTTAGTTACTTCGCTCAGCTCTCCATGACCTGGGGGATGAGTCAGCAGGTGCAAAAGCAGCCAGAAGACAGAATGCCATGAGATGCCGCCTCCATCACTATTCTGCCCCCATAGCTGCAAAGCTGTTTGGCAGCTGCCCAAGGCAGATGGTGAGAAGGGAAGGAGACTTGAAGCACAACTTATGACTGATTGACGGTGGTTTATGGAAATAGTATGCCCAGTGAACATCTTCGCCATGGAGTTTGCACTGCCTCTAGTAGTAGCAACTTCACCATTTCCTGAATCTCAGTCTGGCGTGAATCTCAGGGTATCATTACTTCAAGTGCTGTCAAGTCACAGTGGACTTATGGCAATCCTGTAGGGCTTCCAAGGCAAAAGAATAGCAGAGGGAGGCCTGCCTCTGCACCCTGAACTTCCTAGGTGCCCTTCCTTCCAAATACTAAACAGGGCTGACCCTGCTCAACTTCCGAGACCTAACAAAATCAGGTCTTCCTGGTCAGGGCAGTAATGAAGCCAAGTCACAGCCAATTTACGGTGACCGCGTAGGACTTCCAAGGCAAGAGAGGAAGAGGAGTGGTTTGTCATGGCCTGCCTCTGCCTAATGAACCTGGGCTTCCTTCGTGGTCTCCCATCCTCCTTGGGCAGCCTTGCTTAGCTCTACTGAGCTCTGGCTGGCCTGGGCTTTTCAGGCTGCTAATCTCTCTTAATCTGGCCCCTCCTTCTTCTGCACATCAGATAGTCTCCCTTGCTTCTTTTCCCTTTCAAGGGCTGTTCTCTCACTGTGGGGTGGTGGGAAATGCTGTCAAGTCACAGCTAACGTATGGCAACCCCAGAGGGTTTTTCAAGGCGAGAGACGTTCAGGGGTAGCTGGCCATTCCCTGCCTCTGTGTAGCAACCCTGGACTTCCTCAGCGGTCTCCCATCCAAGTACTAACCAGGGCCGACCCTGCTTAGCTTCCGGGATCTGATGAGATTCGGTTAGCCTGGGCTGTCCAGGTCAGGGCTGCCATATTTGCCTCCCCCCCTTTTCAAAATATACCAGCCATTGTTCTGACAGCACTGAAAAAACCCCAAACCAACCTTTACATCAGAGGCTGACAGGTAAGCTTTTCACGCAAGCGTGGCCTCAGACTGACACAGTTTTGACTGTCTGAGTAGCAACATGAAACTCTGGGGACAGGTGCTGCCCTTGGAGAGTTGGTTGTGTGTGGTGCTTCCAGCCATTGTAAGAGCTTTGCTAGACAGAAGAACATTTGGTGGTACAGCTGCTTTTGCAGACAGCCTTTCAATTAATAGAGAATCACCTGGGGCTCCGCGTGTTTATTTTGAAGTCCTCTTTCTAAGCGTATAGGAAAGTTCTGGTTGGAAAGTTTTTTTGTTTTGTTTTGGGCAATAACAGTGACAAACTGACAGTTACAGTGCTGCTGCTCCCCCCCCTCCAAAAAACAAGAAACTAAATATAGAAGACAGAGGATTATAGCAGCGACATTGTCCAAAACCTGCTATGCTGTCAGGGACTGAGCACTGGGTGCACACTGCAGTGACTGGGGTTCAAATCCTGGCTCATACACTCTCAAGATTATCATTGGTTCAAATAAGCTTCCCTTATAGATGCTGTTTTCATCTTCTGTGGTGTAACAGTTCAAGAGTCAGACTGGGGCAGGAGAGACTGAGGTTCAAACACCCACTCTACCAGCTCATTGGGTGATCTCAGGTTTGTCACCTTTTCTCTGCCTAACCTACCTTGCAGGAAATGCCGGGGATTGAACCTGGGACCTTGTGCATGTGAACCATGGTTAGGGTCAGTTTTTGTATAGCCAGAGAGGCTATTGACTTCCTGGGTCCTCAACCTGCCTGAGCCTGTGGGCACTTTTGAAATTCTGACACAGTGTGGTAGGCACAAGGACAAAATGGGTGCCACAGGTGGTGGCACCATCTACACAATGGATGGAGAGAAGGAAAAAAGAGATTGGATTCATACCCTGCCCTTTGCTCGGCATCTCAGAGTAGCTTACAGTCTCCTTCCCTTCCTCTCCCCACAGCAGACACCCTGTGAGGTAGGTGGGGCTGAGAGAGCTCTTTCCTGCTCTTGAGAGAACAGTGCTGACAGAACTGTGACTGACCCAAGGTCACCCAGCGGCTGCATGTGGAAGAGTGGGGAATCAAGCCTGATTCTTCCCAGATTAGAGACCATGCTCCTAACTGTAGCACCAACCTGGCATGGGATATAGTGCCGACTACAAGATGGCTGCCACAGAAGGCAGAACCAAGAATGAGATTATGCACAACTCCCATAATAACTCTTCAACAGAGTTCCAGTTCAGCCGTGCTGGGCCAAAGCCCTACCTGAAGCCAACCATTTTTTTACAAAACACTTCATGGGCATCAGGAAAGGTATCCATGGGTGCCAGGGCAGCCACAGGTACCACACTGGAGAGCCCTGCCCTAATAGATCTCTGGGATATGCTGCCTGCAGGGGTATCTGTTGCCCCTCCTGCTGCGGCATAATCTCATTCAGGGAGTCGCAACGTCATCCAGCTCTCTCCACCATCTCCTTGCTTACCTACTGCCACAATGGGATGGGACAGGATCACAAAGGTGAGAAGCGATCATGCTGGTCAAGTAAGAAACAGACTATCAGATGTTGGGGTTTCTGTCATTCTTTCCAGCCTGTAAGTCAACAGGACGTTGTCATCCAATGAAGCTTCCAGTTTCCATTAAAGATGTGGGGATACCACTCATGATGCAGATGTAATGAATACAACTTCCTGCAGATTCTCCACTTTAATCAAAGTGGGGGGGGGCATTTCCATTAATGTCTCCCTCTTCCAATGAGGTTTTGGTAGATGTTTATCTTTGAATGTGGCGAAATCCTCTAAAAAATTCTTTTATTCAGCTAATCTTTATGAGCACCAGCATTCCCAAATTCCTCCCAGGTCTGTTATATGGATTGTAAGACTTCAGTTTTTAATTGTTTTTTTTTTTTAAAATGAAATCTGTACCCTGTATGTTACATAGCCATGTTTTATTCATTAGATAGCACGAAAAATGAAGTTTGAGTCCAGTCCAGCACTTTTAAGATCAAAAAAAGTTTTTATTCTGAATATAAGCTTTTATGTGCACGCCCACTTTGTGTGCACATGAGAGCTAATACCCAGGACAGAACTTGGTTGGTCTTAAAAGTGCCCTGACTGGGCTCAGACTGTGTCATGCTGCTTCAGACCAACACAACTATCTTCATGGGAAATAACGGAAGGGAATGACAGAAAAATAACCCCCCCCCCTCACCCTTCATTTCCTCTGGTAAACTTTATTGCTGAACGGGGTGTGCATACTAAATAATGCTCTTTTGCCTTCCGGTTCTGTCTGAAGAACGTTTATCCCTGGTCAAGGACGGGGGCTAAATGAAATTTGCATTGCAAGAGCTACAGATGACGGGGAGGTATTTAAGACCCCGCACGGAAGCGAAGGATGAGGCTTTTGACAAGCTAATTTCTTCCTTGATTATGTTTGACAGATGATATATGTTAAAAGAAAGTTTTAGGCTGATTGAACTGAAGCATGCTTGTAAGCAACTTTGACAGCCGTCTCTCTACTCTGCAAGAAGAGTAAGCAGGCTGGGGGGCAATTCGCACAGGGCCCCAGCAGGTTCATTAGGGGTCCGGGCCCCTGTAAGAAGAGCTCTGCAAGCACTTGGAGGACTGGCTACATTAGGGGTGTGTCACCTAATATGCAAGGGAGTTCCTGCTACAAAAAGAGCCCTGGGGTCCCATTCCCCCAGTGTGTGTGTGTGGGGGGGGGTTAGGGATTTCCCTATGTATTCCTGTTTTCTGCTCTGCATGGTGGCAGGAAATTTTTTAAAAAACACTGCAAAAAAAAAAAGTGACCTGGGGTAACTCTAGGAATTGCTGGAAAGTCTATGGTAAACCCATAGTGTCTCTGGCAATTCTTCAGAGCTACATGTGTCGCTTCCATTTTTTTTTTTTTTTTTTTTTACCGGAAGTGACATGATGCCACAACCAGCATCACAGCCCCCGCCCCCATATCCCCTCCCACAGCCTTCCCGTGGGTTCTCTGGCACTGCCTGGCAACCCCATCTCAAGGGCAGGGCATGAAGGCAGCCTCTCCCACCTCCACTCCTGAGTGTTGCAGACTTCACAAAAATGATCAAAATGCCTATTTCTTCATTGAGTCAGGCCTCACTCTTGGGCTTTTCTTTGCTTGCCGTCCAAAGTTAGTGGAATTAGGGGCATTTTGGAGTCTGCACAGTGTCAGCCAACCCCTGCCAATGAGGTTCCTGGTTAAGCCCCTCATACAGCCGCTCCCTTTGCCTTTATTCTATTTATTAAGAACAATAAATTCTACTTTATAAGTGAAAATCTCCTGTGACATTAGTTCACATAATGCTGTATATTATTTCTTCTCATTGTGACTTTCTGACCCATGCATCCAAGTTCATCGATGCGGATGTCACTCCCCAAGTAGATCCATCATTTAAGCCAATTTTGCCTGTCACACCTGAGCTGACTAATGACTGACAAAGATGAATCACCTACCTTTGCAATAAGATTGGCAATGCTGCCAAATGTCATTGGCCCCACTTCATAAACACCCCTCCCCCCCTCAAGTGTTTTCACGCTGCAAACATGACAGAAAGGACCTGCCACATTTTGGATCTTTTTCTGGCAGCATGCAGGCAAGACTGCTTACCCCCTGGATAGAATCAACAGTCCTGCCTCCCACACCTGTGCTACCGCATGCCCAAGACTTCTCCCAGGCAGGATGATTGTTTCCATTAAATGCACAGAGTATTATGTTGGGGAAATCCCCGTTTTCATTTAAAGTCAGAGCGGATGGCTGCCTACTATTTCTAAAGAGGGAAAATTGAGAAAAACGGAAGGTGTTTTGAAGACACTGGGTTTTCCCCCCCACCAAACAACCGCAAATTTTCAGTGATTCAAGTCCACCCTCTCTACTAAAGAATCCCCCCCCCCAACTTTTGAGAGAATTGAGCAAAGAGATCCAATTTTGCAGTTCCTCAAAGAAGTTGCCCCTAGCCACCCTTCTCTCCATTGTTCCCTGTGGGGGAAATGGTGGTTTTTCTAGATTGGCTGGGTTTTTTTCATCAAATGACACCAAAATGTCAACTAGTCCAATCCTCTGTAATGAAGACCCCCCACCACCCCGTTTCAAGAGAACTGGAAAAATGTCTCTGATTTTATGACCCTCTGAAGAAGATGCCACCAGCCATCTTTCTCCCCAAAGAGGGAAAATTCGATTTGTGGAGAAGCTTGTTTTAACTAACTGGCTTCCCTCCTCAAACACAGGGTGGCCAGACCCCAGCTGGGGGAGGGGATCTCTAACCCCAGGATTCCTTCCCCTGCCGCCCATCAGCTGGCCAGCCAGGGACTTACCAATAGCAAGGGATATAATTATTAGAAGAAAATTGTTGGGGTTCAGAAACTACCCAGAAGCTTTTGCTGTGTCAGATATTTCCTGGCCAATTTGATAACAGGAAAGTCAGGCAACTTTTAAAGTTAGCAATGTCAAGGGCTGCCAACCTCCAGGTGGGGTCTAGAGATCTCTGGAATTACAGTCTATCTCTGGGAGACAGAGATCAGTTCCTCCGCAGGAAATGGCTGCTTTGGAAGGCGACCTCTGTGGCACCATACCTTGCTGTGGCCCTCCCCTCCCCAACCCCAACTCCACCCTCCTCAGGCTCCACCCCCAAATCCACAGAAATTTCACAAGCTGCAGTTAGCAACCCTAGCTATGTCCAATTGTACACCCCTGGCATGTACTCTTGAAGACAGCACACCTCCCCTGCACGGCCCTGCTTGGCCATTGTTATGGAATCACATAATGAGCAAGCACAAGGCACATAAGTATGGGACAGTATACTGGGGCTCAGTCTTGTCAGATTTTGGAAGCTAAGCAGAGTGACCACCAAAGAAGACTTTGCAGGGTCAGGCAATGGCTTGACAGCACTTTACACACACGTAAGGGACATATGCATCCACTTATTACCACATCTCAAGCCACTAAGAAGCTTCAAGGAATGAAATTCATGTGCAAATGGGCCACCACAGATAGCAGATCACAAGGGGATCTTCTGAATAATGTTGAAAGCAAGACTTTTTAGTGGAGTCCATTCACACATTCAGTTGTTCGGTGCATAGAAACAGAGTGACACAGGTATGTGTGTGATGCAGTTTTAAGAAAACAACACACCTTTTCTATGAAGTTGCTGTCATTCTTGGTCCATGGCATCACAGGAATGAGAGGTGACACCTCACAGGTGAGGACAGCGACATATTCCGAATGCCACTCTGCTATGTTCAGCAACCTATTAGCTTTCCTAGGTACCTCCCCGTCTCGAGGAGACATTTAGGTGGCATTTGCTTAATTGAAAGACTGGTCCCCAAAGACATTTGTCAACAGCCACCACAACGGCTCTCTGACAAGAGAGAGGGAGAAGGGCTTTGATGGTATCCCCCCCCCCCTCTCATCTGTGTGATGAGTCTGACAGGAAGGTGCTGTTGACTAAACATTTCCAAGTGCTTTAAGACTGAGTAATGTCCAGTACATGATCTAGTGTTTCTGAAAAGAACATTATATCACATATCAAGGAAAATCAAGGAAGCTTGGAGAGATGTTTCTGACATGACACCCTGGGGTCTCCAATATGGAACTGGTGGGTGCTATGTTGCCCTCTGGCACCTTTCCTGGTGCCCGCCAAGTAGTTTTAGAAAGTGGGTGGGGCCAGATAGGGCTTTTGCCCAGCAAGGCTTCTGACTGGCCGCTGGAGGTTTGATTGATTGTGCAGATTTTTTTTAAAAAAATGTTGCTTTGGCAGCAGCTGCCACCAGCAGCACAAGGAACTTCACGGTGTGAGTGAATTTAAGCCTTGGCAGCCGTACTGTGGCAGCCATTTTGTGGTTCTGCTTTCCACACTATGACAAAATTCCAAAGGCATTCACAGGCTCAAAAAGGTCGGGGATCCCTGCAATATGCCATTCTGAATTCCCAGAGACACTGTTGCAAACCTCTCCCTTCTGTGTCAATCTGTGGCCCCGGTCACACGAGCAGGATAATCTGCAGGGGAAGTGGGGGTTTTAGAGCCGAAGCAAAATGAAGCGCAATAGCGCGATCTGACATTCCCCTGAGGCTCCGTGCTCAGGCCTTTGACAGCCGATCACACAAAGCAAGGCAACACAGCAGTACTGCGTTTGTGCACATGCAAGGGACACTGACGGGCGCTGGCTGCGATGGGCACTGGCTGCAATGGGTGCTGGCTGTGATCAGATGCTGGCTGTGATCAGATGTTTTCCGGAAGATACTGCCTGGTTCCTAGTATCTTTTAACTCCGCGTCTTTTGGCTGAAGCTACGGGTTGGAGATGGGCATGCTATGCTTCCCAGATGTTGCAGTACGATTGTGCCCATTTAATCTGCCAGCAAGCCATCCCTCTCATGGGGCAAACCCTCTGTGTGACCAGGGCTGTGTTTCACAAGAGGTTTTGAACTCACCAGCCAATTATGATATGAAGGGACATCAAGGAATACTTGGGTTGGGTCAGACTTGAAAAGCTGTAAGCAGAGGCTCCTTCAGTGGCACACAAAAATAGTGCCCTCCTGGCCCCAGACTTCCCTATAACCCTCTTCATAACTTTGCAGCTTCATCTCTACCTTTGATGTAGCAACCACCGATGGTGCTGGATGACAAGAGCAATAATTGAGGTCTGGACAAAGACTTCCTTTTGTCCATCCCTTTGGCTGGACTACCAACCTCCAAACGGTGACTGGAGATCACCCATTATTACAACTGATCTCCAGGCAACAGAGACCAGTCCACCTGGAGAAAATGGCCACTTTGGAAGGTGGGCTCTGTGGCATTACACTCCATTGAAGTCCCTCCCTGTCCCAAACTCTGCCCGCTTCAGGCTCCATTCTGAACATCTCCAGATATTTCCCAACCCAGGACTGGCAACCCTATCCCAACCTTCATGTGGAGTCTGGCATTCTCCAGGAATTGCAAGTGATCTCTAGACTACAAAGATCTGTTTCCCTGGAGGAAATGGCAGCTTTAGAGAGTGGACTTCCTCCCCCTCCCCAACTCCATCCGCCCCACACACCACCCCAACATCTGCAGGAATATTTCAACCCAGAGTTGGCAGCCAACCATCCCTCCATCCTCCTGCAGGGCAACAATTCATGGATGGATTTCAACAGGAGCTTTACATCATTGTTTTAAACACACTTGTTTCAAGAATGCAATAAAAGCATATAGTAGGAATACACACAGCAGGCGAACTGAGCCATCTGCTGTTACAGGATCGCTAAATGGAGGGGGGGGGGAACCATATTTCTGTTCAGTCTTCAGAGATGGGGCCTAAGATGAAGGGTTCAGGCTTACCTGAGCAATGTAAAGGGAAAGAGGTTTATGGCAGAGGCAGTGTAGCTGTCACCCCTCCCCCGCCAAAGATTATTAGGATCTAATATGTGTGTCTAATCTGTCCCAATGGTTTTTAAATTGGACAGTGAGAAAATAAACAATCCAGTTCCTGACAAGATCAACACAGAGAGTTCTTTCAGAATGGCAATAGCCTAAGATCTTACAGCTGGTTTGGGCTTTCTTTAACCAATGCTATTGGCCTCTTAACTGTCTGTATTATTGACAAAGGGGACCAGAATTCTGTAGCATGTATACAGGCTGACGTAGGAACCCTCTTTGCTCCTTGCTAGGGGCTCTCCGTACCTCAGCTTTTATACTTGTTAGGATTTGGATGACAAAGGAATTCTTTTAAATGTAGGAAGCCGACCATTCCTTCAAATGCTTGGGACCCAGGTGCTTGACGGACTGCCTCCCTTCCACGTCATCCAGCCTGCCTGTTGAGATCCGCTCCACCGGGCCTCCTCTCTGTGGCCTCATCTGTAGCAGTGAGGCAGGTAGTGACCAGAGGCAGGGCTGTTTGATCATGGGAAGTGGTGGCATCGCTTTACTCTGCTCTGGCTAGGCCTCACCTAGAGTCTTGTGCTCAGTTTGGGGCACCACAATTTAAGAAGGATACAGACAAGCTGGAATGTGTCCAGAGGAGGGCAGTGAAGATGGTGAGGGGTCTGGAGACCAGGTCCTATGAGGAATGGTTGAAAGAGCTGCGCATATTTAGCCTGGGGAGGAGATAACTGAGAGGTGATATGATAACCACCTTCAAGTACTTGAAGGGCTGTCATAGCGAGGATGGCGCGGAGTTGTATTCTCTTGCCCCAGAAGGCCAGACCAGAACCAACGGGTTGAAATCAAATCAGAAGAGTTTTTGGCTAAACATGAGGAAGAACTTCCTGACAGTTTGAGCGGTTCCTCAGTGGAACAGGCTTCTTCGGGAGGCGGTGGGCTCTCCTTCTTTGGAGGTTTTCAAACAGAGGCTCGATGGCTATCTGACAGCAATGCTGATTCTGTGAACTTAGGCAGATCATGAGAGGGATGGCAGGAAAGGTTCCATTGGTGCTTAGTTTTTGTGGCCCTTTCTTACATGCCCAAGGAAATGCTGATCACCACACTGGGGTCAGGAAGCAGTTTTTCTCCCAGCCAGTTTGGCTGGAGATTCTGGAGGGTTTTTTTGTCATCTTCTGGGCATGGAACAGCGGTCACTTGGGGTGTGGGGGGAGGTATTTGTGAATTTCCTGCATTGTGCAGGGGTTTGGACTAGATGACGCTGGAGGTCCCTTCTAATTCTATGATTCTATGATTCTTCTGGTGGTATCCCCTCCCCTGTTGAATGTCCTTCCCCTTGAAGCTCACCTGGTACCTGTGTTGCTTCCCTTTAAGCATGCAGCCAAAACTTTCCAGTTTTCCCAGGCTTTTAATTAAGAGGTTGATCTTTTAAAAGCATACTGTACTGTGCTTTTAGCCTGGAAATTTTTAAATTAATGTTCTGGTGCTCAGTGGCTGGGTTTTAATTAACTACTTTTACTATATTTTATTTTGTAAGCCACCATGTGCAGGTTCCCTGGAGAGGCGGCATACTTTAAAAATAAAATAAAATAAATGAATAAACAAATAATTAATAGAATTGCTACTGAAATTTTACTTAGAGCAAAATTAAAAGTGAATTTTAGAGCTGATTAGGGAAATGACATAGGAGCTTGAAAGAAAGCCTAATAAATATTAATGACTAGCAATAATTCACAGAGAAGTTCTGCCATTCCCCCCAATCGACTGAAGGTCATCATGTTGGTTTGAAGGAAAATCCCAAACCAAAAGCCATTCTAAAGCTGCCATTAGAAGAACCTAGAAGTAACACGAAACATTGTACAAGGTTTTGAGTTCTCCAGAACTTTTTATCAGACTAGATACTGACTGTAGGGGAGAGGATAGGGTTGCCATCTCTGGGTTGGGGAATTCCTGGCAGTTTGGTGGTAGAGCCTGGAGAGGACGGAATTTGGGGAGGGAACTCAGCAGGGATGTGATGCCACGGGGTCCACCATTCCCCCCCCCCCGGGGGAAACTCCAGGCCCCACCTTGGTTGCCCTAGATGATGGGGGGGGGGTCCTCAGGCCCCTGGTCTGCATGCTGTGTAGAACATTCTGCAGACTTAGATGGTGCTGGCTGGAGCAAATGTCAAGTTGTGCATTCTGGGAGGGAAAAGAAAATGGTAGCCCCCAATTGAAAATATGAAAACCAGCAGTTGATCAAATGTCTCTTGAACACACAACATTCTGGGGAGACATGCATGGGGGGGGGAGAGATCATCCTGGCAAGCTCTCCCCAATCCTACCTGCATTCCCTTGAAGGTCTCTTTCAAGGGGAAGCCATGTTGGTCTGCAGCAGAACAGTTAAGAGCTGAGAGTCTAGGAGCACCTTACAGACCAGCAAGAGATCCGGGGCTGATGGAGCTGGTTAGAATGCAGGAAGCAACCTGCCCTCGCTTGGGAAGAGCCAGCCAGCATGCCTGTGTGTGTGAGCCAGCCAGCCAGCCAGCCGGCCACAGGAGGGGAGGGCAGGGGAGAAAGGAGGAGGAGCGAAGAGCTTTCTGACCTGCAGGTGAGCTCTCCTCTTTGGTGCCGTTCCCTCTTCTCCCCCCACCCCGGTCCTTGCTTTCCTCCCCTCTCTCAGAAGCTGCAGCACAGGAAGGATGGAGGATGCAGAGAGATGGAGGAGGAAGAGGACAATGGTGTCACTGATGTTTGCGGGTGTGTGTGAGGGTGCATGAATGTAAGAGAGAGCATGGGTGTGCTGGATTGATTCGAGACAAATGAACGAGTGAGGAAATGACACAGGGCAGCCTTCAGCCCCACACGCCCCTCAGGACCTGAGACTGTCAGACAAAATTCACTAGGGCAGAGCCGGGGCATTGTGAATTTCAGAAGGGGCATTGCCCCATGGGCCCATGCTACCTACGTCCCTGTGTGTGAGAGGATTCCACCCAGCGACTAGGTGGAGAAAGCCCATTTGTACCTGCAAGCATATAAGAGAATCCAAAGCACACTCTGAAGCCCCAAGTAGCTGAAACTTCTGTCCCTCAGGCAGGCTTCTCCCTCGACTGCCTGGAGCCCTGGGCTGCTGATCTGTTCTCTTTTTAAAAAAGCTGCCTGTCAATAAAGAAATCTTTTTGTTGTTGTTGTTATTTTCATACAGCTCCTGCCTCAGTGATCTCCATGTCCTTCTCACTCACCACAACACTTACCTCAGGGCAATGAACTCAAAGCCTTATTCCCCTAAGAACATCTTGTAGCTGAGGAGGAAGGTTTACAGTTCAAAACAAACCTGGTCCCCCCAAATCATGAAAGGCTGTGTGGGTCCCCTCAGTCAGTAGAGAGGCCTGTCCTCCATGTATTCTCACCTTAGAATTGGGAACACGACATCATCATGGTCTGTGATCATGCCCTGGCCTGGATGGCCCCGGCCAGCCCGATCTTGTCAGACCACAGAAGCTAAGCAGGGTCAGCCCTGGCTTGCACTTGAATGGGAGACCACCAAAGAATGCCAAGGTCCCTACACAGAGGCAGGCAAGGGCAAACCACCTGTGAATGTCTCTTGCCTTGGAAACCCTGCAGGGTTGCCACAAGACAGCTGTCACTTGACGGCACTTCCCACCACCAGAAAATGTGCAGCTAATTGTATCCATACATATGACCTGTAGGTATCTTCATAAGAATGTGTGCAGGTTAGTGGTGGAGTTTTCCATGGCGATGCAAATCCCCGACTCTCCACGTGTGGTATGGCATCGGCAGGCCACCATATCTCCGCATTCTGCCAGCATGAGCTTTGATTACCACCTTCAGCAGTTTTCAGAGGAGCCTCAGGATTGTGCTGCAGAAATGTTTAGCTATTGTTGGGTTGCACACGGTGCTTGTAATCCCCCAGCCAACCAGAACTCAACCTGGGCTTCTTAACTTTTATATTCTGATGAACAGGGCTTTTTTTCTGGGGGAACACGCTAGAATGGAGGCCCAGAACCTCTTCGACAAAATTAATTCTAAAATATTTTAAAATTCATGTGTTTGCGGTATACAGATTGAAAACTTCATTTTCCTCTTGAAAGTTCTGACACCTCTTTTTCAAAAAAGAAAAGAAAACAAGAGAAAGCCCTGCTGATGAATATATTTCTTTTCTGCAGAAAAGAAATGCATTTCTTAGAATCCTTCTTGAGGGTGGTTATGGATACAATTTCCTTCAAAACTGAGGAGAAAGTTAGAAGTCTTAGGTTTATTTTTAAAATCAAACTTTTGAGTTTTTCTAAGCAGATTAAATTAATTGGAGACTTTCTGATGAGAAGAGATACTATAAATTATCCTGACTATTGCTTTTTTGTAAATATTCTGTTGTGCTTTGAAAAATCATTTGGGCTTTTCCTGCAGGACGAAAGAATAAAAGTATTTTAATGAAACGGTTGTAAATATAAGCAATTAGGGCAAGATATTATTTAAAAAATCAAAGAAAATACACACTTCATTGAGTAAATGCAGCAAAATATTTTAGCATCAAACTATCCAAATAGAAGTACTGGAAGGATCACTGTACTTTGTGCCGTGTGCACCCTGTGTCCTTGAAAATATTCCATGCATTCTAAATGTGAACTTTAGGAATTTCACAGGGCTCAGGAGCTGCAAAATTGCACCTTACTTGGGGATGGCCAAATACCATGAAATGATCATGGTCCAGAGAATGCTTTGAATTAAAGCCCCCCAAGTGCACCATAGACAACAGCTGAGCCAGTAGCCCGTGGTTCTTTATTTCATCCTCATTGGCTCCTGACCAATGGTGTGTGTGTCTGTGTGTGTGTCTGTGTAAAAGGCCATCAAGTCGCAGCCGACTTATATCAACACCAGCAAGATGCTTTCAAGGCAAGTGAGAAGCAGAGGTCATTGGCCATTGTCTTGTTCCGCGGAGTCTTCCTTGGGGGCCTCCCTTCCAAGTACTGACCTTGCACAGCTTCTGAGATCTGAAGAGATCGGGCTATGACATGCCGCCTTTCCTCTGCTGATCAATGGCACTACGTTGGCATGAATCCTACCCCTATCCTATCAAAGTTTAATTATTTATCCAACTGTTTATTAAACTATTTATACCCTTCCTTTCCTTTTGGTTCAGCTTTGAAGGCTTTCTCCCATCTAAGAAGGCTTCCTCCAATTTCAGTGACTCTCCTATTGGTTTTCTTTTCCCTGACCAATTTTTTTTTAAAAAAATCATAAAATTGATGTGAAAAAAGATACCCATTTCCAGATAAACTTGGCATAAAAGAAACAAAATGGAGAAACTAGCATTGTAGGGAAATGGGAGACTGTTTTACAATGACTTAACTCCTTTCTCCATGGCCAAGAAGGTGGCGCTTGGGGAGAGGATGTCTCCGTGATACCCACTGGAATGCGGAGTGCCATGGGAGGCAATCCTCTATCTGATGCTGCATTGGCTGCCAACTGAGTACCAGATCTGGTTCAAGGTTACGGTATTGACCTTTAAAGCCCTGTGCAGCCTGGGACCAGCATACCTAAGGGACTGTCTCTCCCTGCATGTGCCCCAGAGGGCCTTGTACTCTGCAGATCATCATTTACTGGTAGTCCCTGGCCCGAAAGATGTCCGTTTAGGCTCAAACAGTGCCAGGGAATTTTCTGCCCTGGCCCCAGCCTGGTGGAGCATGCTCCCATCTGAGACCAGGGCCCTGCGGGACTTATTACAGTTCTGCAAGGCTTGTAAAACACAGTTGTTCCACCAGGCCTTTGGCTGAGGTGTTCAACCATCTTGGCCTCCCCTGCCCACAGTAATTTATTATTTGATTAACATCCTGTGGGAGGTACTATTGACCACCCTGGAGTTTTTGTTTTACTTGCCATCTTGTTCTCATTTTTTAAAAAATGGTTTTAATTATATGTTTATTGCTATTTTATTGTATATTTATATGTTGTGAGCTGCCCTGAGCCCACTTGTGGGATAGCATGGGAAATAATCTCAATTCAATAAATGTAATTAATTAATTTAAAAGGTGGACCAAAACCAGCAAAAATTCTGCGGCTATACTTGTAGCTGCATCAGGAGAAAAATTACTGATGGTTGAGGTGAAATGTACAGTTCGATTTACACTCCCAGTTCCAAGACACTCTGTAGAGTTTGCACTGTAATCCAAGAGTATGAAGGAAATTGTAGAAATGTGGAGATGGCACGGCTCACTGGCAGAGCATCATTCTTCGCATGCAAAAGGTCCCAAGTTCAATCCTCAGCATCTCCAGTTACAAGAACCAGGCAGGAGGTGATGTCAAAGACTCTGGAGAGCCACAGCCAGTCTGAGAAGGCAATGCAGACCTTGAGGGACCAATGCTTTGATTCAGAATAAGGCAGCTTCATGTGTGTTCATTTGGGGGAGGGGCAATGGCTTAATGGTAGAGCATCTGTTTTTGGCATGCAGAAGGTCCCAAGTTCAATCCCCAGCATCTGCAGTTAAAAGGTCCAGGCAGTAGGAGATATGAAAATTGTCTGGTTCCACCGCCGACCCTGACAGCAGGTCTGTCCTTCAGGAATTCCCCAACCATCCTCCATGAGGGAGACAGGGGTCCAGGGGAACCAGAGAGGCGCCCAGATAGCCCCCCGACAATGCAGATGACCCACCCGGCAACAGCAGGCTGAGAGTGGCAATGCAAGAACAAAGGGCAGCTAGGTAGCCAACAGTCATAGTAGCAAGGCTGGTGACAGCAAGAGAACTGGAGAGGGTGGGTCCATGTCAAGCCCATGGAAACAGCCAGCCACAGGAAAGCAGTCTCCCTTAACCATCAAGGCCAGATGCCCCTAGTCTCATCCCTCAGCAGACTTGGTGGACAGGGGCCCCGGTGGGAGTAGAGCCAAACCAGGAGTAGACATGGGCCTGGCTGGGGATAGCATGGGTAAGGGCAAGGCCAACACTTAGAGAGGACAAGACTCAGCCGCATCTGGTCCTGATGCAGAGCCTTCACCTGGGAAAAGCGGGGAGGGAAGCCAATGGGAATAAGGAGGGAGGGCGGGGCTACGCATGGGAATAAAGCTAGCTCTCCAAGGAGGGCTGAGGAGGAGTCTGAAGCTGGTGAGCGGGATGGAAACAGAGAGAGGAAGTGGACCAGGTCCCACAATGGAGGTGGCAGCGGGTGCTGTAAACCCTCTCCCCACTAGTAACCAGCATATCTGAGCCCTGCGGAGACACCTTGAGACTGGAGGGTCAAAGGACAAGGAGTGGGTCAGAGGAAGGGGGGCACCCCAGAGTTGACAAAAAGGTATCTGCATAAGACCCTGTGGAGCTGCTGCCAGTCTGAGTAGACAACACTGACCTTGATGGACTGAGGGCCTGATTCAATAGAAGGCAGCTTCGTGTGTTAATATATGAGAGATTTTTTGCATGTGGCTAAAATAGAGACATCATATGACAGTGATCAGACAAACTGATGTGCAGCCCATTTCTACTCATGCATACCGAGAATGTGTCCCATTGAGTCACTTAAGCATGCCCAGGATGGCAATGCAAGTCTCCTCCCCAGGTTGTGTTCTGGCAAGCCCATCCAAACAATATTTCAACAATTAAATCTGAAAGGTACATTTTCTTCAGCCCTCAAAGCTGGCCTTACCCGTCTTCTGGAGAGCCATGGAATATTGTACATTTGAATGAAATAATATCGAGATCTTTAGCGCAAAGAGGCCAGTGCCTCAAGCGGTCTACCCACCTGGTCTTTTCCATTACCGGGGAGCTTTGTATGATGGTGTCTTATACTCTGACCTTGAAATGGAGGTAATTATGAGTCCGGGGAAATGAATAATTCTCACCTCTCTTCTCAAGGGTGGCTAAACCAAAGGATTTAGGATGGTGCACAGAATGTCCTTTTTGTACTCATTTCCATCTCAAAAATTTTACTCTGATTATTATTGGGATTAAAGGTCTTTATCTATTACGTTTAGTTTTCATTTCAATTGGCTCTAGAGGGAGAACGCAACATCTTCTGTAGCTTTTTTCTGCCTTTCCATCCATGTGGGATGAAATTCTCAGGAAATGCACTTCTTCATCAAGGGATCCCCTTTGTCAAATTTCAGATAGCCTGCCATTTCCAGTGAGACATTTGTTCTTGTGCAGGCAGAAAAACAAGGCCACAGAGGAGAGCAGAGAACAGAACAGCAAGCAAATAGAGCCCATTTCTGCACCTAGAGCACCAGAAAGGCCTCCTGAAGATGCTACGGTGGTGCAGTGGCAGGAACTTGGAATGTTGTACGCTGAAATACAAATGACCTCCTGTGGGAATAGCTCCTAATTATTCTGACTGGAAGAATTCCTTATATCTTTGACCCATGGGTCGGGAGTCCCACCTGCTGGTCACAGGCTCCTATAGAGCCTTACTTTTGATGCTTTTTGTTTTGAAGGAACCAAATAGAAGGCCAGGGTACCATGCCTCCCCTCTCTTTGAATGCATGTTGAGAGGAGCAGCAAGATGATAAGATAGAAGTAGACTTCTGACCGATGTGGGGACAGGTGGGACAGCCTTGCAGTGGTTCATCTCATTTCTCCATGGTTGGGGACAGAGGGTGGCACTCAGGGAGAAGGTTTCACTGTGTTACCCTCTGGTATGCGGCATCCCACAAGAGGCATTTCTCTCCCCTATGCTGTTTAACATCTATATGCACCCCCCTGACCAGCTGATCCAGAGTTTGAGACTGGGTTGCCATCAGTATGCTGATGACACCCAGTTATGTCTGTTGATGCATGACCAGCCAGACTCTGTCCCAGATATTTTGGCAAAGGGTTTGGAGGCCGTGGCTGGATGGTTAAAACAGAGTCAGCTGAAGATAAATCCAGCAAAGAAAGAGGTCCTGTGTCTGGTCCTGGGTGGATTGTGATTCAACTCCCAGCACTTGATGGGGTGCTGTTAACACCAGAGCCAACAGTAAAGAGCTTGGGTGTGACTCTGGATGCCTTGGTATCAATGGACCCCCAAGTCGCAAATGTTGCCAGGTTGGCAATTACTACATTCACCAGGTCAGGCAACTGGCTCCCTACCTCTCCTCCCATGACCTAGCCACAGTGATCCATGCAGTGGACCTCCAGTGGACCTCCAGGTTGGATTACTGTAACTGGCTTTATGCTGGGCTTCTCTTGAGACTGATCTGGAAGCAACAGGTGGACCAGAATGTGACAGCACATGTTCTCACAGGGACACCATTGAGAGCACATATACAACCAGTGCTCCAGTAGCTGCACTGGCTTCCAGTTGAGTACCGGGTCAAGTTCAAGATGCTGGTTCTAACCTTTAAACCCTCTGTGGCTTGGGACCAACATACCTTCAGGACCATATATTCCCAAACATCCCCCAAAGGGCAATTCACTCTTCAGACCAACATCTACAGTCTCTCGAGTGAGATCCAGGCCCTGTGAGACTTAATGCAGTTCCACAGGGCCTGTAAAATGGAGATGTTCCATCAGGCCTATGGTTGAGGTCACGGGTACCTACATTGTATTGGCCCCCTCGGTTCTGGCTTGCTTGCTTTGCTTGCATTATTCCATTGGCATTCTTCCATCTGGAACTAATCTCATCTGCCCGGCCCCTGGAGTAGATGTACTACTGGTGACATTGATAGTGGACTATTAGTAGTGTAAACTGTGAGTTGATGGTGTTGTTGTAACCCGCCTTGAGTCTGCTTGCAAGACAGGGAGGGCTAAAAGCCTAATAAAAATTAAAATACTGGATTTGAGTCCGGTAGCACCTTAGAGACCAACATGAGTTTTGAAATATCAACTTTCAACAGTCAAAGCTCTGAAAAGGGGACCTTTAACTCTCAAAAGGTGATACCCAAAAATCTTGTTGGTCTCTGAGGTGCCACTGGGCTTAAATCCAGCCAGTCCTCAGTGGAGAGCATTCCTTCATTGCTTTGCCCTTGGCTTGTTCCTCACTGCTGCCCCGTGCCTCCCGAGTGTGGCTTCAGTGCTGGCTTCTTCCTGGGCTGACCAACAGGATGACGCTGTTGTCTCTTGCTCTGCCGCCCAGAGCCCTGGCCTTGGGGTCATGTTTCTGTCTCCTTGTCTTCCTGTCACGTGGCTCTGACGTTACACAACTGTGACGTCACCTGCTTGCAGCCCCTTTCATCCCCGTGTGTGTATGTGTGTGTGGGGGGCTTCCTGGAAAAGTTGAAGACCACTGACTCACAGTTAGAGTCTCCCCCTTGCTACCTCCATCTGCCTCCTCAGACACCACCCAGTAGTCATGCTTGTTAGCAACTGGATGGGGCATATTAAATATACTGAAAAAAGAAGGGGTTCACTTTGGATTTCCATTAGTAAATATTAGTAAATATCCAAGTGTGTATCTCTGGCACAACCAAGGTTCTTGCAGGACCTCCCCAGATTCTTTCAGGACCTCCCTTCCACTCAAGCAGCAAAAAAAAAAAAAATTCTTCGGGGACGGGACGGACCATTGTTGAGCATTTATTTATTAAGCTCCTTTCCTAGCCTTCTCCTAAATTTCTGACATATCAGCTAACAGGCTAATCTTTTGAGGCTTAAGGATGAAATAGGTCTCTCATTTCTATTCAGAAAAGGCACCTCAACGATGGAAAAGAATAGTCTCCTTCCCCAAGGCCTGGAGGGAAACAATAGAGCAGAGGTCCCCAGTGTGGGACTGGGAGGCAGCGTGGTGCCTGCCCACACCTTTCCTGGCACCCTCCCGAGTGTTTCTAGAAAGTGGGCGGGGCCAGGTGGGGCTCCTGCACAGCAGGGCTTCTGATTGGCCACTGCAGCTCTGATTGGTGTGCAGACTAAAGTCATGTTTTGGTGGCAGCTCCACTACAATGTAGGTTTTATTCTCTCTCTCTTCTTTATCTTTTTTCATTTCTTTGAATATCTTGTGAAAATTAAAGACAAACAGACAGATATTAAATTACCCTTCATGTCCCCTGCTCTTGGGCTTCTTTTGTGTGCCTGCGTTTGTGTGTACGGCTTCACCTTCCATAATGGTCACTTTGAAGTTGTGCGCAACAACCTGTGTCAGAATTCCCAAGGTCCCTATGTGGTGGACATGCGAGAAAGCAAAAGTATACTGGTCAAATGTTCATTGTGAGATGCAGAAAATATTGAAAATCCCTATTAGAAAAAGTCCGGAACTTCTACTCTTAGGTTTGACAATGGAAAAAAATAAGCAAAAAAAGAGAACAGTATTATGGTACATGATCACGTCGGCGAGAATGGCTTTTGCGCAACAACGGAAATCGGATAAAGTACCGGATATACAGGACTGGTTAAGAAAACTGAAATGGACAAAATGACTAAAAAATTAAATGGACAAATGGCAGAACAGTATTTAAATGAATGGGAAGATCTGAAAATATATATGGAAACTGAATATAAAATGAAAAGGAAAATGTATAACCTCGATTCTTATTGAAAATGGAATAATGTTAGATGAGTCAGATTTATGTATACAAAAACATGTTACCTGGTTTATCGATTGTTATAAGTTTAAACTTGATTACTGTTAAAAAAATTTTTGTTATTGGCAATAGCAGTGTTGGAAGCCTATTAGGGGGGAAGGGGGGAAGGGATATAGTTTATGTGGGTTTGGAAATTGTATTTAACAATGTTGAATATATTCCAATAAAAATCTTTGTTATAAAAAAAAAAAAGAATTTCCAAGGTCCCCACTGGCTCAAAAAGGTTGGGGAACCCTTCCAATATGGGACCCAGAGCTTGTACATGTTGACACCTGACATGTGAACACACTGCAACGACAGTGGTGAGTTTATGGGCCAGAAACCCAGTTAAGTGTAGTAGTTTTCTGTTTCAACCATGTCCATCCGGTCCCCAAGTGAAATCTGGTTTTCTCTCTGTATATTAGTCTATTGTAACTAAACCACTCCTTGCTATTCGTGTACTGCACAAGATCCAGATGTTTCATCACACCATCACAATTTTTGTACAGCCCAAGCCAGGTTCAATCACAGCAAAATAGGCTAGACTGTGTTAACTCGATGCTAAAACAAGGGCCGTGGTTCTTGAAATACCAGCAGAGATGTTTTCTCATCTCACATGCCTGGAACTCTCAGGAATACAATGGAATTAATATTCCTCACATTCTCAAAGCGTGAGCAAATACCTTCCTAAACGTCACAGATTGAGCAATGAGCAGATTATCTTTTTCTTTGATTGTCCCGCGACAATTAAAGACTGATTTTTAAAAAGGCTTTGTGTAGGTCTATTTTTAAGTGTATTCTGTGTTCTTTGCTAATCCAGTCTATTTTTAAAAAAATCCGAAAATGGAATCCAAATTCATTGAAAACTCCGTCGATCAGCTTTCTAGATCATGGATTCTTAGATGGCTGCCCTTGATTGCTCCTGTTCTGTTAGCAGCCAGGACTTCACAACAGCCCCTGCAAAGGAATGAGGCATTTCTACAAACCAGCCACGTGCCCATCGCAAGTCGCGCTCCCGGACTTCAGCTAACACAGAGTGGAGACTTTTGAACCTAATTATCAGCCGGGTGCTTTTCTTCTTCCAGCTTTTAGCTCTGAATGATGTCATTCAAGGGCAAGGTAATTTGCCTCATTATCCAAATGCCATAAAGTAGGGCTAAATGAAATAATGCGCCCTTAAAAGGTCAGTAAAAGTGTGCTTAAAAAGCAGCATTTGGGGGTATGTACTGGCAATAACATTTTGAGCTGGATATGCAGCTTTGGATGTGGACTGTAGTCTGATTTCTCTGTTTTTCCTCACCTGGATGTTAGAGAATTTAACAGCAGCCCTGCATTTTATTCTTCTTATTTCCTCCATACAAAATTAGTGATGTGACACCATTGCACTGTGGATTTCCCCACCTCACAAGTAGCAACCAAAGTGGATCCTCACAGCGTGGCGAAGGTCCCCGGTTCAATCCCCAGCACCCCCAGTTAAAAGGACCAGGCAGGAGGTGACGTGAAAGACCTCTATCTGCCTGAAAGCCTGGAGAGCCGCTGCCAGTCTGACTGGACAGATGCTGACTCTGAGGGACTAATGGCCTGATTCAGTATAAGGCAGCGTCACGCCAGTCTCTGGGCAGCAGCATCCTGAACACACCAGATGGCAACCCTCTAGAACTGGGAGCCTGCTTCAGTCTCCCAGTCCAGTCTGTTGTGGCCCTAGACGTAAACAGAAAGAAGAAGAAGAAGAGTTTGGATTTATACCCCGCCCTTCACTACCCAAAGGTGTCTCAGAGCGGCTTACAAACTCCTTTCCCTTCCCCGCCCCACAACAGACACCCTGTGAGGTAGAAGAAGAGAAGAGATTGGATTTATACCCCACCCTTCCCTACCCAAAGGAGTCTCAGAGCGGCTTACAAAGTCCTTTCCCTTCCCCTCCCCACAACAGACGCCCTGTGAGGTAGGTGGGGCTGAGAGAGCTCTTGACAGAAACTGCTGTTTTTTCAAGAACAGCTCTTATCAGAACTACGGCTTGCCCAAGGTCATCCAGCCAGGTGCAAGTGGAGGAGTGGGGAATCAAACCCGGTTCTCCCAGATTAGAGTCCGGGCACTTAACCACTACACCAAACTGGCTCTCAAAAGACTCCAAAGGGAGGCTCCAGCATAGAATTGTTGGACTAGAATGTATCAGCAAATGCATATCTATGTAATTTGACCTGTATAATTTCTCTCTGGGTAAATTAGCATACTAATACATGGTTAAATTAGCATAATATGACCTAGGATTGCAGCTCCGGTGTTGAGAATTGGTCAGGCATAACAAGGCTGGCTGTTTTGTACGGTACTGTACAGTAAGAGCATCACACATTCTAGAGAGGTAGCAATGTTGGTCTGTTCCAAGAAAACAACAGGAGTCTTATAGGAGAGGGGCTGTGGCTTTCTGGAAGAGCCTCTGCTTTGCATGGAGAAGGTCCCAGCTTCAATCCCTGACATCTCTAGTGAAAAGGAATAAGCAGCAAGTGATTCAGAAGCTGAAATTAAGATTGCTGGGAAAAATATCAACAGCCTCAGATATGCAGATGATACCACTCTAATGGCAGAAAGTGAAGAGGACCTAAAGAGCCTCTTGCGAAGGATAAAAGAGGAGAGCGCAAAGGTTGGCTTGGAACTCAACATCAAAAAACCGAAGATCGTGACATCCGGCTCCATCACTCCTTGGCAAATAGAAGGCAAAGCCATGGAAACAGTGACAGACTTCACGGTCCTGGGATCAAAGATCACTGCAGACGGTGACTGCAGCCATGAAATTAAAAGATGCCTGCTCCTTGGGAGGAAAGCGATGGCAAACTTAGACAGCATAATAAAAAGTAAAGACAGCACCCTGCCAATAGAAGTCCACATAGTCAAAGCAATGGTATTCCCAGTAGTACTATATGGCTGCGAGAGTTGGACTATAAGGAAGGCCAAGCGCCGAAGAATAGATTCTTTTGAGTTATGGTTGAGTTATGGTGCTGGAGAAGACTCCTGAGAGTCCCCTGGACTGCAAGGAGATCAAATCAGTCAGTCCTAAAAGTGTTCCCTGGAAGGCCAGATACTGAAGCTGAAGCTCAAATACTTTGGCCACCAAATGAGAAGGGAGCACTCACTGGGATGCTGGGAAAGATTGAAAGACCCTGATGCTGGGAAAGTTTGAAGGTCAAAGAAGAAGGGGACAGCAAAGGATGAGATGGTTAGACAGTGTTATCGAGGCAATGAACATGAAATTAAGCAAACTCCTGGCGTGATGTGGTCCATGGGGTCACAAAGAGTTGGACTTGACTGTGCAACTGAACAACAACAACATGATAGACCTCTCCCTGAGACCAATTCAGATATTGTCATGGGTGTTAATTCAGCTTGAAACAATAGTAGGAGGCACAATAGGATCACCTTCCACATTGTAATGTAGACAGAAATGTTGTGTTTCCACCCTGCATAGTGTAAATGTTGAGTACACTGCGAGCTTCATGTCCACATGTCCCTTTCTGTACTTGCTGATGCATTTCAGTGTCCATGCACACAGTTTTCAGCCCAAGGCAATGTCCAAAATGTAGGCGGTAGATACAGACAAAGAGGCATTTTCCACATATAGATGCTCTTGTGGTATCAGGAACCACACATGCTGAATAGATGCAGAAGAATGTCTATTAATTTATTTTTAATTTCAATTTATATCCTGCCCTTCCTGCATGTGGGCTTAACAATAAATTACAATCAATAAACAAATAGAGAAATAAATATCAAACAATAAAAACAGTTAAAAACAGTTAAAAGGTAGGCATAGCTACAGTGACATATTCAGCAGTTCTGATAGCTGGGAACAATAGGGACACAGCTGAGCCACAGAGACCTTATTAATAGCAGCATAACATTAAGAGACTGCAACAGGGAAGCCAATTGATAGACGCCCACTGCCTCAACCAAAGGCTTGGCAGAACAGCTCCATTTTGCAGGCCTGTGAAACTGTAATAGATCCCGCCAGGCCCTGATCTTGATCAAGAGCATGTCCCACTAGGCCGGGGCGAGGGCAGAAAAGGCCCTGGCCCTGATTGAGGCTGTGAGTGTCCCTCGGGCTGGGAACAACCAGCCAGTGATGATCCGCAGAGCGCAAAGCTCTCCAAGGTACAGGGGAGCGGCGATCCCTTAAATAGTCTAGAAGCAGTAGAGCATGCCACTATATCAATATGCCACTCCCCAATGTCCACTGGCCTCTTAAAGGCAAACAGTATTATATCATGAGTCTAAGTAGGCAAGATAATCAGATACCTGCATTGTACCCGCAAAGGTTTATGACCAGAAACATTTCTTAGCATTGAAGACATTGCTGAAGACTACAAACTAGCATGATGCTCCTTCCTTCCTTCCTTCCTTCCTTCCTTCCTTCCTTCCTTCCTTCCTTCCTTCCTTCCTTCCTTCCTTCCTTCCTTCCTTCCTTCCTTCCTTCCTTCCTTCCTTCCTCATATCCCCAATAAAACCATGTTCTTTTCAGGACAAGAAAATATGCAGAATTTTGAAGGCATCAAAAGATACAATGTAAAGTATGCCACTCAACAACAGGAATTCAGCAAAGAAGTGATTTCAACTTTATTTAACAGCAAACTCCAACTCAGGAACACACAGCAAAGAGCGGAGCACAGCTCCCTTCATAACACAGGGATAAAGGCCAATTAGGACCGTTCCCTTTTAGATACATTTTCACACAGTGATTGGATATTTACAATGGTTTCGCAGAAACCAGCCAATGGTAATGCGACAGATGAAGAGCCACATTCAGACTGAAGCTTAACATCAGAATACATAGGATGGATTCACACTTCAGTACATAACATATAAAATACTGGAAATCTCACAAAACATCATCTCAGAAACACAGTCGGACTTACCTTGGGCCAGGGGACTGGTCTTCAGGGGATCCATATTGTCTGCTCTGTCTAGCAGCCCTCCTGGGTCTCCAACAGAGGGCCTTTCCTAGCCTTGTTACCTAAGAACTTTGCATTCAGATGTCAAATATTGAAAATGAGACTTCCAGCTAGGGATGGGCACAAACCACATTTTTGCAGTTCAGTTCATGGTTGAACCACAATCCCAGCCATGAATCTATACAAATCAGGAGGTTGGCTCATGGACTAAACTGGTTTGTATGGACTCATGACCGCTGATTTCTGCTCCCTGCAGCTTTTTGCAGGAAGCAGAAAGCAAGGGTTTAAGAGATCCAGTTTGGTATAGTGGGTAGGAGTGTGGACTTTAATCTGGGAGAATCAGGTTTGATTCCCCATGCCACTAAATGCAGCTGCTGGTGTGACTTTGGGTCACTTACAAGTTCTTTCAGAGCTGTTCTCTCATGAGTAGTTCTTGAAAGAGCTCTCTCAGTCCCACCTACCTCACAGAGTTTCTGTTGTGGGGAGGGGAAGGGAAAGGGATTGTAAGCCGCTCTGAGACTCCATCAGGTAGTGAAGGGTACAAATCTGATCTCTTCTTCTGCTCTAAGCCACTCAGCTGTTTGGTTTAAATGGCTTGTGAACCACCAACCGGCCAAGAATTCACCACAAACAAAGGCTCATGAGCCAGTTTTCGCCCATTCCTACTTCCAGCATGCCATTACAAGGTTCTACAACAGGGGTCCCCTGAGGGGTCCCCTGAGGGGTGACATGTTGTTCATGTCACCCTGAGGGGTGACATGATCGAGGTTTATAAGATTATGAATGGGATTGAGCAGGTTGCGAAAGAAGTACTTTCCTCCCTTTCTCACAGTACAAGAACTCGTGGGCACTCCATGAAATTGCTGAGCAGTCGGGTTAGAACAGACAAAAGGAAGTCCTTCTTCACCCAAAGAGTGATCAACATATGGAATTCCCTGCCACAGGAGGTGGTGGCAGCTACAAGCATGGACAGTTTCAAGAGGGAATTAGATAAACATACGGAGCAGAAGTCCACCAGTGGCTATTAGCCACAGGGTATAGATGGGAATTCTCAGTCTGGGGCAGGTGATGCACTCTATTCTTGGTGCTGGAGGGGGCAGCAGTGGGAGGGCTTCTAGTGTCCTGGCCCCACTGCTGGACCTCCTGATGGCACCTGGTATATTTTGGCCACTGTGTGACAGAGTGTTGGACTAGATGGGCCACTGGCCTGATTCAACATTGGCTTCTCTTATGTTCTTATGTTCTTGTATACAATAAGTGTGAAATCTTTGGGCCTGTCTTTGAAAGGCGATCTCCTAGGCCTGTGCTGTTGAGAATGAGGGTGAGGGGTAGTAGGGGAATGACAAAGAGCAGCAGTGATGGTGAAATTATTGCTGTTGTTGTTCAGGTGGGTTGCCGCGTGGCTCTGAAGCAACAGAACAAAGTTCAGTGGGGGCACCTTTAAGACCAATAAAGTTTAATTCTGGGTGTAAACTTTCCTGTGCAGGCAACTTCTTCAAACACTATTGTTATTATCACTGTTATTTATGGCTCTTCCCTTGCACAGACCACAAGAGTTCCCGAGGAGAATTCAGTTATCATGGGATAACTTCATCCGGTGTGATAAGGTGAGAGTCCCAAAAGACATTATGTTTGCTTCAGCAGATAAGGGTGGATTCTTCGTTCTCAATATAACAATGTCCTCTCAAGCTGCCTTATTAGCAGCAGTGGCTCGCTGGTCTTGAGAGACTTGGGACCTGGAACAAGAAGGTTTACCAGTACTTTTCAGGACAAGAGACAAAACACGATGTGTTCTAGTCCAATCAGGGAGATGTTAGTTAAAAATTGGGAAGAAGAGAGAAGAAGAGTTTGGATTTATACCCTGCCCTTCACTGCCCAAAGGTGTCTCAGAGCGGCTGACAAACTCCTTTCCCTTCCCCTCCCCACAACAGACACCCTGGGAGGTAGGTGGGCTGAGAGAACTTCTGACAGAAACTGTCCTTGAGAGAACAGCTGTGCCAGAGCTTGTGACTGACCCAAGGTCACATCAGCAGGTGCAAGTGGAGGAGTGGGGAATCAAACCTGGTTCTCCCAGATAAGAGTCCGCACACTTAACACTTAACCACTACACCAAACTGGCTCTGGACAGATATATTAGGAGAATAGGACTTCAGAATTCTTTTTTAAACATCTTGGATATAAGCTAAAGAGTTTCAAGATCTGTTAGAGTATGACAGTTTTGATCCATGGATCCAAATAGGGTTAGAATGATTCATGGATCTCAGAGGAAAGAGGGATAAATTTTTGCATTTGTGTATGTGTGAGTGTGTGTAATTCTATTAATTATTTGTTTGTTTATTTTATTTTGGGGCATTTTTGTGCATTTTTGTGTGTGTGCATGTTTGTGTGTACACATGTATATGTATGTGTGCCTGTGCCTGGAAGTCATGGTGACCTCTGGTGACTCCTACTGGGGCACAGAGGACATTCAGAGAAGTGGCTTGATAGCTTGCCTCTTCCTCCCAAGCCCTGGTATTCTTTGGAGGTCTCCCATCCAAATACTTGCCAGGGTCGGCCCTGCTTAGCTTCCAAGATCTGACAAGGTTGGGCTTGTCTGGGCTATCCAGGTCAGGGTGACTCTGGAGAAACTGAAGAGTAGAGTTGCAGGAGAAATCCATATACTTCAATATTTTCAATTGAGGCATTGAATGCTGTCATTATTAAGAACCATGAATGTATTTCAGTCATTAAATGGTACTGAGAAGATATTATGCGGGCAGAATAATCCCAAAGAGCTACTGGCAAAAAAGTATGCAGGTCTTCAGGAGGGGGAAAGATTAAACAGAACTATAAGACTAGGTAGGAAATGGATATGGCTCTGCCCATTTCACTGAAGGACTGGGAGAAAGCATTGCAGAGGGTATCCAAAGTGTCATTAAATGTTGGGATCAGAGAGAACTGTATGAAAATGTTTTTTTCACTAGTATCCGACTCATGCAAGACTGGACAAAATCTTAGGAGATTCTTCTGACATTTGTTGGGAGTGTGGAAATGCAAAAGGATCCTGTTTTCATCTATGGTGGGAATGCAACAAGCAAGCAAACACTGTGACATAAATGACAAAGATTATATTATTATATTATTATATTATATTATATTATATTATATTATATTATATTATATTATATTATATTATATTATATTATTGTATTTTATTGTATTGTATTGTATTATTGTATTGTATTGTAATTGTATTATATTATATTATAAATAAAACTTTGCAATATTACAAGTCCATCATTCTCAATGAGCACCCAGATATAAACTCATTTTGTCCCAGTCTTCCTCAGGAGTAATCCTATTGTGTTGAAAGGTGTCAGCCTTTCTATTAGGAACAAACCAATGCTTAACTTCTTCTTTATGCTCTCCAAGTAATCCTGGAAAATAACCCATGGTATTTAAATGAAAAACAACATGAGGCTGAATTGAATGTTATTTAATTTTTTCATATTAATTTATACTTTTATTATTTAATTTTTAAAAACTTACTTCTGGTTCCATTTCAGTTGTTTGTAAAGGAGCAAGCCAGTCGTATCTTCTTTAAATAGGTGCAAAAGCTTTCTATATTATGCTGGCTTAAGAGCTCTCCATGAACACTGTATACATATCTATAGTAGTAGCAAACTAGTCATTTTTTCTACCCGGCTGGAAGCCTTCAGTTTTAACTTTGGCTTGCAAAATGCTCTCTACAACAAACTGGACCCCAGACTCTATAAAAAAAAACCTATTCTAATTAATTCCACACAGCTGCATGTTGGACATCTCATTCTTAAAGCTATACCACATTAATAAGGTTGTTATAGGCTGAACTTCTGTGTAATATTACCACTTTTAAATTCATTTGCAATAAATGTAATATTTTAAAGAGATGAACTGGGCTCAATGTTTACGTTAAATTGATTTTTACATTTTAAGATAATTGTCATCTTCAATGTAAAGAGTTAAACTATTTTGAAACTTATAACTTCCTAAAAGAACTATAGGTGCAACATTTATAAATACTTACTAAGACAAAGTCTTTACTAATCAGATCAAAATTTATGGTTCTAGATATGATGAATCAATGGTTAAGATGCCCTCAAACAGGTACATGTGGGCTTGGAAAGGTTAGTCTGTTGCTAAATTTACAGACAACATGGGAATTATTTGCACTGAAGTGGAATAATCCTAACAGCTATCAGGATGTGCAACAACAGATACTGGATGAAGGATGATGCCGGGCATTTAGAGTTTGGTAAAGTAGAGGTGGCAGTTTGAAATTTCAGCTTAGGTGGGCCTGTCAAAGGCAGATAGAGATTGATCTTTGCAAGATAATATAATGTATGTTTAAGTATGGTTTATATGTGTAATGTGCATAAGAACATAAGAGAAGCCAATGTTGAATCAGGCCAATGGCCCATCTAGTCCAACACTCTGTCACACAGTGGCCAAAAATACCAGGTGCCCTCAGGAGGTCCAGCAGTGGGGCCTGGATAGTAGAAGCCCTCCCACTGCTGCCCCCTCCAGCACCAAGAATAGAGCGCATCACCTGCCCCGGACTGAGAGTTCCCATCTATACCCTGTGGCAATAGTCACTGATGGACTTCTGCTCCATATGTTTATCTAATTCCCTCCATGCTTGTAGCTGCCACCACCTACTGTGGCAGTGAATTCCATAAGTTAATCACACTTTGGAGTAATGAGCCTATACCTGTATGGCTCATATTTCATTTTGAATAAAATAAAAAAATATATTTTTAAAAAACAAAAAACAAAAAGTGTGCTGAAAATAGTAGCAAAGTGCAAATCCCACAAGGCAGCTCTCTTGTACTGAAGTGGGAGAGTCATGACACTCTTCTTTTCAATAGGATTCACACAATGGAACTGCTTGGCGGATTGCAGACAATATCTCTAACTAGTATAAGTTATTCCGTTGTTTTTCTGTCTTTCTCAGAATATCTTGCATGTGTCTCAAGACCTTGCAGTGACTATGGATTGAGTGCTATTATGGCTGACCTTCCTTTCCTTTCCAGAACCTGTCACTGAAATGAGATGTATTCCTCCAGTAATTGGCAAGGTGTTTCTTGGGCACGGATATTCTCAGAGGTATCAATCAAATGCAGCCCTGACCCCCCAAGATTCTTTTGGCTTTTGCTGTGCAATTCCAGGATAACGAGGCGGAAAAGCCAACACAAAACCCGCCATCCACCAGCTGTTTCTCAGAGACCTTTCTGTAATTGAGAAATTACATATTGATGATCCACTGAAAGAATTACAGCTTTATTGACCTGACTTGCTACTCAGAGAAGTATATCACATAGATTTAAAACAACCATTCCATCTTTTATTATCAGCAATAAGTTTTTTAAAAAAGGCAGGACCCTGAAAACAGAAAATTATTATTTAGTGAGTTCTTCCAAACTGAAAACTAAGTTAATTGATCAGACTGATTACAGTCTTAGCAGTTTGGTAATGTCAGTATTTGTCCAGAAGAAACTGAGGGAGACTTATTTTTGTTTCACATGACAGCTAATATAGCCCAGGGCTTCAGAAACTGTAAACCAAGAACTTCCCAGTTCCAGATTTATCTTCCTTACAAACAAACTAGGGAGCGTTAGGCTAGTCTCAGCCTCCCCCATCTCTTGATCGTAATCAGGGGTCATTTCATAGAGAAAGAGGTGCAGGAGCTCATTAGCATATCTCATTAGCATAACTTATTTGCACATGCCACACCCCCTGACGTCACCAGGAGTGTGTCAGAAGGAAACGCCCACCAAAAAAATCTCCAGGTATTTCCCAACTCAGAGCTGGGGAGCCTACCTGGAGGAACCATTTGGGAAGCTGGCTTTTCTCACACACTCTTTGCATGCCAGTGAAACTACAGCTGCAGCCTTGTGCCTGCTTGGAGGGATCTGGTGATTTAGGCAATATAATGATTAACTGAAGACAAGAAGGGGGTAAAATGGACCACAGTACTGCAGGCTGATTTTTGCAACACCTCTCCTTGGCCAAAAACTCTTTGCAGATGGAAAACCTGCAGCGCATGATAGATTCAGGAGGGTAGCCGTGTTGGTCAGAAGCAGCAGGGCAAAGTTGGAGCCCAGCAGCACCTTTAAGACCAACAAAGTTTAATTCTGGATATCTCGTGTGCATGCACCCTTCTTCAGGTACAGCAAGCTGAGGGATGGGTAGAAGTCCCCCCCCTTGCTGTGCTAGCTTTTCACTTGCAGGCCAGGTGATGCATTGTACACAAAGGAGGATTCCAGATATCCTACCTGCAGGATAAAGTCTATACTGCCTCCCCAGTCAGCACTGAACCACCTCGGGTCAACCAGGCCTTACTTGTCCATGCACGCCTGACAGGTCTCTTTTCTTCTCTGTCCTGGTGTGGCCGGGGCCCAGTGGGCAGCTGTGGAACCTTTGGTGTCTGCCCGGAGGGCTACTGTTCCGAGCCAGCAGGGCAGCTGCAGCAGCAGCACTGCTCTGTTCATACCAAGGCATGTTTTGCCAGCTGGTCAGACTAGATGAGTGCCTCCGCCCAACTCTCTGCTTCCCCTTCTCATTTCTGGGAGCAGCAACCAAGAAGGTTGAAGGGTCAGACAAGATGCCCCAGGGGACCCACCTCTTTGCAAGCTTTGTGCATTCCTTGTCTGAGCAGCCAGTGAGGCCAAGCGAGCGCTACGCCTGTTGCTGAAGCAGACAGAGGCAAGGGCGTAGACTTTCCAATTTCCCAAGGGGGGCTGGAGGGGGTCTGGGTCAGGGCCAGAGGCATTGCTATGCTGGGTCCTTGAAAGAACTGAGGCCCAGTGACATCACAAGCCATTGTCACTATCTATGGAGGCAGAGCCATGTGGGATTTAGAAAGGGGCTCTCCAGAAATTTAGGGGGGACTGGGAACAGTGTTCCTTCTAAGCTGAGTTGGTGTGAGCTAGCTCACAGGTTTGTAGCCTCCAGCTCACACATTTTTTGTCTTAGCTCAGGAAGGAGGGCTCTAGAGCAAACTAATTTATGCAGCAGCCAAATCACTCACTCACAACTGTAAGGCCAGTAACTCACAAAGTAGAATTTTTGCTCACAAGTCTCCACAGCTTAGAGGAAGCATTGCCTGGGAACCCTTGGGAACACCCCTAGCCATGCCCCTCAGCTGGGCTAAACCCAGGAAAGGATGGGGTATTTCAGTGGTCTCCTGCTGTGTCCTTTATTTAGATTCACCTTTAGAATAGACACTTTAAGATCTGCAAATATACATACCATGTGCATAAGACAAACAAATGGTCACAAATTGGAAAGTAAGGAGGGTAACCTGGAGGTCTCTTCCAACTCTCTGATTCTATCTCACTGGAAACATGGGGCTAACTGCCCCATACTGCAGCCCTTAAGGTTGTTGACTTCTGTTTGGGAAATTCATGGAGATTTGGAGGCAGAGTGTGGGGAGGGACCTCAGCAGGGGTACATAGAGCCATAGAGTCCACCCTCCAAAGAAGCCATTTCCTCCAGGGAATTGATCTCTGGTATCTGGAGACCAGTTCAAGTCAAGTCAAGTCAAGTTAAGTTTGCCTTTATTGGCATGAATTACCAGTGCAAGTTATGCAATTTAAAAGACAGTTAAAAACGGTTAAAATACACCTGTAAAAATTCAGTGACTTGATATTATACAATTGGGAGCTGAGAGGGGGTATTATATTTCTAGGTGCCTTTGGTGCAGCTTTAAAGCCAAACAGAGAAACTGGGCCACCTTCTCAGTGACGCCAGAATCAAGATCATTTAAGAGTCTATGTATCTTGATTGCATCAGAACAGTCCACCATACTGGATAGGAGAGAGCGTAGGTAAATATTCCTTACATCCGCATACAAATTACACTGCAGGAGAACATGGGAGATAGATTCCACACATTTCTTACAGCAGGGGCAGTGTCTGACCAAATAAGAAACCTTGTTAACTCTGCCATGTAGAATGGCAGAGGGCATAGCATTACACCTGGCCAGAGCAAATGCTCTACATTGATGCGAAACCTGCAGAAAGGATAGATATGAGGCCGTCTTCCCTATAGTTAGAGGGATCTCGAAATTCAGCGGGGAGCAAGTTTTGTTAGCTAAGCTGAATAGTTTCTGCCGCTCAATATCTAGCATCCTATTTTTGATCTGATGAAATGCAGCCGCACAGGACAGCATAGACAGGGAATCTAAGGAAAGGCCCAATAGGAGACCAGTTCTGATTCTGGGAGATCTCCAGGGAGATCTGGAGTGATTAGCCCAGCATTAACCCATGACCTTCATGGCTGACTGGGGATCTGAATGAACCTTTGCCTCCCTAGTGATGATTAAGGTCGTCAGCTCAGGGTTGGTAAATTCCCAGAGACTTTGGGGTGGGGCCTGATGCATGGAGGATTTGGGGAGGGAAGGGACCTCAGGCAACAATAGTGCCTCAGTCTACTCTCCAAATCAAGAAACTTGGTTTAGGTAGACTTAGGCTGCAGTTCTGGAAAGGAAATGAATCACAAAATATACTATAAGGCAAGGGTGTCAAACATACGGCCTGGGGGGCGGATCAGGCCCCCGGAGGGCTTCTATTAGGCCCGCAGTGGAACCGGCTGTCTTCTGCTTCTTCTTCCACTTCTGCTGCTGCATCATCATAGCTTTGCAGCTTACAGAGACACACCTGAACAGCACACTCAAGACTGCAACAGCACAGACATTTTGATGCAATAATTCAGAGCAAGAGGTGTCAGTCATCAGACACCGTTAAATAAACAAAATATTGCAAGAGTGCTCGTGTTTTAAGCACGTTTTTATTTTAAGTAAAAAAACCCCACATTTGTGTCCTTTATAAAGTTTGTATCTCCACTACCTGGCATTACATCTTATGACATGCACGGCCCAGCCCAACAAGGTCTCATTTAATATCAGATCCGGCCATCATAACAAATGAGTTCGACACCCCTGCTATAAGGAATATACTATAAATATACCATAAGGAATAATATACTTTAAGGAATCACGAAAGGACTATCTACAACTAATCCAAACATCTGTTGCAACACACAATGTGCCCAGACAAAAACCCAGCCCAGTTGTAATTCAACAAAATTGCCAAGCCCTAATTATAGCTTCACCCAAATATAAATTGTTTTAAAAGAAGAAAAATCTAGATGTATATTTAAACTTTAATACAAAACAGTCTTCGGAAGCCCCAGCTGAGGTTGCCGTAAGCTTGACGCTCGGCAGGGACGAGGCTTGGAAGGGAGAGCGTCAGGGGAGGCTTTGCTGAAGTGGGCAGAAAAGGGGGGGAATCCACTGGGAGGGAGCCAGCCGGGGCAGGAGGACCAGCTCATCCTACGCTTGTTGCAGAAGTGACACCCTCAACGAGAGTGAAAGCCCCACCGACTCCAAGGGAAGTGACCCCACCTCCAAGTCACTGTGTGCATGGCATCCCAAGGGCACTCACCCCCAGAAGCAACCGAAAGGGCCCTGTGGTGACACCCGCCACTCCCAGCCTCCAGACCCAAGCCTCAACACACATTGAAGCCTCCCCCACACATGCCAATCAGAAGCTGCTCGCAGCCTCAAGTGACCCATGGAGCGAACAAGGCCACCGCGATTCCCATCCCCTGTTCATACCTGAGGGGGGCACACAATGGTCTTCAATCTGGAGTCCCCCCAGCTCATAGGGCGCCAAGGCAGCTGTTGCCACTCCTAGCTTCCAGACCCAAGCTCAGGGTTGGGGTGGGGTCCAGAGCTTATCTCCTGTTGACACCCACACGAGAGCTGGACCACATTGCTGCCAGCCCCCAACCTCCATCCTTGCTAGCGAGGGACCGCAGCCCCCTGAAGGTTCAGAGCATGGTCCGGACCCAGAAACCACCAAACTATCCTCAAGCCCACCCACCAGCTTACAAGCCCAGCTCTGCTAGCCCCTCAGACCTCCATTCTTCCCAGTGAGTGGCCTGCAGTCCCCCATGATGCTGGTAGTGGGAGGCCCATGGAGGAACACCAGGATGTGTTGCCAGCCCAAAGCCATTAAGGGGGCAACTCACAAGCTACTGTCTTGAAGGATGCATCGGCATTGGCAGAAGAAGGCACCATGTGGCTCAACCAGGGAGATGCAGTAGGACAAGGCAGCAGGATGGTGCAGGTGGGAGCATCCTCAGCCACTGTCAGAAGGAGGGCTGCCAGGAGCAGGTGCCAGCGCCATCTTTAGAATGCCAGCAGGTGCCAGCTGAGAAGTAGGGTGGGACGGTCCACACCTTGGACCCATTGCCCTGCGCTGACATAAAAATCTCTGCACTGAGGACTGGAAATCTGTGTACTAGTTCACCTCAATACACCTTAGCAAGAACCTTGTTGGCAACCCTTTTTTGGGTATAAGCTTTGGAGTGTCAAACTTTTTTTGTTGAATACTGCAATGAGGACCCTTGGGGGCATCACCTGTGTGATCCTTCTCAGGTTGAAGGCCAGAGTTGGAGGCCAAGGGTCACCATTCTTGCAATGTCTACAAGTGCAATGCCATACTTTCCCCAAGGTGTTTGTTAGGGATGAAAACTTCCCTTTGGGAACTCACTGTGTGGTGGGGAAAGTGGTGGTGGTGGAAAAGTCCCACCAAGTTGCAACTGGCATCTTGCATTCCTGTAGGGTTTTCAAGCCAAAAGATGTCCAGACATTGATTGCCATTGCCTGCTTCTGCATAGTGACCCTGGGCTTCTTTGGTGGTCTCCCATTCAAGTACTAACCAGGACTGACCCTGCTGAGTTTCTGAGATCTGATGAGATTGGGCTAGTCCGGGCCCTAAGGGGAAGTAAATCCTATTGCTGGAATGAGCTCCCAGGTGAGATCAGGGCCCTGTGGAACCTTTCACAGTTCTGCAGGGCTGTGAAAATGGAGCTCTTCTGGCAGGCATTTCGATAGGAGCTGCACCTTATCAGTCGCACCCTGTGCCGATTTTATTCCCAGCCTAAGCCATCTAGTGTGGGTGCACCACTGAACGTGTTCCTAAATGCACTTTACTATATTGTACTGCCATCAACATATCAACGGTTTTAAACTGTTTATAATGCATTTCATATTGAGATGTATATTGTTTTATTTATGTAAGCCGCCCCGAGCCTGTCTTGGCAGGGGGGCCGGGTAAAAGTTGAAGTAATAAATAAATATTGAATTCATCATGACTTTCTCCCTAAAATTTATGAGGACACCTGAATTGGTGTCACACAGAGTCATCTGTGTGTCTGCAGGAAGCTGGCATTTCAAGAAAACAGACTCACCCAACATGACGCTCAGTTTTGCCTTCCAGTGAAGCAGGCCTTAATCCATGAAAGTTTATCCTGAAATAAATGTGTTAGTCTTTAAGACTGCACAAAACTCTTGCCCCTGTTTGCTGCAACAGACTAACCCAGCTTCCTATCTGTGTACACAAACAGTGTCATCTTCTGGCAACGTTGTGTCCTAAAATGCAACTCAGAAGAGTTTCTGGCAGCACCTGAGAGGCACATGTTTGCCAGGGCACATCTTGACACATCAAGAATGATCACTGCAGATGTGGGGCTTCAGGGCTGTCTTTGCAGGCCACAACTAGCTGTTCATTTTATATCCACTGGAGATAGCCTGGCTCCCAGCAGAGACCCACCATGGGAGGGATCACAGTGTCAGAAACCAGAGGCAGAGGACTGCAACTGCATCACAACCATGGGCTTTGGGGCAGTCTCCCATTCAAGTAGGGATGGACACAAACCACAAGTTTGTGTTTCAGTTTGGTTCGTGGCTAAACCGTGAATTGAACTATGAACCCATATGAACCAGGAGGTTGTTTTGAGGATCAACCTGGTTCGTATCAGCTTGTGAGCCATTTAAAGTTTAAAATCTTGCTTTCTGCTCCCCACAGTTTTTGTGGGGAGCAGAAATCAGGGGGCCATTTAAACCAAACTGCTGAGTGGCTGCCCCAGTGCTCAGCTATTTGGTTTAAATGGCTGGGAGCCATTTAAACCACTGCTTTCTGCTCCCCTGAAAAGATATGGGGAACTGAAAGTAAGGCTTTAAATGGTTCCAAGCCATTTCACCCCCTGCTTTCTGCTCACCACCTCTCAGCTGTTTGGTTTAAATGGCCCCCTGCTTTCTGCTCCTCATGGCTTTTCAAACCACCACAAACTTCACTAAAATCCATGAAAGTTCATTGCCTTGCGAACCACAAACTGTCAAAAATTTGTGACAAACTTTAGTTAATTGGCCAGTTCGTGCCCATCCCTACATTTAAGTACTAACTAGGGCTGACCCTACTTAGCTTCTTTTTTTAAAAAAAATAGATTTTTATTGATTTTCTATGAAAAAGGGAAAAGACAAAAATGACGATATACAAGACACACTAACACAGAACAAGAAAAAGCATGTACTTATTGTAACTAATTTTGTTTTACATAGATAATATCCTTCTTATAAGCACCTAAACAGGGCTTTTTTCATAGAAAAAGCCCAGCAGGATCTCATTAGCATAATAGGCCACATCCCATGTTACCAGAAGTGTGGTCATCCAGCCACACCCACCTTTTGCTTCTTATTCTGTTTACCTTGTCTGTTGTCAAAACCCAGGGCTTTTTTTGGAGCAGGAAATCCTTTGCATGTTAGGCCACACACCCCAATGTAGCCAATCCTAATGAGTTTCTGTTGTTGGGTGTGGCCTATTATGCTAATGAGTTCCTGGTGGGTGTGGCCAACTCAGGAGCTAGCCAGAACTCCGTTCCTGTGCATTCCTGCCCCAAAATAGCCCTGCACCTAAACATGCTTAATAGTATATATGCCAAAAAATATTTTGATAAATGTAATATACAGTTATACTGTGCATCTTTGCAGATACACCTCAATCCATTTATAAAGTCTTGATCATGTTTTTTTCAAAGATTTCTTTTTTATCTTGTAATTGTAAAGTAAATTTATCCACCTCTGCTGTTTCTAATAGTTTGTAGATTTTTTCTTCTTTTGATGGAACTTCTTTCCTCCAGTATTTTGCATACAAAATCCTAGCCGTAGTTATCACATGTATGATCATATAAGCATCTGATTTTTTAAATCCTTCTGAAATGATACTTAATAAAAAACAATTCTAGTTGTTTCTAACATTTTTTGTAATATTGCATGTATCCAAATCCAATATTTATTCGTTATATTACAGGACCACCACATATGAAAAAAGGAACCAGTATTTTGTTTACACTTCCAGCATACATTTGACATTTTTGGATAAAATTTTGCTAAGTTATCTGGTGTTATATGCCATCTATAAAACATTTTATATATTTTTTCTTTATATAGTATAGCCTTGGTAAATTTTATATTAGTTTTCCATATCTTTGTCCATTGATCTAATTCTATGTCATGGCCTATATTTTGTGCCCATATAATCATTGAAGATTTCACTACTTCATCTTGCATTTTCATGTCTATTAACAGTGTATAAAATGCCTTTATATATTTTTCATCTACATGGAATAAAGTTTTGTCCAAGTCGATAGGCTTTTCATAAAAAACAGTTTGTTTGACTTTCACATATCTAGAGTCAAGTTGTGCTCTTTTGCACCTAAAATAAATGCTAAAAAGCACAGTCTTCAGGTCCCTTTAAACTTATCTCCAGTAGCAACAAGTTAGGTAAAGCCAGGGCAGCACTTCCAAGCCGCTCAGCTAAAAAGGGGGTGGGGGACACTTCCACCATTCCTTCCTTTTCATCCAAAGCTTTAAACTTTAAAAGGGCCTTAACTCTTAGCAGACAAGGAAAAAAGAAAAAAATCATCAGGTCTATATTGCTCACCTACTCATGGTGCTCAAAGTTTGTAGTTTATAGTTGGATTCTTTAGTTGGAGTATAGCTCCTTGAAGTGGTCAACTGTGTCTCAGTGCTCGATGGCTGCCAACGAGTGCTCTCTCTCAGGTCTCTGCTTCGGGATGATCTAGGGTCTACTCATGTACCACCATATGCAAGAGCCCCTGGATCAAGTCCCCTGCAAAGAGCCTCCCTCCGAGAAAGCTCAGTGAGCTCTGGGAAGCCCCAGCTCCCCCGCTGGGACCTGGAGATTCAGTGGTTCCACAGGAGCTCTCCTGGGACCATCTGAAAGTGACGTGCCACAAACCAAAAGCTGACTCTACTTAGCTTCTGAGGTCTAACCGGATTGGGCTAGCCTGGGGCATGGGGGAAGTACATCCCACAGAATTCATCGTGATTTGCTCCCTAGAACGTATGAGGGTTATCACCTGAATTGTAATCTCTCTGTCTGGAGGAAGCTCACATTTTGGGATAACAAACTCACCCAACATGATATTTAGTTCTGTTAAAGCAACAGCAATTCTGTCCTCTTATAGATAATATCTAAGAATGATGTGAGGGATGAATTAGAACTCATCAACAGACCAAAGGCAGGATTGTTAGGTGACACATGTAAACTGAAGTGTGAAACTATCTGGGCAAAAGAGGAAATTGGTAGAGAGAACCAAACTTAGTGTTAATTTCCTGGTGTCTGACCCACCCTCCCCTCTAAATTAAAAATGAAGCTGCACTTCACTCCAAGGCTGCTTACGTCATTCTCCTCTCCTTTGTTTTTTTCCTCCAACAACCATGTCAGGTAGATTCGGCGGAGTATGACTGGCCCAAGGTCACCCAGTGAGCTTCCCTGGGGATTCAAACCAGGGTCTCCCAGATACTAGTCCGACACTTTTAACCGCTGCATCACACTGGCTCTTGTGCACTGGGAGAGTGTTCAAACCAGCAAGAGTGACCCCTCCCCATCTTTTCTGATGCCAGACTCTCTTCTCATGTCAGAATATGCCACTTCACTAGCAAGAAGCATCTGGAACAAAGCATTTAGTTTTGAAGCTGCTGCAGGTCTCAGCCAGTTTACAGATGTATGGGCCCGATTCAGTCTCGTTCAAGTGGGAAGGACACAAAGATGTGCACAAACCAACCGAAGATAAAGGCATTTCTTGCCAATATATGTATTTCTTTCTTTATTCGGCCCACGACCAGTACAAGTCAAAAATAAAAGCTTTACAATAAAGTCGATAGAAAGTAAAATTGGTCTGATCTATTGGCATCAATTAATTAAAATCTGTACATAAAACTTCTCTACGAATTCTACAGGCTACTGAAAAAAACTTGGCACAACTAATAATAACCTGTTGATTAGCACCCATTAATGCCACCGCCATTGTACCACTACTGTATGAACATCAAGAGATGCGCTGGCCCTGGGATGGGGTTGACAGTTACAGTGTAATCATCAACCGAGCAGAGATAATTGTGTTCACTTGGAGTGTGTTTTTGTTATTGGTATTTTATTACGAATTGATCTGGCTTGTTGAGCACCGACTTTTAATGACTTTTAACTGTTTATTGTAATGATTGTTACTTTATGTTTGCCACCCTGAGTCCTTCTTGGAAGGGCGGGATATAAATCTAATAAATAAATAAATATAAATATCAGAATATCCTGAGAGATTAGTAAGTAGAAGGGAAATTATATTAGAATGAGCTTTCTGATAAAAGTGACATGCTCGACTGATTCCACCTCTTTAGTACCACACAGACAAATCCTCCCCTTCATGGGAGTCTTTTTATATCTCCCCTCTAGAACTGCAGAGGGGAGGACTCGCCATCTCACAAGAGTAAAAGCTCTCCATTGACTGGGTACCTCAAGGACAGAGAGATAAGGTGCCGGGGCAACAACACATTTAAGCTTCTCTGGTATCAGAAAGTTTGGAAGATTGTTAATGTCTCTTTGTCGCTCTACGTCAAACAACCTTTGTTTGATCATTAATTTTGCTTGATCAAAACCCAATTGCAGAACAAATTCAGAGGAGAAGTCCAAATTCTGCGGTTTGTGATGAATGGCCTTCTTTCAAGAGGGTTGAAAATGGTCTTGCCGGACTAATGCTATTAAACCCCATGGGTTATGTGATAATTTTAACCAATAGTTGAGGCGGCAAGGCTTACCTTGGCTTCTACCTTAATCAAACCTGACTCAAGACGTAAGCTGGCATTGGACACACAGCTTGGTACCTGAAATAAAGCTCTCAGAAATCTTGATTGATTTTTTTCTAAAGGGGCAAAGTGGGAAGAGGGGGATCCAAGTGTTGTCCCATACATTAATTGGGGCAATGTTTTTGCCTGAAATAACCGGAGGGCTGCTGGTACATACATGTCTCCCTTGGAACGTGCAAATTTAAGAATGCTCTGTGCAGATTTTTGACTAGTTGCTGCAGCATAGTCATGGTGAACAGTTCTACTCCCTGAGGAATGAATCATCACACCTAAGTATTTGAAATAAGATACATATTTCAGCTTATGGCCATTGATGTTCCAGGACCTTCTTTTCCGACCTTTGCCGAATGCAACAATTTTAGTTTTTTGATAATTACTCTCTAATGGGGTCTCTTTGCAACAATAATTGAATGCCTTAAGTGCTCTTTTCAAGCCCACTGGGGTTCTGGACAATAAAACCGTATCATCAGCAAACAGTAAAGCTGGGATTTTCCTATTAGCTAAAGCAGGGGGGCAGGTGTCAACGGCGCTTATGCTACTGACCAGATTATTGATGTATAGATTGAATAACACTGGTGCCAAAACACACTCATTTTACTTCTTTAGCTGTAGTTACCAGGTTGGAAAGGTGCCCAGCCCTATCACATCTGACTCTTAGAGATGTATTTGTGCAGAGGATTTGTATTAAATATAAAAGTTTAAGAGCTATGTTCATAGCTTTCAATTTTTCCCACAACAACCCCCTAGATATAGTGTCAAAAGCTGATCCCAAGTCAAGCATATAATGAGGCCGGCCTACTAGACACAAATTTCCCTATTAGATGTTGCATGGTCATACAATGACCCAGCGTAGATCCTCCCTCCCTGAAGCCTGCCTGTTCCAAAACAAAGATATCTTCTTGTTCAATCCAGCATTCTTGCCAATATATATTTTCTAAAAATGTGGGATGCACGACACACTCCTTAAGTAGATTGGCCCAAAGTTATAAGGAATACGGTGGGGGAGGGGGAACCTTTCAGAATTCGAGACGTCTCCTTGTGGGCAGCACATAATTAGCTGTGCATTATTTACAACTTGTGATTAGATACCAAGAGATTTTTCAGTGGTAACATAAAAAGCTACATTGAAGGTGATGATCACTCATTTGGAGTGATATTTCTTTGTTCAGTTTAGCATCCTCATAAATGTTTAAAGAAAATAAATTAAGCTTCCGAGCCAATTAATTTGTCTGTTTCTCATCTCCAGTGATGTATTTTAATTACACTTCCAGGCCTCGGAGCGTGGAAAGGAAGACCCAGACAGCAGAGACGGCTGACGAATCCCCCAAATGTGCAGAGCTCCATCCCAGCACATTTCAGGCCCCTCTCCGCTCTGATCCCTGGACTGATCACCGTCTCATTGGGATTATAAGAAAAGAACAGAGAGCTTTAAAACCGTACACCAGTATTATCCAGTAAAACTTTCAAATATTGTACCGCAACTGGACTTAACTCTGTGATTGCTGCGCGATGCAGATATGATGTGATGCAGAGTGAAGACTCCCGAGCATCATAGAGCACTTTAGAGTATGTTCAAAGCATGTTTGCGCAAAGCACTATCAAGCTGCAGCCAAGTTATGGTGACCCCACAGGGTGCTCAAGGCAAGTGAGAAGCAGACGTGGTTTGCCGTTGCAGTCTTCCTCGGGGGTCTCCCTTCCAAGTAACAACTCTCCTCCAGGTGGGGTGCTCGTGATCTCCCAGAATTACAACAGATCTCCAGATGATAAGAGTGCACATCCCCTGGAGAAACTGCCTGCTTTGTAGGGGGGACTCTGTGGCATTATACCATGCTGGGGTCACTCCCCTCCCCAAAACTCGCCCTCTGCCTCCCTCACTCCCAAATCTCCAGGAATTTCCAAAATCAGAGTTGGCAAACCTACCGTTTAACTTCTGAAATGATACCATTCCACATCCCAATGTTCAAAGCATATCACATATATAAATCTCCTTCTTACGTCAAGTCTGTAAGGCAGATTGCTAAGGTGGATCTATGTCAGATGTATTCTGATGCTGCAGCCGGGTGATCTGGGGTGGGGGGAGAATCAGCCCCTTCCTGGATGCAGACATGTAGCTGTGTTGCTCTGAAGCAGCAGAACAAAGTTCGAGTCCTTTAACACCAACCAAGTTTTATTCAAGGTAGAAGTTTTCGTGTTCCTGCTTTCACTTATATGACAGCTTGTATCTTGCATACAACTTTGTTGGTCTTGAAGGGGCCACTGGACTCAACCTTTGTTCTACCCTTACTGGAAACACTCCGAAGGTGGTGATGGAGGCTGGCGGAGGTGGGGGGGGGGCATTGGGAGCATTCACCTGCTGAGCATACCGCCAACCTCTGAAGGGAGCTGGGCGGGATGAGAGCAAGGTAGTGTCGGGTGACCCCACCATAGTGAGGCTTGTTTGTCTGGATGGTCTAATTCCCTTCTTGCAGCTGCAGAATGGCTTATCTCCCTGATCTTGAGCTACCGGGCGCCTTGGGTGCGAGAGTGTACTTTCTTCCCACTTGCATCCCAAACTGTTAGGTATCTCACCGCTTATTGGCCCTCAGGTGTCAGGGGGTCACGTATGAAACCTGTATACTCATGATAGCCATTTTGAATGCCCCATTCCTGACTTAGAAGTGCAAGGCATCCCATCTCTCTGATCCATAAAGCTTTTTCTTACTCAAGGGCTGGCTGTTGATACTGAGTTATTGGGAACCTGACAGGTAGCAGGCACATGCTTACCCTGAGAGGAGTGACTCACCCTTGCCCCTGTTGGCCTCTTCAAAAGGCCGGCCATTTAACACCCCCCCCCCAATCCCATTTCAGTTTCTCCCTTGTGTGAGTCCAACTAGGGATGCTTCACTTTTTGTCCCAGATTCTCCTCATAAAATAATGAGTGGATGTTTCCGCAATGTCAGCAGAGGTGGAAAGTGCTGTTAAGTCACAGCCGCCTTATGGCTGTAGCGTTCTGAAGGCAAGAGACGTTCAGGGGTGGTTGCATAGGTGCCCTACATTGAGAGTTGTCAGATCTCCCCAAAATGGGCATCTGTGACAGGTGGGAAGTTGGCTGGAAGCCTCACACAGCCCACCCGCTGTGAGTTTTTGAGTATGTGTCACCCTTCTGGAGTGGAGGCCTCTAAAATAAATGTTCTTCCAAAACTCCTCCAGGGATTTCTGGTTTTTGGTGGCTTGCACCTTGGCGTGTCCCATCAATGCTCTGATGGAGACGCACCAAGCTGAGGTGATCAGGAGGGGTCTTGGCTGGTTCCAGACCCCCGCAGAGTCTCTGTGAGAGACCCTCAGCCTAGGGAGCCGGGATAAGCCTCTCCCAAGGCAACGGCTGAGGGATCAAGGCTTGCCTGCCCCCAAGAGGTCCTGGCGTCTCTGAGCTAATATGGCAACCAGATCCGGCCTCTGGACAAGCGGGCAGGAAAATAAGAAAACTAACCCCAGCAACAACTGAAATCATCTAAACTGTGAGTCAATCAAGCCCCTGTTAAAGCGAAGAAGTCTCAGTCTGCTAGATTGATCCGAGAAGGAGCGGCAGGCGGGGAAGAGTTGGAGATCCACCCCCCTTCGAAACAGAGTGGTTCCTAAGTGCTTAAAAAAAGAGAGAGAAAATAGAATTGACCATATGAGACTCCTTCTGAGCTTGAAAGCTACATTTTAAGCCAAAAAACGTTGAATTCAGATAAACTTTATTTTAAAAATAAAACTTTTCCTCTTTGTAAACAAGATGTCTGGGAGAGGGAGGAGAACAGTGCTGGCAAAGAAACCGACTCCAGGAAGCTCTGTACCAATGACTCCCCCTCAGACACAAGAAGCAGCCACAGACTTTTCTAATGTACTTGCTGCAGCATTGCGACCTCTGTTGGAGCAGATGTCAACCATCAACAACAAGCTGGATTCTGTGCAAAATCAACTCGCCCTCAAGGGAAAAAAGGCTAAAAAGACAGACAAATAAATTGTATGGTGCAACTGCATTGGACCACTCACACCACACACACATTAAAAAAAGACTATTTATAGCACTAGAAAAAATGCAGAAAAGGGCAACTACAATGATAAGAGGAAGACACTTTCCCTGTGAAGAAAGGTTAAGATGCTTGGGGATCTTGGCTTTGAGAAACAATGACTGAGGGGTGACATGATAAGAGGTTTACAAGGCTATGAAAGGGATAGAGCAGGTAGAGAAAGAAGTACTTTTCACCCTTTCTCACAAGAGAAGAACTCGTGGGCACTCAATGAAATTGCTGAGCAGTCAGATGAAAGGAAGTACTTCTTCACCCAAACAGTGACTAAGGCCAAGGACAGACTGGCAGTTTGCCCCGGTAGCCAGTCATAGCAAAAAAACCCCGGATTAAACTATACCGGGTTTTCCTGTCCACACAGCAGGGGCCGCTGCCGGAAGATCCGGGACGGAGGTGCACGGGAGCGTTCAGACGGGGGGAGGGCCTGCGTGGAATACCGTGCCAATCACCTGAGTTGCCGAGGCACGCATGCGCACATGCGCACATGAGTGCCCATGCGCACAAGCGGCCATGAGGCAAATCCCGCCAGAAATGGGGCCTGCCCATGGCCCTTGTTAAGGCAATCACCAGCATCCACCCCGTAGCACAGCAAGACGAGGAGGGCAGGCAGCATGGACACAGCTGGGTCGCTCCTACTCCTGGGCCTCAGGGCCTGCATCACATTGCTGCAGTGCCACCAAGCCAGGGTGCGCAGCATCCATGCTTGGAGGGCACTAATCCTGCAGTGGTACAGGGCCTGCAGAGCAGCCAGAATCAGACAGCACTGGCGCATAGAGGCCCGTGTCAGGGCCGGGTTTCTCAGGCTGGCTGAAGAGGGTGCGTCCCGTCGCTGGTGGATGTACCTGCGCCCCACCAACTGGTGGGAGACGTTCGTCTGTGTAGTGTGGAAAGACAAGCAGTGGCTGAAAAACTTTAGGGTGACAAAGGCGACGTTCCACTGGCTAGTGGACAGCCTCCGCTGTCACATCGTGCACACAGACACACCAATGAGGCGTGCCATTGCCGCAGAGGAGCGTGTCGCCATAACCCTGTGGTGGCTGTCAGGCACAAACTGCTACTGGGAGGTCAGCCAACAGTTTGGGGTCGGCAAGTCCACTGTCGCAGGAATCGTCGTGGAAGTGTGTGTGGCCATGGACAAGGAATTGTTGAGCAGGACGGTCTGCCTTGGCCCACCAGGAAGGGTGAGTCCACCCCAGGTGTGGGTGTCCACATTCCCCCTAGCATCTTCTGGGCCCCCCACTGGACTCTCAGCCCTGCAGAGCCCACAGAGCGTGCAGACAGGCAAGGCAGGCCGGCCCCAACATTGCAGGGAGGGGGTACCCACATCCAAGGGAAACTACCATAGTTCCCAGGCCATCGCCCCCTAGGGCAAAGATTGGAAAAATGGGCACACCCACACGGGGCACTGAGGCAGAGAAAGGGTGTGGACCCAGGCTGGGGTCCTCCGCTACAGGACGCGGTAACAGGGTCAGATGGACACGGGTGAAACGAGGGAGCCAAAGGGAAGGGGAGCCAGACCCAGGTCTGTGACCCGGATGAAGAGACAACGGCTCTGCAGCCCCCATCGGCCATGCCCTGTCTTGCCACACAATGCACCCCAGCAGGCACAATGTTCCCGCGTGCCATAACTGTGTCAGTGAACCAGGGAGGGAAGCTGGGTCCTGGGTGGTTGCGGGGCGAGACCCGTTGTCGTAACCTGAAGCCTCTGTCCCCCACAGATCATGGATGGGTTCGCAGCACTGGGCTTCCCCCAGTGCGTGGGTGCCGTGGATGGCTGCCACATCCCTGTCAAGCCACCACCCGACCTCCCACATGACTTCTTCAACCGGAAGCAGTTCTACTCTATCGTCCTCCAAGGGACCGTCAACCACCGGGGCAGGTTCACTGACATCTGTGTCGGCCATGCTGGCCACAGCCACGATGCCCATGTGTTCCACCAGTCACACCTCTGCAGGGCCATGGATGCAGGGGTTTTCGTTCCGGGGAACCCCACGGCCCTCATAGAGGGCGTTCTGGTTCCCCCCCATCCTTGGTGATGCCGCATACCCCTCCAGGAGATGGCTGATAACCCCGTACAAGGGTGCCTTGAACCACCAGCAGGCCGTGTTCAATAGGGCACATAGCCGTGCCAGGAACGTCGTGGAGTACGCCTTTGGCCGGCTAAAGGCACACTGGCGTCGCCTGGCACTGAAACTGGATGTCCAGGAGGTAAGTTACAATCCGGTGGTGGCAGCCTGCGTGACTCTACACAACATCTGTGAAGAGCGGGGCCATGCCATTATCAGGCGTGAGGCGGATGAGGAGCCGGCCCAGGCCCCAGGGGTGAGGGCTCCCCTGCGGAGGGTGGATGTCGTGAATCGGGCAGAGGGAAGCGCAGTGAGGGAGGCACTAGCCACATGGCTGATGAGGCAGCGACGACAATGAGCACAAGTCGGCTTTGGATGCGCGTGGCGGCTCGCACATGGGACAGTGGACCCCCTGGCAACTGCCTAGGAGTCCCGACCGCTGACCAGTGGCCAAGCACCCATCAATGCGATGGCTCCAATAAAGATAATGAACCACTGTGTCTGTTTGTGTGTGCGTCCCTCATTCCCCAGGCGGCCACCAGGGCCGTGGCTGGGTGCACCGAGGGTCCACCAGGGAGGGCCAGCTGTGGTTGGCCCCACCAATGGGATCCCCACTGCCTCACCAGGCGGCCCCAATTGGGGGTAGTGCCCATGGGTGGCTGGCTGGGAGCGACTCAGCATCCTCGCCCGGTGGGTGGGGGAGGGGAAGCCCCCCTGGGCGATGGGGGGACAGCCAGGGGTGTCAGCAGAAGGCCGCCCAGCCTGGAGCTAGGTATGGTGACACCCTGGGGCAACGGACAATCTCCAGAGTACTGTGGCCAAGGCCAGCTCTCCAGGGTACGTCCTGACCCAGTGGCATACATCCCAGGCCCCAGCCCGGCCAGAGGCCGCCACCAAGACCTGGGAGTGTGACGGGCTGAGCGACAGAGGATAGGACGGGCACTCCCTGACGGCTGAGGCTGGGAAGTGGGAGCTGGCCCTGGGCGCCCATGGGCCACACCCCAGCTCCAGGGTCCTTCCCAGCTAGCTATGCCTCCCGCCCTGGGAAACTGACCAAGCCCTGTACAGTGGAGGTGGCGCAGGTAGGACCTGGATGGGAGACCCCCTTGGAGTGCCAGCCCGTGGGAGGTGTGGCAGGCTGGCTCCAGGCCTCCCCGTTGGGGACAGTCAACATGGGTCACCATGATGTCTTGAGGCAAACACACCCAGACATCCATTCACAGGCTAGGCCCCCCCGCCCCCTCAGCAGGAGAGAAGACATGCCACACTTCCAACTGGTGTCCTGCAGGGATGTGGCTGGAATGTCGGTGAGGAGGCCACCACTGGCTGACCCATGTGCGGGGGTGTGTGTGTGTGGAAGTGTGGCCCCAGTCTATCGAGAACGCTGCCAAGACAGGTGCTGGCTCTGAGCAGAACCCCTCTCTCTGTGGCTCCAGCTCAGACTGGCCACTGGAAGCCCGAGAGGGAGGTCCTGGAGAGAGAGACAGTGACCCAGTCTGCCATGCTGTCCAGGACCCAGCCACTCCTGGCTAGTGCTCCCATTCTGCTTCCCAGATGGCAGGATGATATAGAGGGCTCAGGGCCGAACTACATGATACAGGAGAACGTTGACTGAGGGAGATCCAAGGTGTGGGGTTGTCCATGAATAATCGTGCCACTGACGAACCATCCCTGGGGAGCCTGGGCATGCGCATGGGAGCGTGCGCAGTCGAATGCGTCCCCGCCCAAATGCCTCTCCGTGCTCCCTCACACACAGCTGCTGTGGCCCGGTTCGCTTGCTGTGCCGGGGGGAAGGAAGAAGGGAAAGGACGAAAGAGCGCCCACTGTGCCATCAGAGACGGGAATCCTTGGGTGTGCGCATAGCCGCGCCCCCGCCCAAACGTGTCCCCACCCGAACGCCTCTCCGCGCCAGCTGACGTCGCTGGCCAAGCTGTCTTCCCCAGGCCTCTCCCTCCAAATGCAGCCCCAGGACATGGAGCCCCCACGGCTGGGCGTCTACTGGATGGACGAGGAGGTGGAGCTGCTCCTCAGGGCCCTGCATGACCTCAAGGCCGGCAGAAGGGTAATGGCCAGCACCCATCTGCCGATCCTGGGCCTCTTTGGCAGGGTGGCTGAGGTGCTGAGCCAGGCAGGCTACCCCCGCTCGGCCATCCAATGCAGGACCAAATTCAAGCGGGAAAAGGCAGAGTTTTTCGAGGCCCTGGAGGACTGGGATGGCATCCCCCCTGTGGAGAGCAGCCCCCCCGTTTCCGTCTCCTGCGGGCCCTCTGGGAGCAAGGAGGCCGGCCATTGTGGAGGCAGCGACGTGTCCCTGGTGAGCTGCTGGCTTTGCTGGAACCCCTGTGGGGATGGCCGTGGGTGCTTGTGGCCCTGGGGGGTGAGTAGCGGGGGGTGCCCAGGTGGCCACCAGTGGCATGCCTGGGAGACAGCAGCCAGGGGAGGGACATGTGGACATGTGTTCCTGGGCGGCACATGCTAGTGCTCAGTGATCCAGGAAAAACTCTCCCCCCACAGGGCTCCGTCCTCGTCGCCGCAGATGCTGGAGACCAGCTGGGGAACCTCCGGCCGCCTCCCGGACGTCCTCCGAGGATGAGGCCACAGCTGCGTCAGCGGAGGCGCGCCCAGGTAGGTGGTGTCAGGTTTTGGGGCACCATGGGTGGCCGCAACCACAGGGGCCCTGGGCACCGCGGCCGGGGCCCCATGGGGGCTTGTGGTGGTGAGATCGAGGCCAGGCCACCCCAGTAGGTCCTCTATGGGCCGCCAGGGCCAAGTGCATGCCCACGGTGGGGTGGCAGGGCCAAGGGCGGCCCCCAGGGGCCTGTGTGTCTTGTACGCGAGTACCAGGTGCTGCCAGGTACCTGGGCTGGCCACGGAACAGTACTAACCACTCCCCTTGCCCCCCCATAGAGCCAAGGGGACCCGCAGCGGAGAGGGGGGCTGTTGTCGTCCTCCACACCACTCTAGAGGCCAGTGACGCCGGTGAGTCTCATGCGGCGGATGCCCCTCCAAGAGCCCATACTCACACGGCCCGGGGAGTGGGCAGCCATGAACAGGATGCCGGGCCCCTGCAACGTGGAGACCTCCCCGTGGTGTCGGGGTGGCCCGGCCTGGAATGCGGGGAGGGGGCTGTGGCTGTGCTGGTTGGCAGTGTCAGGCACCCTTTCATGTCCACCAACTGGGGAGTTGGCCAGGGCCACCACCCACACAGGCCGCTGGCCTGGTGACATGCCTGGGGCCTGACACCTGCGGATGCTGGTTGCAGCACCAGAGCTATGGGGGGGGGGTCCTGACCCTGCAGGGCGTGTGTGTGTGGTTGTCTGGGTAACCTACATGATGTCTGGGGGTCTTTTTTCCAGAGACGGCCCCTGTGGCGGAGGTGGGGGTCCGGACGCCCGAGCCACCTGTGACGCTCAACTCCCGGTCCGCCTCTGATACTGGTAGGTCCCCCTGTCGGCAGGCCATGAGGGTGCTCTGGCAGCTTGCCAGTAGTGACACAGGCCCACCCATGTCCTTTCAGGGGGTCAGGAACCAGTTCCTGCTGGCGTCCAGGACGTGGAAGTGGATGCCGACGCCCCGACCCTGGCTACGTCAGCAGCACGTCTGACGGCCCTTGCCGAACAGACAGAACGGCGATGTGAGTATGCCATGGCGACATGCCCAGACCCCTCCATGAGGGGCCTGGCCACAGTGGCCAACGACGGCGGGCTGGGGGGGGCATGCCAGACCCCAGGGTTCCCTGCCGCCACCACACTGTGCTGTCTGGTGGGGGTGCAGGTGTCACAATGGGGTGGCTGATCTGGCCCATGTTCAGCTTCCCCCACAGTTGAGCGCATGGTGCACCTCCTCCACATTCAACAACAAGGCATGCGGTGCATGCGGAGGGATCTCCAGACGATCCTCGCTGCTCAGGGCCATCAGCCGAGGACAGAGTGCACGGACACGGAGCCCCTGCCCACTGACAGCAGCCACGAGGGATGACTGGGCCTCCTGATGGTCCAGATGGACACGCCTAGCCTCGCCGCCCCGACTCCTTCACCGTTCTCCCAAGAACTGAGGCTGAAATGACGGGCCACATACGGTCGCTAATGTTTATTAACCAGTTTACCCCACACCACAGCTGACTGCTCGAATAAATGGTTCTTTGTGTTCCCACCACCTTTCTCTGCAGCCCTTCCTTTCAGGGTGCATGGTGGGCTTCTGATCTGCCACTGCCACTCCAGATACCAGCCACGGTTCGTCCACGGGGCTCAGCTGGGTGGTGAGTCGGGGGCCCTCATCTGGGCCCGGGTCCTTCCACTCCGGCGTGCTGTCCTTCCCCTGAGGGCCCCACCACGGCCACGAGTGACAGCCCTGCCGACCCCCTCTGCCGACCTCGGCCTGCCATGCTGCAGCCACATTCTGGGGCGGGGGCCATGCCATGTGGCTCAGCCACGGATGTGGCTATGCAAGTGAGAGTGTCCAGCGTTGCCTGCAGGAGCTCACGCGTGGAACGATTTGTTTCACGCTCCTCCTCCCTTAGGCGGCGCATTTCTTCCAGAAAGTCCTGGTGCTCCCGGACGCTGCGTTCTTCCAGGGCCTCGTGGTGCTGGTCGGCCTGTTCCAGGAGCCACTCGCCCACTCTCTGTAGGGCTGACACCCGCTGCCTTCGTGCCTGGGTGACCGCCATCCTGGTGTTGGGGGACAGTTGGGCAAGGGGGGCCCCAGGTGGCACATCTGCGGAGAAGGGGACAGGAATCCCAGTCTGCGCACCTGTGGTTCTGGGTCACTGTGCCCCAGGGGGTGCTGTCCCTGTGGGCCACCAGCCTGTGGGAATGGTAGCCCTCCACAGCTCCGGAATACAGCCATTCACAGGGGCCACCCCTAGTTGTGATGCAATGCATCGCCATCTGCCCCATGGCCACTCACCTGCTGCGTCCTGGCTCCCGCGTCGGGGGGTCTGGTCCCTCTCCAGACTGCCAGCTCCTGAGGGGCCTATGGCAGTGTTGGGGCGGGGGGAAGAACTGGTCAGTCCCACGGGCGCAGGGAGGCCCTTTCCCGGGGCTCTGGCCGTCCCCACCACATCTGGGTGAGGGGGGGCGGAGACCCTGCCCATGGCCCGCCAGACCCATGTCTCAACTCTGGACCACGTGCAGGGGTCCTCCATGGCCTCCACCACCGGGCTGACTCCCCGTGGGCCGGCAGCCAGCGTGTACCGTGGTGGCCATCGTTCCCCAATGGCCAATCGGGCTACTCCTGGCATGGGCAGGACCCGTCTCCTTACCCGGCTGCGGCTCCTCCTCCACGACGGTCTCGTCCTCAGGATCCTCCAGGTCCTCTTGTGCCGGCTTAAGGGTGTCTACGTGGGGAAGAATGAGGCAGGCTGCAGCCACTTTCCGGCGGGGGGTCTGTGGTACGGCCAGGCATGGATGCCGTTGCCTGTGGCCACTCCTTCCATCTGCCTGCATGGGGGCATTGCCCGTACTCGTTGGTTTTGGCCACCGGGCCTAGGGGGTGCTGGCCTCCACAAACCCTCTTCTCCAGCAGTGGAGGGTCGAGTGGCCAGGGGAGGATTACTGTGGGCTTCAACCCCACCCCTTGCTTGGCCTCTCTGCCCGGCTGGTTGACTCTTCTCCCTTCCCCGGACCTGTGAGCACCCTGTGAGCAATGCCCTCCGCAGACCACGGGGTCCCCAGGGCCGACCTTCATCTTTCTGCACTACTGCCAGTGCAGGTATGCGTCATCACTGTCAGGTATCCCTGCCATAAGGGATGGAGGAGGGAGGGGGATGGGACTGTAGGGTGTTGATTGATGTATCTGGACTGGTGGGATGGAATGTGGGGACATGCCGATGTTGCCTGGGCGACCGGGCCATATCTCATCTCCCAGGCCAAGAGTGGCCTTGAATGCCAGGCTGTGCATCTACTATCGCTTTCTAAAGGCAACAGCTAGGCTTGGGAAAGGTGGGATGGAGGGTAGACTATTATTTACTGCTTTCTGGTGTTCCCCCCGCGTGCTGTCCATCTATTGGTAGAAAGATGGGGGCCCTTCCCCCCTTAGAGTATATCTCAATGCTTCATGTATCCATGTTATTCTTAACAATGCTTCTGTTCTAGTGACCTAGTATTGCAGCTTAATAAACACTATTCTTGTTTCAATGAATAAGGTCTGGTGTTTGGCTGACTAACTGAGGACTCTGACAATCACGCAGGCTGCCGCACAGGCACTGTGGCTTGGGGCTATGATTCCTGCGGAAGGACACCAATCCATGTGATGTGGCCTATGCCGCTGTGAGCCGCTAGGGATTGCTGCTGGCTGGGGGGGCGGGGGACCTCTGACACTGCCCACCCTTTGCCACACCCACCTGCGCTGGGACTTGTTACTGGCCCAGGGGCACATTGCCAGGACCATGGGGAGGCGCGTGACACGCAGGGTTCCAGAGGTCTGGGGACCTCACAGTGCAGAACTAACCTGACGTGCCACACCCACAAATTCACCATGTGGTTGGGTGGCAGGACCTGTGTGATGGGAGATATGCCTGGGCCAGGGTTCCTCACCATGCCATGGACTCCGCCCCCACCATCAGCGTCTGAATGTGGCAGCAGCATCCTGGCATGTGGGTATCTGAGCTCCAGCCAGGACAGAGGCCTGTGCTGGACACTTCACACTTACCTGGCACCAGCACTTCAGGGGCTTGCTCCTCCTCCTCTGGCTCCAGGGTGAGGTGGAACCCCTCGTCTGGCCCTGCTGCTGGCTGGCTCGGTCCGCTGTCCTGTGACCAACTGCTGGATGGGCAGGTCTGCAGGGGAGGCTATTGCGGACTCTCCGACTGTGGGCGGAGCCATCCCCTTGCAGAATCCTGTCCAGGATCTTGTAGTATGGACAGGTCGTCCGCTGATTCCCGGAGACACTGTTCTGCTCGAATGTGCGCCGGTACATGAGGCGCATGGCCTTTGTTTTTGAGTGGCACTCATCCGCTGTGCGGTTGTGGCCCAGGGCCACCATCTGCTGTGCCACTTCCTCAAAGACCTCCCTGTTCCTGTGGCTCTCTCCCAAGGCCTCCTGCACTGTGAGGTCACCCCACACTGCCAGCAGGTCCAGAGTCTCTGCCCTCCTCCAAGAAACTCCTCTGATGCCACTCATACTGCCTGTTGCCTGGGTGCTCCTGGGGCCGGGTTTTTATGGCCACTGGGCTTGTCTTGTCTGCTTGTGCGCTTGTGCGCATGAGCGCACTTTTCGGATTGGCGCCCATGTGCATCGACACGGGGTCCGCCACCACCGGAACAAACGTGGCTTCCGCCCGGCTTTTCGCCTGCACATTCAGACAACCTGGAAGCAGAGAAACGCGCGACGAGAGCGAGCTTTCGGATTTACGACGGCTTTTATCAGGTGTTTTTTTAAACCGGCAGTGAAGCGCGAGAGCACTGGGAGGCTACGGGTGGGGGACGCCAGGCAGATGTGCCTGTGTGAACGTTCCATTTACTCCAGTAATGAGTCGTTGTCAGCCCGGGTCCCTTCCCGGGGCAAATTGCCAGTCTGTCCTCAGCCTAACACATGGATTATCACTGGTGGCTAGTGGCTATAGATAAAAGGAACTCATGGTACCTGTGGCAAGTGATGCTCTGGTGTTTGGGAGGCAACCCCCTCAACTCTTTTAGTATTACTTATAAGTGTTTAAAAACAACAACAACAACAACAACAACAACTCCTGAACACCAGTCACTGATGGACCACTGCTCTACTCCAGCCTCCATATGTTTGCCAAATTCCATCTGGAAGCTGTTCATGCCAGCCACCACCACCACCGCCTCCTGTGGCAGTGAATTTCATGTGTTAATCACTCTTTGGGTGAAGAAGTACTTCCTTTCATCTGTTCTAACTTCTAACCTGACTGCTCAGCAATTTCATGGAGTGCCCATGAGTTCTTGTTGATCTTTTGGGGTTTCTGTGTGGCACTGTGGCATGTTTGCACTGCCACAGTGCCACTTATTCTGGAGTGTGCCACTTGTTCTGATGGCAAACAAGCACCTCCCAAGACAGTTCACTTTCTCTGAGATTCTCTAGAAGAGTCTGACTGCTGGGTGCTGCCTGCCTGCCTGCCTTAAGTGCTGCTGGCTGGGTTTCCCCATTGGAAACAATGGAGGTAATGGGGGTAACCTGTTTGGGTGCCCACTGATCCAATTGCTTTGGGACATGGGGGTTTACGTGGAGAGAGGCTCCTGAAGCTACCCTGAAAATCTGGAGCCTCTCCCTCAAACCCTCTCCCCCTCAGAGCCACTAACAGCACCGTGGGAAAAAGTAAATTTTATTCCCACCATAGAGAACAATGGAGGTGATGGGGGCAACCTGTTTGGGGGCATGTAGAATTGTACCCCTGAACCAATGTTCTTGAAACTTGGTGAGTATCTTGGAAAGAAGCCCCAGCAGCTACCCTGCAAGTTTGGAGTCTCTCCCTCAAACCCCGTCCCCTCCAGCCCCCAGAATATATCCTATGTTTTCGCCATTGACTTCAATGGCCCAGAGGATATAACGAGGCCGAATTGCCGCCGAATTTTGGCAGCAATCCGGAGGCAAGCCAATTCAGATCAGAGAATCTGAATCGGCCTGGAGCAGCCCGAAAAAGACGAACCGAATGCACATCCCTAGGTTGAACACTGTTCTAAGGGGAGAAGATGACAAAAACCCTCCAGGATTGTTTCCTGACCCCCAAAGTGGCAATCAGCATTTCCCTGGGCACAAAAAAGGGCCACAAGAACTAAGCACTGAGGCAGCCCTTCTGCCCTCCCTCTCATGATCCGCCTCAGTTCACACAATCAGCATTGCTGTAGGCTGGCCATCTAGCCAGGGCCATCCCCAGGTGTTTTTGCACACTAGGCAAGGACACCTTCTGGCGCCCCCCCCCCCATGCTATTTTCTTGGCAAGGGCCAAGAAAGGGAAGGAGGTTTAAACCCCCTTCCCTTCCATCTGAGTGCCGGGTGGCCGGGTGCCCCGCAGCTGTGGGGCGCGCCAGCAAGCCAGGGAAGTGGTGGAGGTTTAAACCCCTGTCTCTTCCATCTGAGCGCCGGCTTGCTACGGGGCATGCCAGCAAGCCAGGGAAGGGGTGGGTTTTTTTGGCAGGGCTTTTGGTGGGGGTGGGGGGCTTTTGGCACCCCTAAGGGCCAATGCGCTCTAGGTGAATGCCTAGTTCGCCTAGTGAGCAAGCTGGCTCTGCATCTAGCCTCTGTTTGAAAACCTCCAAAGAAGTAGAGCCCATCACTTCCTGAGGAAGCCTGTTCCACTGAGGAACTGCTCTAACTATCAGGAAGTTCAGGATGTTTGGTGGAGTTGGGCCCATGAGACTCATGGAGGGGGATCCCATTTCCCCCCATTGCTGAGGCTGGCGAGGCTCCAGGCCCTTCCACCTACCACTCAGCACACAGCAGATGCCAGTGACATGCCTTGTCTGGCTCCTGGGATGCATGGCTGCAGCCAGGCCCAGTGGGGCTCTCGGGCTGTGCACTGGACCCAGTATGGCTCCCCAAAGCACCTACTGCTGCCACTCGGCCCAGCACAGCTCCCAGACTCCAAAGATGACTGCTGGAGGTAAGTGCATTTTCCGCACAAATGCAGAGAATGCTACTTTATTGGGGGGTTACTCCCCACCCCCATTTTTTCTAATTTTCAGATTTTTCTGGAAACCTGATGAGTGCCCCAAGTTTGCTGAAAAACTTGTTTAGCCTCCATGTGGCCCTGATCCATGGATTTAGCCAGCTGCAGATTGGGGCCACACATGGCTAATAGTTGAATCCAGCCCTGCATATTCTTTCACATCTGGAAAAGCTAATAAGAGGCTTTGTTTGGATAGACAAACCTCCTAGAATTTCTTTCAAACCACTTATAAAACCTATTAGTAAGGGAGTTCTTGGTCTACCAGATCTGAAATTACATTTTAGAATATTTTCTACCAGAGAATTATTGTTTGAAAGACATAATTTGGTTTCAGTAATGAAATCTGAAATTGGATAATCCTATCTTATAAGCAGTGCTCCTTGAATGGTATAAGGTGAAGCCTTTATTGAGCCCTGGACTTTCTCCATTGACATCCATTTTCTAGAATCAGCAATCATACCCAATGGGGGTTCAGGGTGATTATAAACTATGAAGAGATAAAGGTTTAGACACTACAGAAGATCTAGTTGGTAATAAGCACGTTTTGAGCTGAGAAGGTTACCTTTAAATTGGACCAGAGGCCCCCTTTGTTTCCTCCCCCCCCAATTAGACACATGCTTAATACTTGAGCAGGAAAATATGTTGGCTTAAGATCTAAGACCTTGTTCAAGGTGATAATTGGTACAGATACTATATTTACAGGATCTATTGCTCACTTGAAAATACAGATGCATCTTCTAGTTACCTTAACAAATGGAACAGGGATTTACAGATAAATATCAGACCAGAGGAACTGTAATGTGTACTGAATATTGCTTTGCCTAGACTTATGTTCACAAGATTAAGGGAGATTTAAAAAAAAATCCTGTTTCAGTGTCAGACATGTGGATCAATTGTAGCCAGTGTTGCTCAAATAAAGATACTAGCCTGCTACCCATCCTTCGCTACGGTATTTAAGTTCCGTAAATCCAGTTATAATACTGATGATGGGAAATTTGAAATGTGACATTTGTTGTACGAATTCTAATGGAGAAGACTGTAGTGTAAGAAATGAAGTGAGACATATGTGCTTTCCCCCTCTCTATTGAAGGGCCTCTCTGTAGACCACACTGGTGGTTCTGCTTTCAGGTGCCGGGATCACCAGGCTGCTTGGTGAGCTCACTCTGGAGCAGGCCACAGAGAACTACTGTCCATTTAAGAAGCAGTCGACTGTTAAGTCAACTGCCACCTTCCACGAAAGTGATGGCCTCTCTACTTGTGTTCCTGGATTGTTTTGCTCCTATGGAGACTGTGTTGCTCTGAGCCCCTCAGGGTGATCTCACTGGTACTTGGCCTGTGCGGCTCAATGCACTGCAGGAGTACTATGTGCAAATGTCTTTGCCGCATTCCTAAGTTGCCTCCTCCTTGTAGCGTTGGTATATCTGGCTCGACATTTGCCAGGAGCTTTCTTGGGGGCAGGAAGAGGTGAGAGGTGTGAGGGGGAGTTGGTGTGAGGGAGTGGTGATGTGGTGGACATTTCTTCAGGTTCACAAGGGAGGCACACATCGAAATGGCTCCTAGAAATGTCCTTGACTATCTCCCCATGAACATTCATACCCTGGCCCTGCTCCTATACCTGACAGACACCAGCCTGTCCGGTGTTGGGGGGGGATGTATTTATAGGCATCAGAGAGGCTGGGCCAGCAGCAGGGCTAAGGCAATCCTGCTGAGCAAACCTTCCCAGTGGCTGTAAGCATCCCACCTCCTCTCCTACACCTGACAGGCAGCTGCCTGTTCAGTGTAGGACGGGGAGGGGGGAGGAGTATTAGAAGTGACTGTGGAGGCAGGGCTGGCAGGATCACTAAGGTGTTACTGCTGGGGCAGGCTCCCTCGTAGCTTTAAGCACCCTGCAACTGCTGCTGCACCTGACAGAAAACCACCTGTTAGGTGTAGGAGGTGGGGGGAGTGTGCTGGAAGCCATCCCACCTCCTCTCCTACACCTGACAGGCAGCTGTTTCTCCAGTGTAGGAGGGGGAGGGGGAGGAGTATTAGAAGCCACTGTGGAGGTGGGGCTGCACCGGACAGACAACTGCCTGTTAGGTGTAGGAGGTGGGGGGAGTGTGTTGGAAGCCATCAGAAAGGCTGGGCCAGCAGCTTTCCTTCACATCATAGGTGGTTCTTGGCCACCCCTGATTTCCTCAACTGTCAGCAGTCCCCTGTAACTGTTGCGCTGTTTTTTTTACCTCAAGAATGCTGAGCTCTGCAGCTGACCAGTCAGAGAGTGGGGGGTGCAGAGAGGTGACGGGTATAAAACGGCCTTCAACACTCCGCTTGGTCACTTCGAATACCTAGTGATGCCGCTCGGCTTACAAAGACATTAAATGCAATTCATCCTGTATTCCACCTCGGATTTTACGCCGATCGCCTGCGGAGAACGAATGGAGGCCGAAACGACCGACACCCCCCCCCTTTGATGGTGTGTGTGGGGGGAACCGCACTATGAGGTGGCGCAAATCCTGGACTCTAAGATCTCTCGAAACCGCTTGTATTATTTGATTGAGTGGGTGGATTTGGGGCCTGAACAGAGGGAGTGGGTGAGGGAGGAACGTGTTCACGCCCCCCCGCTTGCGGAGGAGATTTCACAAGCTGTACCCCCTCAAGCCAAAAAAGGGGGATTTGTTATTGGAGGGGCAGAATGTCAGGTGACCCTGCCATGAGATGGAAGGGAGGGAAGGAGGTTTAGATGGTCTGTGTCTTTTCATGTCTGGTATTTCGGGAGGTGCGCAGGTTGCCAGGGTAACGCAGAGATTCACAGCCCGGGTTATCTGCAGATGCCCAAATGGCCTTAGTTTCCCCAGACTATAGGGAATTTCACATTACCGAGACTCTGCCGGATTGAAGCCGTTTCTGATTCGTCTTGAAGTAAACCGGTACAGGGCTGCCATTTCACACATGGCTTTCCCTGACCGGAAAAGAGCCGAATCAGAAGCGGTTTGGCATTTCAGATTGCACCGCCGGTTTTCCCGCCGGTTCCCGCCACGCCTTTTTTTAAAAAAATGTTCGCTTTAGAGCGCTATAGCGCTATAGTGCTATAAAAACAACACTGCAGGCATTCCAATGGGGTTGCTATAATGTTATTGCGCTCTAAAGCGAACGTTCAAAAAAAAAAAAAAAGCCGGAGATCGCCTGCGCGGGCGAAAAAGGCGGGAAAAAAGCGTATCGGATCCAGGAGAAGAAACTGATGACTACTTGGAAGCGGTTGACAGGTAAAACGCTTCAGCCCCGTTTCCTGAACGGGACAGAAGCGATTCTGTGTGAAATTACAAATATATTCCGGTAGGGAACCGGTTCTAAAATGGTTCTGTCTGAAATGCCAGACCAGAAACCGTTTGGGAACCGTTCCTCTTCCGGATTATATCATCTGTCTGAAATTCCCCTATGTTTTCTTTTCTTTCTCCTGGGAAGACAGCCCTGCCATTGGGATATTTACCGCTTTATAACTTTTGCACCTTCTTTCCCGCCCGTGGGCTTGTTAGCCATTGGTAGGCTAAGGGGGGGAATGAACCAAGGGGTATAACTGTAGAAGCTTGCCTGTAGTCCTTTATCTCTAACAAGGAATTGTTAATGGACCTTTAGATTTGCTTTCAATAAACACTATCTTCTTCATGAAGCCTGGTGTTTGACTGACTATCTGAAGAGCCTGACACTGCCAGCCGCATAGGAATCAATGGGGGGAGCACATTTCCCCCCTTTTGATCCACTTAGGGGTTGAATTTCTAAAAATCCCTTCTTAAAGAGGGACACCTAGTAGGTGTACTCTCCCTGAATTTGGTGTCTCTAGGTCCAGAGGTTTGGCCTGGGAGTTGATTTTATGGTGAGGGGACTTTCTTTTATATATATAGACTAGGAATAAGGCCTGTTGTGAAAATAAATACAACGAGCTCTAGAAAGAGGCTCTGGGTGGGTGCTCTGGCCTTGGACACCCAGCATCAATTTGCCGTGGTGACCTCAGCAACGTATAATGACACAGAGCCCACCAGGGGAACTGATCCCTGCCTTCTGAAGAGCAGCAGTAATTCTGAGTGATCTCCAGCCCTCACCTGGAGATTGGCAGCAGTGTTTTCTGAGGATGAAATAGCTGGTTTGGTGGGTGGAGTCTATGGCATTGTACCTGTCCGAGCTCCCACTCCTCCTCAAACCTCACACTCTCTAGGCTCCACCCCTCAAATCTCCAGGAATTTCCCAACCTGGAGCTGGCAATCCCTTGACCCTTGTAGGCATCTCTCTGACAGGCCTGAAGTGTTAGGCAAGAGCTCCGTCTGAGCCCCCAGCCCAGGAGAAGGGGCAGGACTGTGTCCGTCTGAAGAAGGAGGAGCAGCTGAGACTGGGAGAGGAAGGAAGATGGGCTGAGATTCGGCTGAAGAATGTGGAGGCTCAGAAACCCTCCCTCTGGGCATCTGATGCAGGGCAGCAAACCTGCTCCTCTGGGGGAATCCCTCTGGCTTCACTCCCTGGCTCAGCTCTGCCGGGATCTCTGTTGTGAAAGCTGAGAGTACCAAGGTCACCCGAAGGCTCCCCCAGGGCTTCCTCCTTCTTCTCCTTCCAAGGGGAACCGACCCCAGGAAACAGCCTCCCTTGGGACTCCTTCCTTCCCCCTCGAAGAAGAAGCAGGGTGGGGGGAACAAGAAGTCCTCCCTCCAGAGAAGAGTCCTGGTTTCCTCCTGGCCTCACATTCGAAGTCCCCCTGAGAGAAGGGCCGTTTCCCAGCGTCCAGCCCTGTTCCTTGAGCGACTCTGGGTGGCTCCTAAGCCGCCTGGAGCCTCCTTTGGGCAGGGAGGGCGGGGCATAAATTAAATAAATACGTAATAAAATAAATGTGTCTGGAGATATGCCCCCCCCCCGAGTGCTACTGGGATGAGGCAGGCTTGCTCTCTCCCTGCAGGCGCCACCAAGATGGGGACACGCGGCCCTCCCTCGGGCACCAGGAGGCAGGTGGGCCTCTCGCCATGCGCCTCCATCTTTAGCTGGGTCCAGTTGGTCTGAAGTAGCAGAACAAACTCAGAGTCCAGCGGGGGCCCCTTTGAGAGCAAGAAAGGCTTACCCAAGGCAGGAGCTTTCGTGTCCAAGGCGGCCTTTGTCGAATACAAGCCCTCATCCCTTGGCATCCTGTAGCCAGCAAGCCAGGCCTCGGTCCAGTCTCTGTGCTTGCCTATCCTCAGTGTCCTTCTCAAATAAAGAGGGGCCTGTTTCTCCTCTACACTTGCCACGTGCCTCCGTGTAGCTCTGTAAGCTGAGTAACCTGATCAAGCCACGTTGCTGCTGCTGCGTTTGTGGCTCTATTTCAGCCCTCTGCTGAGGGAGGGTGAGATGCCTGGACCGACCACAGCACTTGACCTCAAGAGAGGAGCCGGAGGAGACAAGGAACAAACTCTGCCCGATGACCAGGGTTGCCAGCTCCAGGTTGGGAAATTCCTGGAAATTTCTCTTGGGAGACAAAGCCAGTTGGGTGTGGTGGTTAAGTGCGTGGACGCTAAGGCTTGGCTTCCCATTCATCCACCTGCAGCTGCCGGATGACCCTGGGCAAGCCACAGTTCAGGTCAGAGCTGTTCTCTCCAGGAGGGGTCTGCAAAGAGCTCTCTCGGCCCCACCCACCTCCCAGGGCATCTGCGGTGGGGAGGGGGAGGAGTTTGCAAGCCGCTAGTGAAGGTCAGGGTATAAGTCCCACCTCCTCCTCCTCCTCTTCTTCCTCTTCCGGAGCAGCGCAGAAGGGGTGCCTAAGGGGGGGATCTCAACCAGGTGGGACTCGAGTCCCCCCACAACTCCTCCTACAGCCCCCTCCGGCCAAAAGAGATCAGTGTGTGTCCCCCCCACTCGCCCGGGAGGAAACTGGGGGGAGGGCTCTGGAGGGCGGGAGGGGGGTTCTCTGCCGGGCTCCCCTCTGCGGTCCTGCCCCTGCCCCTGACCCCGCCCCCAGACCCGGCCTTTCCTGAGAGGCATGCATGCAGCCCCTCCACCCCCCACAAATGTGCAAGCCTGGCCGAGCATGCGCCCCGCTCCCCACGCTCGCCAAGCGAGGGACTCCCCCCCCAGCGTCTGACTCACCTGCAAGGACCCCCCCATTCGCCACTCCCACCCCCCGGCTCCACAAGGTGGCTGCTTCGGCTGCGCGCCTCCTGCCCCCCGTGGCTTCTTCCGCTCCGCCCCTTCCCCGCCCCCCTGGCTCGGCCGCTCGGGCGGGGGGGCTGGCTGGCTGGCGGGCTTGATCCCTTCGGCGCTGCAGCAGGGGAAGAGCGTTGCCCCGCCCCAGGACGCCGCTCTCAGGGGGGCAAATTGGAGGAGCAGGGGGGGCTGCTGCGGGGGGCTGGGCGAGGAGATCGAGAGAGGGAGGGAGTCCAGCTGCCCCAAGGCAGGCAAACCTCCATGGATGCTGGCCTCCCCCCCCACTTCTCCCACTTCCTAACCTCCCTGCAGAGGAAAAAAAACCCTAGAAGAACAAGGGCGCAGGGTGCCCAGCCTCCCCGAGGCTGGCAATCCTCCAAGGATACCAGCCTCTCCCCCCAACCGCCTCACATGGCTCTCTGCAAGGAAAGCCTTGTAGGGAGCAGGAAAACAACAGCAGCGGCACAGGGCCACAGGAAAGGTGCTCGGGCACCCAGCCACCCCAAGGCTGGCCTCAGCCAGCCAGCCTGGGCACTCTCTGCCTAGTGCCCACCATTCCACCCCTGAAAACATCCCCCCACCTGCGCTGGAGCCCCAGGACAGCTCCTTACCTTTCTGAGCAGGAAAGCTGAAAGCACTAAAGACATGTGGAGCCCACAGCTCCACCAGGCCCAGCTGAGGGTTTCTGGGAGCTGGGGTTGGGCTTAGCTTTCAGGAAACACGCCCTGAGTTTCCTGCCACGCCACCTGAAGTCTCAGAAAGTGGAGGGAAAAGCCCCTCCGCTTTCTAAATGGGTTGGGGGTGGCATGGGTGGTAGTGGCAAGGCTTGTGAGCCTGGTTGCCTGGGGGGGGGGGGCTCAGTCACCCCTGGAAGATTTCGGAGGTAGCCTCAGCCCTCAAGCCCCCCTGAAGTTGACCCCTATGCTTCTGAGTAGACTTCCTAAGGTCCCTCCCCATGTCAGGCTGTCCATTGCACGGGGAGGTGTCTCTGTTCAGGGTTTCTCACCTAACTTGCGGTGAGCTTAGAGGAGGGGGGCTCGAGACGGTTGTGTCAGGAGCAGTTCCCATCCCAGCGGTAGAGACAGATCCGCAGCCATGTGGCCAGACAGAAACAAAGCTGCTCTGTGCTGCAGGCGATACCAGGCAACCCTAACATACATGGGGTAGAAATCCAATCTCTTCTTCTTCTACTACTTCTTCTTCTACTTCTTCTTCAACATTGCCTTGGGGAACCCCGGTAAGGCTGCCCCTGAGCACGTACAAAGGGCAAAGCGTCTGATCCCTTTAGCTTCCCCCCCTCCTCCAGTGCATGCATGTCTGTGGCTGCCAGCTCTGGGTTGGGAAATCCCTGGAGTTCTGGGGGATGGAGTCTGAGGAAGGCAGGGTTTGGGAAGGGGAGGGACTCCAGTGGGGTATAACCCCTTAGAGTCCACCTTCCAAAGCAGCTGTTCTAATCCCAGGAGATCTCCGGCCACTGCCTGGAGGTTGGCAACCCTTTGGCATATCCTTACCCTGGTATGAGAGGTTTTCAGTGCATAGGTAGGATCCGAGTCACAGTCTGCTTTCTTAAATATGAAAGAGGTTTTCTTATTAAAGATTAAACTGTAGCACATACATGGAAAACAGTAGTCAGGCCCAGCTGGTACAGCTTCATGGGAAAAAAAACAAACATAATCATAAGTCTAGCTAAGCTACATTACAAGACAGTTACCTTAGAGGGAGCAAACATGCCCCCACTCTCCCTGCTGCCCCTTTGTGGAGGAGAGAAGGTCAAGGGTTGGCAGGTCTGGGTTGGAAAATACCTGGAGAGTTTGGGGGTGGATCCAGGAGAGGGCGGGGTTTGGGGAGGGGAGGGGCCTCAGCAAGGCACAAGGCCACAGAGTCCACCTTTCAAAGCAGCCATTTTGTCCAGGGGAGCTGATCTCTGTCAGCTGGGGATCAGTTGTAAAAGCGGGAGATCCCCAGGCCCCACCTGGAGGCTGGCAACCCCAATAAGGTCCCAGCTGAGATCACAGCACTGGGCAAAGTATTTGAACAAAGAACAAAGGAAGATGCCAACCTCCAGGTGGGACCTGGGGAGCCCCTGGAATTGCAGCTCATCTCCAGACTACAGAACTGAATACCCCTGGAGGAAATGGATGCTTTGGAGAGTGGACCCTCTAAGGCATTGAACCCCACTGCGGTCCCTGTCCTCTCCAGGCTCCATCCCCAAACCCCCAGGAGTTTCCCAACCTGGATCGAACAACTCTACCCCTCTCATCCCGAGTGGCCAGGGGAGTGGTAGCACTATGCCAGAGAGGAATGGCCCCTGGTTTTCCCGGAAGTGATGTCACACCGTCACCGACTGCCATCTTCCCAAGGTCCCCTGACCTGGTCTCCTGCTCCTGCCACGTTCTTTCTTTCAGGCCTGTCGTAGCAATAGGATATTGCCCCTGTGGGAGAGCAACGAGGGCTACCACCTCCAGGTTGAAAAATACTTGGAGATTTGTGGGGCTGAGCCTGAGGAGGGCAGGCTTGGGGAGGGGAGGGGCTTCAGTGGGCTATATCGCCATAGAGCCCACCTTTCAAAGCGGCCGTTTTCTCCAGGGGAACGGATCCCCCCAAATATACTTGACACTTGCTTCAAAAGAAGCTCCTGTGGTGATGCATTACATGGAGGCTTGGCCATAGAGCAGAGGATATTAGGGTTTGCTGTATGATATCAGAGTGATAACTGAACGATCACACAGAACTGAGATTCTGTTTGCCAGGCTGTCCTTAGCAACTCGGACTGCCGGCCTGGAGGTCTCCTGCAAATACGAGTGAGCGCAGGCTGAAGGCTGAATGCATTGCCAGGTTCAGTGGGGAGGTCTGCTGAAAGTGGAGGGGCCAGGGAGAAAAGAGTGAATCCGTGCTGGGACATTCCAAAATTCCACCAGCCTGCAAACCTCACCCTTCTGGCCAGAAATTCAGCCTCAGTATATGTCGAGATGTGTGCTTTCTTTACAGTGAGAGACAAGCACTCTGGAAAAAACAGGTTGCTTACCTGTAACTGATGATCTTCGAGTGGTCATCTGCGCATTCACACCCATGGGATTCAGTGCACCTGCGCTGACCTGGTCGGTGTCTGTACAAAGCTCACAACGGGATTTTTGCGCCCTTCGCCCCGGGCATGCGCAGGAACCCCACCGCGCATGCCCAAGGGGTGGGGGCACGGACATCCCGCCAGTTCTGACTGCTATCAAACCTAGTCATGTATGAGAACAGCTGAGGATGACAGCAGTGGGGAAGGATGGGCGGGCGGTGTGAATGCACAGATGACCACTCGAAGATCATCAGTTACAGGTAAGCAACCTGTTTATCTTCTTTGTGGTCTCTGTGCATGACACCCATGGGAGATTAAAAAGCAGTGGCTCACCTGGAGGTGGGTGCTGGCAGACTCAGGGAGCCGTAGAGGAGAGGACCAGATGACCCAAGTCACCCTTCTGCGGGGCATGGACGTCCAGAGCGTAGTGCTTGATGAACATGGTTGGCGTGGACCACGTAGCTGCTTTGCAGATGGACGAAAGAGATGCGCCCTTCAGAAAGGCTGTTGAGGTCGCCATAGACCTGGTAGAGTGCGCTCTCAGACGAGAGGGAGGCAACTGCTTCGCTAGAGCGTAGCACAACCGAATCGTCTCGACAATCCATTTAGAGAGTCATTGAGACGTGATGCGTAGCCCCAGGGAAGGCGAGCTGTATGACAGGAACAGTGAGTTGTCACGTCTGGTTAAATGAGTCCGATTTAGGTAAAAGAGGAGTGCCCTCTTGACATCCAGGGTATGGAGCAAGCATTGTCCGTCATCCTCTGGATGTGGGAAAAAATCTGGTAAGAATATTTCAATATTGAGATGGAGCTCTGAAACAATCTTGGGAAGGAAGTTCAGGTCCAGTACCAGACGCACACCATTCGGAAGGAAAACCAGGTAGGGTGGGTCATGTCGGAGTGCCATGAGTTCACTAACCCTTCTGGCTGAGGTGATAGCCACTAGGAAGGCCGTTTTCCAGGCTGCATACTGGAGGTCACAAGTCGCCATCGGTTCAAACGGTCGCCTGGTAAGTTGCCGTAGTACTAGTGGTAAGTCCCATAGGTCTGTAGGTGCGACTATCGGAGGGTACAGTCTAAAAAGGCCCTTCATGAACCGCTTTGAGGTCGAATGGGAGAAGATTGTGTGACCATCCAAGCCCTGGTGGTAAGCAGAGATGGCCGCCAGGTAGACCTTCACAGTTGAATGGGAGAGACCCTGGTCCCTAAGGGGTCCCTCCGGTATCCAATGAAGACTTCCCTACCTTGGGAGGCTTTGGTGTCGGAGGATCCCTCTGTGTCGACACAGATGATTTCGATGTCGAGACGACTGGTCTCGATAACGGACTGATCAGACTCCATAACAGCGGCTGGAGGAGCGAGTGCCGACTCCCACAACGTGACTTTCAGCCTAGCGGCCCTGTTCTTTCTCGTCTGGTTGGAGAATCGGGCACAGATAGAACAGGCGTCAGGCTGGTGACTCTCCCCCAAACAAAAAACACAGAGGGAGTGCTCGTCCCTCAGGACTAGTTTGCTCCCGCAGAAAGAGCACCTTTTGAAACACCCCCACTTTCGACTTTCCATAAACAATGGAAGTGGGCCCTTCAACCCGATAGGATGAAGGGGGGGGGGAGAATGGTCTGAAGACCGGAGGAAATCCACAAAAAAGTGTGGATTTGAGAGGAAAGTCAACAAAACGGAGGTTTAGAAAAACGGAGGGAAAAGATGAAGAAAAAATTTTGAAGAAAAAAACGATCACCGCTGTGAGGTAAAAGTGTTCTCGGAGACACCAACGCAGGCTGCTAACAGCGCGGTCAGAAGAGAACTGGCGGGATGTCCGTGCCCCCGCCCCTTGGGCATGCGCGGTGGGGTTCCTGCACATGCCCGGGGCGAAGGGCGCGAAAATCCCATTATGAGCTTTGTACAGACACCGACCAGGTCAGCGCAGGCACACTGAATCCCATGGGTGTGTGATGCACAGAGACCACGAAGAAGATCATGCAGAGTGTTTGCAGTCTTAGCATTCACAGAAGAGATTATACTTGGCTCAGATATATTTTGTTCTATACTAAGACTTCCCAATCTATCTGTAGCAAGTGGTGAGGGGGATTAAGACTTCCTGGATATTGGGGGCCCCCAAAGCCTTTTGGTCTTCTGCAGTGAAATGCTATTTTGTTTCCTTGCAGTTAGAGGTTCCAGGCTCGAAGACTCTGAGCAAAGGCAAATCACAACTCATTTAACACAAAATATTTTATCTGATCAAAAACAAGAGAACATTTTATAAATATACCATTTCAAACAGTTGAAGGACAGGTTTTAAATTTCTTTATTGTAAATATATATAAATTTACAACTGTGCAATGACGGTAAGTAAATAAAGTCATCATATTATAGTAAAGAAGAAAAGGGAACTCTAATAGAGTCCACATCCTCAACTGAGCACATAATATATTTTGCTGAGCATTATTTAATCCGTGCATTTGATTCCCATGATTAATAAAAGGATGCCATTGTTGTACAAACATTTCTTGCGTATAGTTTTTCTTCTCTCTTAAATACCTCACAGTATTATTTTGTTCCTATATATGCACAGCATCCGCATGGAACGGCTTCAAAAAGAGAAAGTCCAAATGGGCTCAGAATGGTGCCATGTGGGGAGGAACAACTCCTGCCTCTGACCCCAAATGGTATTGTTGTGGTGAAAACCCCTGCTGGGATGTACTTATTTCACTAGTATTCCTGCTCCGTATGCACAGAGACTCATGGCACAGAAATGCCTACAAATATTTAGATGTCTCTTTTGACAGCTAGGGCTTTTTCTGTGGTGTCTCAGTTCAGGACAAAATCACCTGCAGCTTCCCACCCCTCCAAAAAGAGGAAACCATTCGACCCATCTGCAAATGAGAGCTCTTCAGTGCCCTACAAGTTGCTTAGGTCATTAGCCAAAAGAATTCATCTGGTCTCAGTGTCTTAGCCTCCACTCTCCAATACATAACTAACTCAGCACCTTCCAAACCACTGATGTTTGGTGTCGTGGTTAAGTGCGCCGACTCTAATCTGGGAAAACTGTGTTTGATTCCCCACTCCTCCACTTACATTGCTGGATGACCTTGGGCAAGCCTGGTATTTTTTACCACTGTGCGACAGAGTGTTGGACTAGATGGGCCGTTGGCCTGATTCAACATTGGCTTCTCTTATGTTCTTATGTTAAGCCATACTTCTGGCACAGCTGTTCTTGGAAAACAGCAGTTTCTGTCAGAGCTCTCTCAGCCCCACCTACTCACAGGTAGTGTTCCCTCTAAGCTGAGTTAGTGTGAGCTAGCTCACAGATTTTAACCCTCCGGCTCACACATTTTTGTCTTAGTTCAGGAAGGATGGCTCCAGAGCAAACTAATTTATGCAGTAGCCAAATCGCTCACTCACAACTCTGATGCCAGTAGCTCACATAGTAGCATTTTTGCTCACAAGGCTCCACAGCTTAGAGGGAACATTGCCTCCCCAGTATGATTTTTGTGAAAGAAAACAGCTTGTGGGGGAAGCCAGAGCCCCACCTTCCCCTGCAGGGCGACTCTGATCCCCTTTGGACGCTCCCTTTTTGTGTGCTTGCTTTTAGAAGCCATTCTCCATAGCTGCTGTCTGGCCACAGGGAACACATAAAAACATACATAAACAAGCGAGGGAGTAATGTATAGTTTGGTTCTGAATCAAACATGTCTGCCAGTCTGGCCAGGGTACACTACCATTGGTATAGCAACTTAGTGCAGGGTAGGCTCTGTGTTTTCACCCTTCCTGAGAAGCAGTCAGTCTCCCTGGAAATGAGCCAATCCCCATTCCCAAAGAGGCTCTGAAGTAGAGCGGAACTGGAAATGGTCACGGCATCTCTGGCCCTGAAGGTCGGCCCAGACCAGCCTGGATGGTCTGCAGGCTTGATCATCCACCATTCCCATCAGCCAGTGGATTGACTTGGGTCTTTGCAGCTCCTCTGCAACGTGGTTCTTTTGCAGTTCTTACCTTTCCCCTGTTTTTGGTGACTGGTGAGCCAAGAGGAACAGGAGTGACAGACCAGGAGGGAATCCCCCTATAGTAGCTTTTCATCCAGTTCTTGAGCTGCTTGACAATTCGCCAGGAGGCAGGGTGAGGTTCCTTACAAAATGGAGGGTGGAACACCAAGAGCTATCAAGACCAGCAGAGAGGGCACCGCCTGGGTCTCTGCCTGCAGGATTTTTCTGCCCCCGTGGCTCCCAGCACCACCAGCTGACCCAAATGTAAACATTATGACCCTGAACCTTCCCAAGTGGAACAGAAACATAGAGCTGGAAGGGACCTCAAGGGTCCTCTCCTCCAACTAGGGTTGCCAGACCCCCCTGGTCTAGGGGAGTTTACCCGTTTTTGGGGGGGTTCAACCTGCCCGGACACCTGCAGTCACCTCTCTCCCTTCTCTCTTGAGACAGGGGAGGGAGAGGGTGGCTGCAGGCACGCATGCCTCAATTCCAAACAGAATTGCTGCTTGGAGATCAGGCATGGGGGGTCACTGGCTGGAAGCACTTAAAGGGACTCCTTTAAGTGCTTGCAGCCAGTGGGGACCCGACCCCGTACGCTTGATCTCCAAGAGGTAATACCACTCAGAGTTCAGGCACGTTTGGCTCCCAGCTGGAAGAGCTGAAAGGGACCCTTTAAGTGCTTGCAGCCAGTGGGGACCAGGCCCCACACACCTGATCTCCAAGTGGTAATGCTGCTTGGAGATCGGGAGCATGGGATTGCTGGCTGGAAGCACTTAAAGGGATTCCTTTAAGTGCTTCTAGCCGGTGGGGACCGGGCCCCGCACGTCTGATCTCCAACCGGTAATGCCGCTCAGAGATCGGGCATTTGGGGCTGCCAGCTGGAAGCACTTAAAGGGACCCCTTTAAATGCTTGCAGCCGGCGGGGACCAGGCCCTGCACACCTGACCTCCAAGTGGTAATGCTGCTCAGAAATCAGGCTCATGGAGCCACTGGCTGGAAGCACGTAAAGGAGTACCTTTAAGTGATTCTGGCCAGTGGCGACCGGGCCCCATGAGCCTGAATTCCAAGTGGCATTCCTGGTGCTTGGAGTTCAGGTGTGCAGCAGCAGCCACCTCCTCCCATCCTGCAAGATTTAAAGGGCCCTCCACCTGGTTGGTGGGTCCTTTAAATCTTTTAGGACATTAGGGAGAGGGGTGGCCTCCTGCGATAAGTCTTGGGGGCGGAGAAGAGACATCCCTAACATGATATTATCCTGTTGGGGGATGTCCTGCCCCTCCAGGAATGCCCCCCAAATCCCCCACTGGGGACAGAGATGGGCCTGGCAACCCTAAGTCCAACCGCTGCTCAACACATGAAATTCCCCTCTGTGGTAGGGTTGCCAGTCCCCAGGTCCAGCTAGCTGGTGGGGAAGGACCCACCCCGAAACCCTGCCCCCAAGAACAACCAGCCGCCCGGCCATCCCTCTCCCTCCACTCTTGCCCAATTTAAAGGGTTTCAGGTAATCGCTGGGGACCATGTGGCCTGCCGACCAGCCCTTTTCGATCTAGCAGGAGGGGGAGCGGTTGCAAGCCACTCATTCGGCTCACAAGAGGACCCTTTTAAAGGTCTTTTTGTGAGCTGAGTGTGTGACCCGCAACTGCCCCCCTCCCTCTCTCCAGCTAGATTTAAAGGGCCCTCCAGCTGGTCGGCAGGCCACACGGTTTCCACTGAAGCCTTTTAAATCGTGCTGGAGGGGAGGGAGAGGGGTGGCCAAGCAGGTGGTTACTCTTGGGGGCAGGGCTTTGGGGTGGGGTTTGGGGCATTTCCACCCAGCTCCAGAATGCCCCCTCCCCAAATCCCCCCACCAAAGTGATGAGGGGACCTGGCAACCCTCCTCTGTGACCCTTGCTCTATGTACAGAGAAAGGGACAAACCCTCCAGGGTCTATCTGCCTGGTGGGGGAAGACCCACCCCCAGCCCTGCCCCCAGGAGTGACCACCTGCCCGGACACCCCTCCCCCTCACTCTTGCCCAATTGAAAGGGTTTCAGCTGATCGGCCGGGGCCATGTGGCCTGCCGACCAGCTGGAGGGCCCATTAGATCTAGCAAGAGGGGGGGAGGGGCGGTTCCGAGCCTCTCACTCGGCTCAGAAAAAGACCCTTTCAAAGGTCTTTTTGTGAGCTGAAGTGTGTGACCTGCGACTGCCCCCCTCCCTCCATCCTACTAGATTTAAAGGGCCCTCCAGCCGGTCGGCAGGCCACATGGCCCCCACTGAAGCCTTTTAAATTGGGCCGGAGGGGAGGAGGAGGTGGCCGGGCAGGTGGTCACTCTTAGGGGCAGGGCTTCGGAGTGGGGCTTGGGGCATTCCCGCCCACCTCCAGAATGCCCCCCCAAATCCCCAATGAGGGGACCTGGCAACCCTCCTCTGTGACCCTTGCTCTATGTCCAGAGGAAGGGAAGAACCCTCCAGGGTCCCTGGCCAGGCTGGCCTAGAGAGAAATTCCTGCCTGACCCCAAAATGGCGATCAGCGTTCCCCTGGGCACGTATGAATTGGCCATGAAAACCTAGCGGGGCAGAGACTCCAGTTTGGCCTTCAGGCCAACAGTTTCTTTCCGCCCTGAGTGAAAGAGGGCAGCCTCGCAATGACAGCAAACATATTATTCTGTGGAACTGGCATCGTTCCTGGGTTGACATCATAACAGTTGCTCCCCCTGTTTTCCTAGAATGGTTATCCTGGCAGGGCATGATCTGTGAAGGCTCCCTAGATTTTTTTATTTTTCAGGCGCCCCCATTGAGTTAGATTTGAAAATAATATGTGGCTCAGGGGAACATGTAAGAACACGTGTAACAAGTTAAAAATGTCACATACAGTTCGACTCTCAGTTTCTACTAAATGTTAAGAGACTGAAAAATAGAGCACCTTCTTGTAGGTGTGGTGGAATTTCTGGAGGTGTAGGAATATTGGGATGGACTACGGAAATAGTTGGCAAGATTTTATGTGACCAGGTCGCCCACCCTGAGCCCGTTCGTGGGGAGGACAGGATAGAAATTGAATTAGTTAATTAATTAAAACCAAGGGAAGGGCCACCAGCTACTGTGCTTTGTCTGGAATTCAGGACCAGCCTGTCTCATTTCCTGATAACATCTTAGGCCGTGGGAGACCCCCCAGCAGGATCCTGTGGGATTGTGGAAAGGGAGGGGAGGTGGAGCCGGTGGGGCTGGAGAGAAGGGAGAGCAGCCCAGACCCCTTGTGCTCAGCCATCCTGAGTCTCTCTCTGAACAGGGAGCCTTTGGGGGACTGGGCTGCTCTCTGTCACTCAGGGAAGAAATCAGGTGTAGGCCTGAAGGCCAAACTGGAGTTTCCAGCTTCGCTTTCATGGCCCATTTTTCCATGCCCAGAGAAATGCTGATCGCCATTTTGGGGTCAGGAAGGAATCCCCCCCCCTCCCGGATCCTGGAGGATTTTCCCCTTCCTCTGGGCATACAGCAGGGGTCACAGGGGGAAATTTCCTGTGTTGAGCAAGGGTTGGACTAGATGACCGTTGAGGTCCCTTCCAGCTCTGTGTTCCACTTGGGAAGCTTTGGGGTCGTCCTTCCACTGCCAGCTGCCCAGGTTTACATTTGGGTCAGCTGGTGGTGCTGGGGAGCCACAGGGGGCTGCCGACTGCCACTCTTGATAGCTTCCACTCTTGATAGCTCTTGATGGTGCTCCACCCTCGAGCCCCTCCACCATTTTGATGGAGCCTGACCCTGCCTGCTGATGCTACAGTGAAGCAGGCCGATGCGCCTGGCAAATTGTCAAGCTGCTCAAGAGCCGAGTGAAAAGCTGCTATGTAGGGATTCCCTCCTGGGCCATCACTGGCATATTTCCACAAGTCTGACTGCTTTCAGTATAGGTGGAAACCCAGATCCTGCCCTGCCCTCTCTCGGGCAGCAGGGATGCCACAGCTCACCCTGCTAACAGCCTCACTTGAGCAACTTTCAGGGCCAGAAGCACCACACAAACTTCCTGGGGGCCTCTGTGGAACGTGCAGGGCCCAGGAGGGGAAAGGGCAGCCAACTTTGCCCTTTCTGAAAGATGCAGTATGCAGGAGCAGATTAAGGTGAGTGAGACTCGGGCCCAGCATCTTTAACCTTAAAAGAAATGGACTTACTCCAAAGGAACATAAGAAAAGCCAATGTTGGATCAGGCCAATGGCCCATCCAGTCCAACACTGTCACAGAGTGGCCAAAAATACCAGGTGCCATCAGGAAGTCCACTTGTGGGGCCAGGACACTAGAAGCCCTCCCACTGTTGACCCCCCCCCCAAGATCCCCACTGTTGCCCCCTCCAAGTACCAAGAATACAGAGCATCACATGCCCCAGAGTTCCTATCTATACCTTGTGGCTAATAGCCACTGATGGATCTCTGCTCCATATGTTTATCTATTTCCCTCTTGAAGACATCCATGCTTCTAGCCGCCGCAACCTCCTGTGCCAGTGAATTCCATGTGTTGATCACTCTTTGGGTGAAGAAGGACTTCCGTTTATCTGTTCTAACCCAACTGCTTAGCAATTTCTTTGAGTGCCCATTTGTTCTTGTATTGTGAGAAAGGGAGGAAAGTGCTTCTTTCTCTGTCTCCTCTATCCCATGCATAAACCTCGATCATGTAACCCCTCAGCCATCGTTTCTCCAAGCTAAAGAGCCCCAAGTGCTTTAAGGTTTCCTCATAGGGAAAATATTCCAACCCTTTTATCATTCTAGTTGCCCTTGTCTGCACTTTTCCCAATGCTATAATATCCTTTTTGAGGGGTGGTGACCAGAACTGCACACAGTATTCCAACTGAGGTCGCACCATCGATTTATACAGGGCCATTATGATACTGGCTGATTTGTTTTCAATTCCCTTCCCAATAATCCCCAGCATAGTGTTGGCCTTTCTCATTGTAGTCGCACACTGTCTTGGCATTTTCAATGAGTTATTTACTACGACTCCAAGATCTCTCTCTTGGTCAGTCTCTGCCAGTTCGGATCCCATCAATGTGTATTTACAGTTAGGATTTTTGGCTCCAATGTGCATCACTTTGCACTTGACCACACTGAACCCCATTTCCCATGGTTGGGCGTCCCCAGATCCCCAAGTCCCCCAGTGTTCTCTCTAAGATAAGTTAGTGTGAGCTATCTCACAGTTTTTTAAACTCCGGCTCACACCTTTTTGTCTTAGCTCAGGTAGGATGGCTCCAGAGCAAACTAGTTTATGCAGCAGCCAAATCACTCACTCAGAACTTTAATGCCCGTAGCGCCAAAAATAGAATTTCTGCTCACAAGACTCAACAGCTTAGAGGGAGCAAGCCCAAGACCGAGGCTCCCACCCGAGGAGGCAGCCTTCACCAGCGCGGGAAACAGCAGCTCTGGAAGGCTCCGCTCTGGTGTGCCAAAACTGCAGGAAAGCCAAGAGAAGCTGCAGCAGAGCAAGACTTCACAGGCCAAGCAAAAAGCCTGCGGGAACCAACTGCCAGCCAGCCCCTGCAATTGAACACCAAGGAACTGAGCCAGAGGGACCACCTGACCGACGAGGATCCAAACCGACACGCTGATCCGAGGGGCCCAGAGAAACCGAAGGGGAGCCAAACGGATGAGCCGAAGATCCAAGCCCACCCCGGGAGCCACGCCACCGCCAATCTGACCTTCCTGGAGTCAGCCAGGCCGGCACCCAGATGACGTGGGATGGCCAGCACGATGGCCTGAGGCTCCCGCCATTCCGACCATCAGATGGGGACTAGGCGGGAAGGCCTCCTCCTGACCCCTCCCCCTCCAGGTGATTGGAGAAGAGGCGGGGCAAATTGGGGAGGGGGCGTTGCACTTGTGGGGCTCCTCACGGCTACAGGCCTGCATGACGGACTCATTTTTCAACACTGGGCCCATATTAATAGCGGCCACAGGGTCCGTGGAGCAGCTCAGGTACATCTTTTGTTGAGGCAGGGATGAAGCAGGAAACCTCGGGGTTGCAGGACAACGAGCAGAACCAGCCAAACGGAGGCTGCCAAGCAGGAGCTGGAGGCTCCCAAGATCGCTGCAGTTTGCCTCACCTCCGGGAGATGCAGACAGAGGGCCTCAGGACTGAACCCCATTCTCCAAGGACCAATGCATCCTGGAGGTTTTCATTCTATTTCAGAACCTGCCCCACTGTTTCCCCCCCACCACCACCAAGAATCACCATCATGCCACTCCGTACTGGGTGTTTGTCAGTTCTTGGCCTGAGGAAGGAGTTGGGGGGTGGGGTTCAGTTAGCACACCCTGAAGACTGGATGACCAGTCTTTCCACTACAGTGAAGACTCTAATCCTTTCCCTTCCATCCTGCCAGGAAATTGCAGACTCCCCTGGACGCTCAGTCATGGCATGAGCTCTGTGGTTCATCCTGAACGGGAGCCCAGGCCAGGGCAGCACCCAAAGCCAGGTACATTCATATGCCTGCAGGTCCCATAGTGCCCAAAGCCATGTCTTTCTGGATCGCTGAGGCACAGCACTGGGGAGAGCTGTGTCCATCAGTCAAGGCAGGAGGATGCCAAGGAGACAGTGTCCTGCTTGGGGTCTTGAATCCCTGGGCCTGCTTCCAGCAAGACTTTCTGCAGGGGGCGGGGCATTCATCACCCCACACACTGGCTCCATCTTCCTTTCAGGTGAAGCCAAGGAAGACTTCTAGGTGCCACTGCAGGAGCCGCTGAGGGAGGACCCGTCTGCTGGTCATCTGGGTGGGACTCCTTGATGTAAGCGTGTGGGAGAGAAGATGGTGGAGAACGTAGGTCTCTTTTGAGGCTGGGAAGCAAGGATGAGCCTGGTAGGGAGAAATGATCACATCAGCGTCAGCAGAACCACACGAACCAACTTCTTTAGACTCTAGGTGACAATGAATACCAAAATAAAAAATTCTCTGTAATTATTGGACACCTAGCAGATTTCATAAATTGGGTTTATTGGGTTGGAGATGCGTTGGACCTGTCAGCAGTGAAGACCTGAGCCAGCATATATGTTATGGGTATGTCCCGTTTTCAACTGGCCTGAGGGTCGTAGATGCCAGCCCTGGGTTGGGAAATCCCCTGGAGATTTGGAAGTGGAGCCTGGGGAGAGCCGACTTTGGGGGAGGGTAGGAACCTTATCAGAGCGTGATGCCGTACAGTCCACCTTCCAATGAAGCCATTTTCTACAAGGGAACTGTGCTGTGGAAAACTGGATATGAGAAGATTCCACTGAGTGTGAGCATTATGCAGAGAGACAGCATGCAGAGATGAATGCTGAGCAGGAAAGGGTTCACTGGGTCTACACATATTCTGTTCTGAAGAAGCCTTGTGAAACAGGTATTGGAGCAAACCTGTCTGCAGATTCGTCACCTTTATGCCATTTGTCTACAATCCAATAATAGTACAAGAAAGGCACAAAGAAAATTTACTGTTTGTAAGAACTTTAGATTATTGGACTGAGCTCATCAACATCATGGAATCGTTTTTCATGTTTATTCTTCTATGAATGTACAGAAATGTATTTGTATTAGTAGTAGCACTGATGGTGATCTATTTTTAAAAAAATTATAAAAAGAGTGATATGCTCTTCATAAATAGATCATGGTTGCCACTGACTATTTTCTACTCACTTATCCCGTGAACTCCCTTTGGTTATCCTATCCCATATGGAGGTTGGCGAGCTTACCTGAGGGCTTCGTAGAGTTGCCCAAGAGTCTCATGCTGGGACAGTCTTTCTTCCCTTCTAAGATGAATGTCATGGATGCTGGGGGAGCAGGACAGGCCAGGTACTCGAAGGGACAGGCATCCTGTGGAACTTGCTTCCAGGAGATATTCTGTGTTCTTTTCATGCTCATCTGGGGCAGCTTTAGCGAGAGAGCCTCAAGGGGCACTGAAGATGCCCTCTGCCTCTGCATCCACCTCTCCTCTCTTGGCCTGCTGCCTCTTTCCGACTGAAGGCTGAGGGGCCTGACTCTCGGAGCTGCTCCTCGTGTTCCCCACAAGAAGCTCTGCCGGTCCATTGAACTCAAGGTCATTTGCCCTGAGTAGCAGCAGCAGCTCTCCAGAGTGTGGAGGAGACACCCGCTCTGAGTGAGACTTTTGAATCCAGGCTGATGGAGTCCCAGAGGAGACCTGCCGGGATGCTTTTCACTGGAACGTGATCTTGGAAATCTAAAGAATGGACATGAGGTGTGAGCCTTTCCTGGGCACCACCCTCTACCAGCCAGCTTCCTCTGGAGACAGAGACCCAGCGGCCCGCCCTGTCTCCTGCAGCCAGGGAAATCCCACCACCTGCCTCCCTGGTGGCTCAGCCAGGTCTGAAGGGAAAGGGCAGTTCAACTGTCTCTGGAGCTCTGATTCCCACCTCCCACCTGCTCTCCCCATATTCCGAAGGCCCTGATTGGCTGCTACTTTCCCTATGTATATTTCAACTAGGTTTAAAGGCGATTGGTCATTTTCAGGAAATGGGCAGGACTTTGACTTGTCCCTCACACAGCTCTAAGTTAGCCCCACCTCTGCGGGACTCTTACCACAGAGACAAAACTTCCTACTAAGCACCACTTGGTATTCAAGAGCTGCACATCTTGCTTTCAGCACTTGGGAGAAGGGAAGGGGAAAGGGGAGGCAAGGTGCATACTTTGGAAGAGGTCTCAGAAACAAAAGGAGGAGGCTCCGAGGGAGACTGGGAAAGAGCAGAGTAAACCAAAAAAGCAGACGTAGCAGGAACTGTGAGACAGATTTGCAGCCAAAGGAAGACTTGAGTGTGTTAAAGCACCAGACTTTCAAACTGCCAAAAAACATGGTCAGAGGCAGGACTTGGGAGCTGCCACAGGTGGGAAGAGTTTTAAGGGAGGGAAGGAGGGAGGGGCTGCTTTGCTGGGTAGACAGAAAGTGTTCCAGAGAGCCCTGGCGTCAATGGAACCGGGGTCTGGTGGGTTCAGGTAAATAAGGCAATAATGGGTGTGTTTAGACAGCGTGCTGGGAGTGGTGTAAATTGCTCCAGGCCGATGAGTTTTTGTTTTAACCCGGAGAATCGTGATCACACTGACCTCCTTGTTCCGGATCCCTGCTCAGCCACATCGCTCCCTGCCGGGAGTGTGCATCAGTGGTTTTTTCCCCCTCTCAGCCTGAGCATGCACACAGACAGCCATCCCCATCATGGGGAAAGAAGCATGCGCAGAACAGCGATTTCCACGCTTCCCTTTAAACTTTAAATGGACACTTTAAATGAAACTTTTACCCCCAAAACTGGCCTCCATGAGATCCCGAACTCGTCTAAATGCTTAAACTAGGCACCATTCAAACTTTGCTTTTACTAACCTTGGAGCGGAGCTCCGCCCATGCGCATACCGCTGAGGCTTAAAAAACAATGGGGGATGAAAAGGGGAAGCCCGAGTCTTCCGCGGCAGCTTTCCAGAGGGGAGGGGGTTGGAGCACCCGGAAGTGGCTCCACACTGGAGCGATCAGACGGCAGAAAAGTGCGGCTCAAAGCGGAGAATCGGGAAAATACCGCTTGGGTAAGTGGTATCAAAATACTCGGCAACCCTTTGTGAGCGGGTGTTGCCATTCCACACAGTAAAATCCAGTTACCAAGTGGATTGAAAGTGAACTGAAAGTGCGTTATTCCATGTGTGTGAAAGCCCCCCCTCCAGAGCAGATGCCCAAAGGAACCATAACCGAATGGAGATATCCTTAGTGGAGAGGGTTTCAAGGCGCTTGTGTCAGGAGCAGTTCCCATCCCAGTGGTAGAGACAGATCCGCAGCCATGTGGCCAGACAGAAACAAAGTTGTTCTGTGCTGCAGGCGATACCAGGCAACCCTAACATACATGGGGTAGAAATCCAATCTCTTCTTCTTCTTCTTCTTCTTCTTCTTCTTCTTCTTCTTCTTCTTCTTCTTCTTCTTCAACACTGCCTTGGAGAACCCTGATAAGGCTGCCCCTGAGCACGTACAAAGGGCAAAGCATCCGATCCCTTTAGCTCCCCCCCGCTCCCCGGTGCATGCATGTCTGTTGCTGCCAGCTCTGGGTTGGGGAATCTCTGGAGTTCTGGGGGATGGAGTCTGAGGAAGGCAGGATTTGGGGAGGGGAGCAACTCCAGTGGGGTATAACCCCTGAGAGTCCACCTTCCAAAGCAGCTGTTCTAATCCCAGGAGATCTCCAGCCACCGCCTGGAGATTGGCAACCCTTTGGCATATCCTTACCCTGGTATGAGAGGTTTTCAGTGCGTAGGTAGGATCCGAGTCACAGTCTGCTTTCTTAAATATGAAAGAGGTTTTCTTATTAAAGATTAAACTGTAGCACATACATGGAAAATAGTGGTCAGGCCCAGCTGCTACAGCACCGGGGTGGGGTGGGGGAATCATAAGTCTAGCTAAGCTACATTAAAAGACAGTTACCTTAGAGGGAGCAAACATGCCCCCACTCTCCCTGCTGCCCCTTTGCGGAGGAGATAAGGTCAAGGGTTGGCAGGTCTGGGTTGGAAAATACCTGGAGAGTTTGGGGGTGGATCCAGGAGAGGGCGGGGTTTGGGGAGGGGAGGGGAGGGGCCTCGGCAGGGCACAAGGCCACAGAGTCCACCTTTCAAAGCAGCCATTTTGTCCAGGGGAGCTGATCTCTGTCAGCTGGGGATCAGTTGTAAAAGTGGGAGATCCCCAGGCCCCACCTGGAGGCTGGCAACCCCAATAAGGTCCCAGCTGAGATCGCAGCATCTGGGCAAAGTATTTGAACAAAGAACAAAGGAAGATGCCAACCTCCAGGTGGGACCTGGGGAGCCCCTGGAATTGCAGCTCATCTCCAGACTACAGAACTGAATACCCCTGGAGGAAATGGATACTTTGGAGAGTGGACCCTCTAAGGCATTGAACCCCACTGCGGTCCCTGTCCTCTCCAGGCTCCATCCCCAAACCCCCAGGAGTTTCCCAACCTGGATCTAACAACTCTACCCCTCTCATCCCGAGTGGCCAGGGGAGTGGTAGCACTATGCCAGAGAGGAATGGCCCCTGGTTTTCCCGGAAGTGATGTCACACCGTCACCGACTGCCATCTTCCCAAGGTCCCCTGACCTGGTCTCCTGCTCCTGCCATGTTCTTTCTTTCAGGCCTATCATAGCAATAGGATAGTGCCCCTGTGGGAGAGCAACGAGGGCTACCACCTCCAGATTGAAAAATACTTGGAGATTTGTGGGGCTGAGCCTGAGGAGGGCAGGCTTGGGGAGGGGAGGGGCTTCAGTGGGCTATATCGCCATAGAGCCCACCTTTCAAAGCGGCCGTTTTCTCCAGGGGAACGGATCCCCCCAAAATACTTGACACTTGATTCAAAAGAAGCTCCTGTGGTGATGCATTACATGGAGGCTTGGCCATAGAGCAGAGGATATTAGGCTTGCTGTATTATATAGAGTGATAACTGAACGATTACATAGAACTGATATTCTCTTTGCCAGGCTGTCCTTAGCAACTCAGACTGCCGGCCTGGAGGTCTCCTGCAAATACGAGTGAGCGCAGGCGGAAGGCTCAATGCATTGCCAGGTTCAGTGGGGAGGTCTTCTGAAAGTGGAGGGGCCACGGAGAAAATAGTGAATCCGTGCTGGGACGTTTCAAAATTCCGCCAGCCTGCAAACCTCACCCTTCTGGCCAGAAATCCAGCCTCAGTATATGTGGAGATGTGTGCTTTCTTTACAGTGAGAGACAAGCACTCTGGAAACACGCAGAGTATTTGCAGTCTTAGCATTCACAGAAGAGATTATTCTTGGCTCAGATATATTTTGTTCTATACCAAGACTTCCCAATCTATCGGTACCAAGCGGTGAGGGGGATTAAGACTTCCTGGATATTGGGGGCCCCCAAAGCCTTTTGGTCTTCTGCAGTGAAGTACTATTTTGTTTCCTTGCAGTTAGAGGTTCCAGGACCCAAACTCTCTGAGCAAAGGCAAATCACAACTCATTTAACACAAAATATTTTATCTGATCAAAAACAAGAGAACATTTTATAAATATACCATTTCAAACAGTTGAAGGACGGGTTTTAAATCTCTTTATTGTAAACATATATAAATTTACAACTGTACAATGACGTAAGTAAATAAAGTCATCATATTATAGTAAAGAAGAAAGGTAAAGGTAAAGGTTCCCTTGCTCGAAAGCCAATCGAATCCGACTCTAGGGTTGCGGTGCTCGTCTCCGTTTCAAAGCCGAAGAGCCAGCGCTGTCCGAAGACGTTTCCGTGGTCATGTGGCTGGCATGACTAAACACCAAGGCGCACGGAACGCTGTTACCTTCCCACCAAAGTGGTATCTATTTATCTACTTGCAATTTCTTGCTTTCGAACTGCTAGGTTGGCAGGAGCTGGAACTAGAGACGGGAGCTCACCCTATCATGCGGCACTCTTGGGTCTCGAACTGCTGAACTACTGACCTTCCACAGCCTGCAGTTCAGCGTCTTAACCACTTGAGCCACCGCAGCTCCTTAAAGAAGAAAAGGGAACTCTAATAGAGTTCATATCCTCGACTGAGCACATAAGAATATATTTTGCTGAGCATTATTTAATCCGTGCATTTGATTCCCATGATTAATAAAAGGATACTATTGATGTACAAACATTTCTTGCGTATCGTTTTTCTTCTCTCTTAAATACCTCACAGTTTTATTTTGTTCCTATATATGCACAGCAGCCGCATGGAACGGCTTCAAAAAGAGAGAGTCCAAACGGGCTCAGAATGGTGCCGTGGGGGGACGAACAACTCCTGCCTTTGTCCCCAAAAGGTATTTTTGGGTGAAAACCCTGCGGGGGTATAGTTATTTCCCCAGTATTCCTGCTCCGTATGCACAGAGACTCATGGCGCAGCAAAAATAACTCCTCCCCTCCCCAGTATGCTTTTTGCAAAAGAAAACAGCTTGTGGGGGAAGCCAGAGGCTCCCCCCTCCCCCTGTTGCAGAGCCACTCTGAACCCCTTTGGACACCCCCTTTTTGTGTGCTTGCTTTTAGAAGCCATTCCCCACAGCTGCTGTCTGGCCGCAGGGAACACGTAAAAACAATCATAAACAAGCAAGGGGGGGAAGTAACATAGAGTTTGGTTCTGAATTAAACATGTCTGCCAGTCTGGCCAGGGTACACGACCATTGGTATAGCAACTTGGCACAGGGTAGGCTCTGTGTTTTCATCCTCACCGATAAGCAGTCAGTCTCCCTGGAAAAGAGCCAGTCCCCATTCCCAAAGAGGCTCTGAAGTGGAGCGGAACTGGAAATGGTCACGGCATCTTTGGCCCTGAAGGTCGGCCCAGCCCAGCCTGGATGGTCTGCAGGCTTGATCATCCACCAATCCCATCAGCCAGTGGATCGACTTGGGTCTTTGCAGCTCCTCTGCAACATGGTTCTTTTGCAGTTTTTACCTTCCCTCTGTTTTTGGTGACTGGTGAGCCAAGAGGAACAGGAGTGACAGGCCAGGAGGGAATCCCCCTATAGCGGCTCTTCATCCAGTTCTTGAGGCTGACTTGGACAATGGCTGCTGCGCCAGGAGGCAGGGTGAGGCTCCTTACAAAATGGAGGGCGGAACACCAAGAGCTATCAAGACCAGCAGAGAGGGCACCGCCTGGGTCTCTGCCTGCAGGATTTTTCTGCCCCCGTGGCTCCCAGCACCACCAGCTGACCCAAATGTAAACATTATGACCCTGAGCCTTCCCAAGTGGAACAGAAACAGAGAGCTGGAAGGGATCTCAAGGGTCCTCTCCTCCAACTAGGGTTGCCAGGCCACCCCTGGTCTGGGGGAGCTTACCGCTTTTGGGGGGTTCAACCTGCCCGAACACCTGCAGTCACCTCTCTCCCTTCTCTCTTGAGACAGGGGAGGGAGAGTGGTGGCTGCAGGCCTCATGCCTCAATTCTAAACAGCATTGCTGCTTGGAGATTGGGCATGTGAGGTCACTGGCTGGAAGCACTTGAAGGAACCCCTTTAAATGCTTGCAGCCAGTGGGGACCCGACCCCATGCGCTTGATCTGCAAGAGGTAAGATGACTCAGAGATCAGGCACATTTGGCTCCCAGCTGGAAGAACTTAAAGGGACCCTTTAAGTGCTTGCAGCCAGTGGGGACCAGGCCCCACACACCTGATCTCCAAGTGGTAATGCTGCTTGGAGATCGGGCACATGGGACTGCTGGCTGGAAGCCGGTGGGGACCGGGCCCCACACATCTGATCTCCAGCCAGTAATGCCACTCAGAGATCGCACATGTGGGGCTACCAGCTGGAAGCACTTAAAGGGACCCCCAGGGGTCTTTTCCTAGAAAAAGAGCTGCAGAAGGTCATTAGCACATGGTATGCTAATGAGCTACTAGGCTATTAGTATATGCCACGCCCCCTGACATCTGCAGAATTGATGTCAGAAGGGGAAGCAAAAGGGGGGGGAGGCATCTACAAAATCCTCCCCTTCCCTTCCCCAGCTGGCCTGGGTGGGGGAGCTAAGAGAGAAGGGGTTTAAAGTTTAAACCCCTTCTCACTAGAATTGGGCCACAGAAGGAGGAAAGAGGGAAGGAAATAGAGAGAGTAGAGAGAAGGAAAGAGGGAAAGAAGGAGAAGGAAGAAAGGAGGGAAAGAAAGAGAGAGAAGGGAAGAAGGACGGAAACAGGGAAAGGAGGAAGAAAGAGAAGAGAAGAAGGTGGGAAAGAGAGAAAAGGAGAGAAGGAAATGAGGGAATGTAAGGAATTTGTTGTCAATTTGGCCCCATTATATCCTATGGGCCATTGAAGTCAATGGTGAAAACATAGGGTATATTCTGGGGGCTGGAGTGGGAGGGGGTTTGAGGGAGAGGCTCCAAACTCACAGGGAGGGAAACTTTTTTTCCCACCATAGAGAACAATGGAGGGAATGGGGGCAACCAGTTTGGGGGCCCATAGAATCGGACCCCACGGTCCAATGTTCTTGAAACTTGGTGTGTATCTTGGAGAGAAGGTCCAACAGCTACCCTGTCAGTTTGGAGCCTCTCTCTCAAACCCCCTCCCCTCCAGCCCCGAGAATATACCCTATGTTTTCACCATTGACTTCAGTGGCCCATAGGATATAATGGGGCTGAAATTGACATTCGGCTGGCCTAAAGACTCCCAACTGGGCTTGTATGGCCGAAACTGTCATGCGGGAGACTTTCTGCCCTCGGAAGCTGCTGGAGCTGCGCTCCGGTGTGCTACCCCCCAAAAGACCCCTGGGGACCCCTTTAAGTGCTTGCAGCCGGCGGGGACCAGGCCCTGCACACCTGATCTCCAAGTGGCAATGCTGCTCAGAGATTGGGCTCATGGAGCCACCGGCTGGAAGCACTTAAAGGAGAACCTTCAAGTGATTCTGGCCAGCGGCGACCAGGCCCCATGAGCCTGAATTCCAAGCGGCATTCCTGGTCCTTGGAGTTCAGGTGTGCAGCAGCAGCCACCTCCTCCCATCCTGCAAGATTTAAAGGGCCCTCCACCTGGTTGGTGGGTCCTTTAAATCTTTTAGGACATTAGGGAGAGGGGTGGCCTCCTGCAATGATTCTTGGGGGTGGAGAAGGGACATCCCTAACATGATATCATAATGTTGGGGATGTCCCACCCCCTCCAGGAATGCCCCCCAAAATCCCCCACTGGGGACAGAGATGGACCGGACAACCCTAAGTCCAACCCTTGCCCAACACAGGAAATTCCCCTCTGTGGTAGGGTTGCCAGCTCCCAAGTCAATCTGCCTGGTGGGGGAAGACCCACCCCAAGCCCTGCCCCCAGGAGCGACCACCTGCCCGGCCACCCTCTCCCTCCACCCTTGCCCAATTGAAAGGGTTTCAGCTGATCAGCCGGGGCCATGTGGCCTGCCGACCAACTGGAGGGCACTTTAGATCTAGCAGGAGGGGGGAACGGATGGTTGTGAGCCTCTCACTCGGCTCAGAAAAAGACCCTTTCAAAGGTCTTTTTGTGAGCTGAGTGTGTGACTAGTGACTGCCCCCCTCTCTCCCTCCTGCTAGATTTAAAGGGCCCTCCAGCTGGTCGGCAGGCCACATGGTCCCTGCTGAAGCCTTTTAAATTGGGCCGGAGGGGAGGGAGAGGGTTGGCCAGGCAGGTGGTCACTCTTAGGGGCAGGGCTTCGGGGTGGGGCTTTGGGCATTCCCGCCCACCTCCAGAATGCCCCCCCAAATCCCCCCAATAAGGGGACCTGGCAACCCTCCTCTGTGACCCTTGCTCTATGTCCAGAGGAAGGGACAAATCCTCCAGGATCCCTGGCCAAAATATGATCAGCATTCCCCTGGGCACGTAAGAATTGGCCATGAAAACCGAGTGGGGCAGAGACTCCAGTCTGGCCTTCAGGCCAACAGCTTCTTTCCGCCCTGAGTGAAAGAGGGCAGCCTCACAATGACAGCAAACACATTATTCTGTGGAACTGGCATCGTTCCTGGTTTGACATCGTAATAGATGCTCCCCCTGTTTTCTTTGAATGGTGATCCTGGCAGGGCCTGATCTGTGAAGGCTCCCTAGAATTTTTTTATTTTTCAGGCGCCCCCTTTGAGTTAGGTTTGAAAATAATATGTGGCTCAGGGGAACATGTAAGAACACGCATAACATGTTAAAAATGTCACATACAGTTCGAATCTCAGTTTCTACTAAATGTTAAGAGACTGAAAAATAGAGCACCTTCTTGTAGGTGTGGTGGAATATTTGGAGGTCTAGGAATACTGGGATGGACTACGGAAATAGTTGTCAGGATTTTGTGTGACCTGGTCGCCCGCCCTGAGACCGTTTGCAGGGAGGACAGGATAGAAATTGAATTAGTTAATTAAAACCAAGGGAAGGGCCACTAGCTACTGGACTGTGTCTGGAATTCAGGACCAGCCTGTCTCATTGCCTGAAAATATCTTAGGCCATGGGAGGCCCCCAGCAGGATCCTGTGGGATTGTGGGAAGGGAAGGGAGGTGGTGCCGGTGGGGCTGGAGAGAAGGGGGGCACCCCTTGTGCTCAGCCATCCCGAGTCTCTCTGAACAAGGAGCCTTTGGGGGACTGGGCTGCTCTCTCTCACTCAGGGAAGAAATCAGGTGTTGGCCTGAAGGCCAAACTGGAGTCTCCAGCTCAGCTTTCATGGCCCATTTTTCCATGCCCAGAGAAATGCCAATCGCCATTTTGGGGTCAGGAAGGAATCCCCCCCCAGCCAGATTGGCCAGGGATCCTGGAGGATTTCCCCCTTCCTCTGGGCATACAGCAGGGGTCACAGGGGGAAATTTCCTGTGTTGAGCAAGGGTTGGACTAGATGACCGTTGAGGTCCCTTCCAGCTCTGTGTTCCACTTGGGAAGGTTTGGGGTCGTCCTTCCACTGCCAGCTGCCCAGGTTTACATTTGGGTCAGCTGGTGGTGCTGGGGAGCCACAGGGGGCTGCCGACTGCCACTCCTGATAGCTTCCACTCTTGATAGCTCTTGATGGTGCTCCACCCTCGAGCCCCTCCACCATTTTGATGGAGCCTGACCCTGCCTGCTGATGCTACAGTGAAGCAGGCCGATGCGCCTGGCAAATTGTCAAGCTGCTCAAGAGCCGAGTGAAAAGCTGCTACGTAGGGATTCCCTCCTGGGCCATCACTGGCATATTTCCACAAGGCTGACTGCTTTCAGTAGGGGTGGAAACCCAGATCCTGCCCTGCCCTCACCCTGCTAACAGCCTCACTTGAGGAACTTCCAGGGCCAGAAGCACCACATAGACTTCCTGGGGGCCTCTGTGGAACGTGCAGGGCCCAGGGGGGGAAAGGGCAGCCAACTTTGCCCTTGCTGAAACAGGCAGTCTGCAGGAGCAGATTAAGGTGACTGAGACTCGGGCCCAGCATCTTTAACCATAAAAGAAATGGACTCACTCCAAAGGAACATCAGAAAAGCCAATGTTGGATCAGGCCAATGGCCCATCCAGTCCAACACTGCCACAGAGTGGCCAAAAATACCAGGTGCCATCAGGAGGTCCACCTGTGGGGCCAGGACTCTAGAAGCCCTCCCACTGTTGTCCCCCCCAGGCTCTCCCACTGTTGCCCCCTCCAAGCACCAAGAATACAGAGCATCACTTGCCCCAGAGTTCCTATCTATACCTTGTGGCTAATAGCCACTGATGGATCTCTGCTCTATATGTATATCTAACTCCCTCTTGAAGACATCCATGCTTGTAGCCACCACCACCTCCTGTGGCAATGAATTCCATGTGTTGATCACTCTTTAGGTGAAGAAGTACTGCCTTTTATGTGTTCTAACTCAACTTCTCAGCAATTTCTTTGAGTGCCCATGAGTTCTTGTATTGTGAGAAAGTGAGGAAAGTGCTTCTTTCTCTACCTGCTCTATTCCATGCATCATCTTGTAAACCTCAATCATGTCACCCCTCAGCCATCGTTTCTCCAAGCTAAAGAGCCCCAAGCACTTTAACCTTTCTTCACAGGGAAAGTGTTCCAACCCTTTTATCATTCTAGTTGCCCTTTTCTGCACTTTTACCAATGCTATCCTTTTTGAGGGGTGGTGACCAGAACTGCACAAAGTATTCCAAGTGAGGTCCCACCATCGATTTATACAGGGGCATTATGATACTGGCTGATTTGTTTTCAATTCCTTTCCCAATAATCTCCAGCATTGCATTGGCCTTTCTCATTGCAGTCGCACACTATCTTGACATTTTCCATGAGTTATTTACTACAACTCAAAGATCTCTCTCTTGGTCAGTCTCTGCCAGTTCGGATCCCATCATCATGTATTTATAGTTAGGATTTTTGGCTCCAGTGTGCATTACTTTGCACTTGACCACATTGAACCCCATTTGCCAAGAATGGATGTCGAACTCAGTCCCACGGCTGGGCCTCCCCAGCTCCCCCAGTGTTCTCTCTAAGATAAGTTAGTGTGAGCTATCTCACAGTTTTTTAAACTCCGGCTCACACCTTTTTGTCTTAGCTCAGGAAGGATGGCTCCAGAGCAAACTAGTTTATGCAGCAGCCAAATCACTCACTCACAACTTCAATGCCCGTAGCTCCCAAAGTAGAATTTCTGCTCACGAGACTCAACAGCTTAGTGGGAGCAAAGACCAAGACCAAGCCCCCCCCAGGAGGCAGCCTTCACCAGTGCTAGAAACAGCAGATCTGGAAAGGCTCCGCTCTGGTGTGCCAAAACTGCAGGAGAGCCAAGAGAAGCTGCAGCAGAGCAAAACTTCACAGGCCAAGCAAAAAGCCTGCGGGAAACAACTGCCAGCCAGCCCCTGCAATTGAACACCAAGGAACTGAGCCAGAGGGACCACCTGACCGACGAGGATCCAAACCGACACGCTGATCCCAGGGGCCCAGAGAAACCAAAGGGGAGCCAAACGGATGAGCCGAAGATCCAAGCCCACCCCAGGAGCCATGCCACCGCCAATCTGACCTTCCTGCCATCAGCCAGGCCAGCACCCAGATGACGTGGGCTGGCCAGCACGATGGCCTGAGGCTCCCGCCATTCTGACCATCAGATGGGGACTAGGCGGGAAGGCCTCCTCCTGACCCCTCCCCCTCCAGGTGATTGGAGAAGAGGCGGGGCAAATTGGGGAGGGGGCGTTGCCCTTGTGGGGCTCCTCACGGCTACAGGCCTGCATGACGGACTCATTTTTCAACACTGGGCCCATATTAATAGCGGCCACAGGGGCCGTGGAGCAGCTCAGGTACATCTTTTGTTGAGGCAGGGATGAAGCAGGAATCCTCGGGGCTGCAGGACAACGAGCAGAACCAGCCAAACGGAGGCTGCCAAGCAGGAGCCGGAGGCTCCCAAAGATCGCTGCAGTTTGCCTCACCTCCGGGAGATGCAGACAGAGGGCCTCAGGACTGAACCCCATTCTCCAAGGAGCAATGCATCCTGGAGGCTCTCATTCTAGTTCAGAACCTGCCCCACTGTTCCCCCCCCCCCCCAAGAATCACCATCATGCCACTCCGTACTGGGTGTTTGTCAGTTCTTGGCCTGAGGAAGGAGTTGGGGGGTGGGGTTCAGTTAGCACACCCTGAAGACTGGATGACCAGTCTTTCCACTACAGTGAAGACTCTAATCCTTTCCCTTCCATCCTGCCAGGAAATTGTAGATTCCCCTGGACGCTCAGTCATGGCATGAGCTCTGTGGTTCATCCAGGCCAGGGCAGCACCCAAAGCCAGGTACATTCATATGCCTGCAGGTCCCATAGTGCCCAAAGCCATGTCTTTCTGGATCGCTGAGGCACAGCACTGGGGAGAGCTGTGTCCATCAGTCAAGGCAGGAGGATGCCAAGGAAACAGTGTCCCGCTTGGGGTCTTGAATCCCTGGGCCTGCTTCCAGCAAGGCTTTCTGCAGAGGGCGGGGCATTCAGCACCCCACACACTGGCTCCATCTTCCTTTCAGGTGAAGCCAAGGAAGGCCTCCAGGTACCACTGCAGGAGCCGCTGAGGGAGGACCCGTCTGCTGGTCATCTGGGTGGGACTCCTTGATGTAAGCATGTGGGAGAGAAGATGGTGGAGAACGTAGGTCTCTTTTGAGGCTGGGAAGCAAGGATGAGCCTGGTAGGGAGAAATGATCACATCAGCGTCAGCAGAACCACACGAACCAACTTCTTTAGACTCTAGGTGACAATGAATACCAAAATAAAAAATTCTCTGTAATTATTGGACACCAAGCAGATTTCGTAAATTGGGTTTATAGGGTTGGAGATGCGTTGGACCTGTCAGCAGTGAAGACCAGATCCAGCATATATGTTATGGGTATGTCCCGTTTTCAACTCACCTGAGGGTCGTAGATGCCAGCCTTGGGTTGGGAAATCCCCTGGAGATTTGGAAGTGGAGCCTGGGGAGAGCCGACTTTGGGGGAGGGTAGGAACCTTATCAGAGCATGATGCCGTAAAGTCCACCTTCGAATGTAGTCATTTTCTCCAGGGGAACTGAGCTGTGGAAAACTGGATACGAGAAGATTCCACTGAGTGTGAGCATTATGCAGAGAGACAGCATGCAGAGATGAATGCTGAGTAGGAAAGGGTTCACTGGGTCTACACATATTCTGCTCTGAAGAAGCCTTGTGAAACAGGTATTGGAGCAAACCTGTCTGCAGATTCGTCACCTTTATGCCATTTGTCTACAATCCGATAATAGCACAAGAAAGGCACAAAGAAAATTTACTGTTTGTAAGAACTTTAGAGTATTGGACTGTGCTCGTCAACATTGTGGAATCATTTTTCATGTTTATTCTTGTATGAATGAACGGAAATGTATTTGTATTACTATTAGCACTAATGGTGATCTATTTAAAAAAATCTATCAAAGAGTGATATGCCCTTCATAAATAGATCATGGTTGCCACTGCCTATTTTCTACTCACTTATCCCGTGAACTTCCTTTGGTTATCCTATCCCATATGGAGGTTGGCGAGCTTACCTGAGGGCTTCGTAGAGTTGCCCAAGAGTCTCATGCTGGGACAGTCCTTCTCCCCGCTAAGATGAACGTCATGGATGTTGGGGGAGCAGGACGATCCAGGAACTCGAAGGGACAGGCATCCTGTGGAACTTGCTTCCAGGAGATATTCTGTGTTCTTTTCATGCTCATCTGGGGCAGCTTTAGCGAGAGAGCCTCAAGGGGCACTGGAGATGCCCTCTGCCTCTGCATCCACCTCTCCTCTCTTGGCCTGCTGCCTCTTTCCGACTGAAGGCTGAGGGGCCTGACTCTCGGAGCTGCTCCTCGTGTTCCCCACAAGAAGCTCTGCCGGTCCATTGAACTCAAGGTCATTTGCCCTGAGTAGCAGCAGCAGCTCTCCAGACACCCGCTCTGAGTGAGACTTTTGAACCCAGGCTGCTTGAATCCCAGAGGAGACCTGCTGGGATGCTTTTCACTGGATCGTGATCTTGGAAATCTAAAGAATGGACATGAGGTGTGAGCCTTTCCTGGGCACCACCCTCTACCAGCCAGCTTCCTCTGGAGACAGAGACCCAGCGGCCCGCCCTGTCTCCTGCAGCCAGGGAAATCCCATCACCTGCCTCCCTGGTGGCTCAGCCAGGTCTGAAGGGAAAGGGCAGTTCAACTGTCTCTGGAGCTCTGATTCCCACCTCCCACCTGCTCTCCCCATATTCCGAAGGCCCTGATTGGCTGCTACTTTCCCTATGTATATTTCAACTAGGTTTAAAGGCGATTGGTCATTTTCAGGAAATGGGGGCAGGACTTTGACTTGTCCCTCACACAGGTCTAAATTAGCCCCACCTCTGCGGGACTCTTACCACAGAGACAAAACTTCCTACTAAGCACCACTTGGTATTCAAGAGCTGCGCGTTTGGGTTTCAGCACTTGGGAGAAGGGAAGGGGAAAGGGGAGGCAAGGTGCATACTTTGGAAGAGGTCTCAGAAACAAAAGGAGGAGGCTCCGAGGGAGACTGGGAAAGAGCAGAGTAAACCAAAAAAGCAGACGTAGCAGGAACTGTGAGACAGATTTGCAGCCAAAGGAAGACTTGAGTTTGTTAAAGCACTAGACTCTCAAATGGCAAAAAAAGGCAGGACTTGGGAGTTGCCACATTGGGGAAGAGTTTTGAGGGAGGGAGGGAGGGAGGGAGGGAGGGAGGGTCTGCTTTGCTGGGTAGACAGAAAGTGATCCTGAGAGCCCTGGCATCAATGGAACTGGGGTCCGGTGGGCTCTGGCAAATAAGGCAATAATGGGTGTGTTTAGACAGCGTGCTGGGAGTGGTGTAAATTGCTCCAGGTTTTTGTTTTAACCCGGAGAATCGTGATCACGCTGACCTCCTTCTTCCAGATCCCTGCTCAGGCACATCGCTCCCCGCCGGGAGTGTGCATTGGTGGTTTTTTCCCCCTCTCAGCCTGAGCATGCACACAGACAGCCATCCCCATCATGGGGAAAGAAGCATGCGCAGAACAGCGATTTCCAACTTTAAATGGACACTTTAAATGAAACTTTTACCCCCAAAACTGGCCTCCATGAGATCCCGAACTCGTCTAAATGCTTAAACTAGGCACCATTCAAACTTTGCTTTTACTAACTTAGGAGCGGAGCTCCGCCCATGCGCCTACCGCTGAGGCTTAAAAAACAATGGGGGATGAAAAGGGGAAGCCCGAGTCTTTCGCGGCAGCTTTCCAGAGGGGAGGGGGTTGGAGCACCCGGAAGTGGCTCCACACTGGAGCGATCAGACGGCAGAAAAGTGCGGCTCAAAGCGGAGAATCGGGAAAATACCACTTGGGTAACTAGTATCAAAATACTCTGTTTTAAAGGGGGTTTGATCCGGAAAGTGACGACTGGGGACGGTGCACAGATGTTGGGTGTGTGAACGTGCACATAGAATCCGTTCCTGAGGCGTGCTGAAAGCGGCTCAAGCGGAGCATCCGAACACAACCAATGATTCCAAGTTTCTGTTAGGCGTCTTCTGCCCTGGGCACTTTTCACACATGATAAATGACGCAGTTTCAGTCCACTTCAGCAACCCTTTGTGAGCGGATGTTGCCACTTCACACAGTAAAATCCAGTTGCAAAGTGGATTGAAAGTGAACTGAAAGTGCGTTATTTCGTGTGTGTGAAAGCGCCCCCTCCAGAGCAGATGCCCACAGGAACCGTAGCTGGATGGAAAGATCCGGAGCCACCGGTGGAGAGCCGGGAGTGCCTGTCTGCAGCTGCAACCCTGAGGACCCTTGCTTCAGAGTGAGCCACAATGAGCCCTCCTGTCTTCCGCTGTCCGCTAAGTTTGCTCAACTTCATGTTTGTTGCATCGATGACACTGTCTAACCATCTCATCCTTTGCCATCCCCTTCTTCTTCTTTGACCTTCAATCTTTCCCAGCATCAGGGTCTTCTCCAGCGAGGGCTCCCTTCTCATTTGGTGGCCAAAGTATTTGAGCTTCAGCTTCAGGATCTGGCCTTCCAGGGAACAGTCAGGGTGTCAGAAGTCCTAACTTAGTCAGCAAACACCAGACCTTACGATGCAAGCAAGGTTAGCATTTATTAAGCTGCAATAGATAGATCACTGGTACAGGTATCTTGTTCAGAATGACTTGGTTACAGAAAGCAAGCGGTTATACAGGGAAGGGGTGAATGGGGACCCCCCTTCTCCGACTACATGAATAACATGCACCTGGGAAATCGAAACTTACTAAGCTAATGAATTTCCCATCGCCCCATTGCTACCCACAGCTGCTACATCTATGCCAGCGATAGGGAAGCAGGCAGCCTGACTTGCCAAGGTCAGAACGTCTAGGCTGCCAGAGATAATAGCAATAAAAGCCACATTCCATTCTCACACCCGAGGTGTAAATCAGCTACTCCCCGGATTCCAACCTCCTGCCTGTCACGCCACCAAGGCGCCAATAGCCCACCACCCTCCCTTGTGCTCATCGCCCACCGCCCTCCCTTCCATCCATCATGGCAGGGCTACCTGACATGCAGCCCCCTCGAAAATAGTCCTACCCCTTTGGTTTATGGGGGTACAGCTTGTGAAATGCCTTGACAAGCCGGGGGGCCAGAACATTTTCCGCCCGAACCCACTCCCTCTGCTCCGGCCCAAAGTCAATCCATTCAACCAAGTAAAATAAGCGATTGCGAGAGATTTTAGAGTCCAGAATCTGCGATACTTCGTAGTGAGGTTCCCCTCCCACCAGCAGCGGAGGAGGGGTCGGCCGTTGCGGTCTCCAGCTGTTCTCCTCAGGCGCCTTGCGTAGAAGCCTCACATGAAAAACAGGATGAACAGACTTTAGAGATTTAGGTAAGGCAAGTTCAACAGTCACATCGTTAATAACTCTCAAGATTTCAAACGGTCCAATATACTTCCAACCAAGTTTGCGACTCGGCTGGATGCGACGCAAATGTTGGGTGGATAAGTAAGCAAACTCCCCGCACTTCGGAACCCAAGTCAAATTACGTTTCTTATCCGCCTGGAGTTTGTACGCGGCCTTAGCCTCTTCCAGAGTCTTAGCCAAGGAGCCCCACGCCTCCTGCAGTTGTTTGCACCAGTCCCCAGCGTCTCCCGCCGGGAGGTCGGGAGAAGTCAAAAAGGGTAAAGGCGGGGCATCATAGCCATGTACTGCTTTAAACGGGGACATCCCCGTCGACGAGTGCTGAGTATTATTATAACAAAACTCAGCCAACGGTAGGAGAGAATGCCAATTGTCCTGCTGAAAGTTAGAAAAACACCGCAGGTATTGTTCCAGAGTTTGATTCACACGTTCAGTCTGCCCATCCGATTCAGGATGGTAGGCGCTGCTCACCCCCCTCTCTACTCCAAGCAATGACATAAGTTCGCTCCAGAACTTTGAAACAAACTGAACCCCTCTGTCCGAGATCACCTTAGCAGGTAAGGTGTGGAGCCTCACCACGTGTTGTAAGAAAGCAGAGGCTAATTTCCTAGCCGAGGGAATGGAGGCAAACGGAACGAAATGCGCCTGTTTAGTAAATAAGTCCACTATCACCCAGATGACCGTTTTCCCCCCACTAGGGGGTAGATCTGTAATAAAGTCCATAGAAATCACCTCCCACGGCCGAGCCGGGGTGGGGAGAGGGTGTAGGGCACCTGGGGGTTTTCCGGGTCGAGGTTTACTCATCAAGCACGTTTGGCAGGCTGACGTGAAGAGAGACATGTCTTTTCGCAGGCCCGGCCACCAAAATTGTCTCTGCAGGAGCTGGAGGGATTTCACAAACCCCGTGTGACCAGCCAGTTTAGACCCATGTGCCCATCCCATTACCTCCCCCCTAAGAGACCGTGGGACAAAGAGCTTGTCATTTTTAGTCCAGCAGCCATGTTCATTTTTGGCTATTCCGTCCTCCCCCTCCACTTCCTCCCTATCTGCTTGCGAGAGCTCTGTAGAAAATCTCGCGACCCATTCATTAGGGGGAGGATTCGTCGGTGGGGGGAATGACTGGCTTGTTTCCGAGTAGTCACCGCTCCGCCCAGCTGGGCAGGAGTAAAAATTGAGTCACGAATCTCCTCCCTTTTGCTATCGTGTTGCGGGAGGCGTGACAGGGCATCGGCCAGCGAGTTCGATGTCCCCGGGAAATGGTGCAGTGTGAAATTAAACTTGGAGAAGAAGTCAGCCCAGCGGAGCTGCCTAGCGTTCAGGGAACGGGGGAGCGGAGCAGCTCGAGGTTTTTGTGATCAGTCCAGACCTCGAACGGGACCCGCGCTCCCTCCAGCCAGTGGCGCCAGGTTGACAACGCTAAGCGGATCGATCCCGCTTCTTTTTCCCACACATTCCAATTCCGTTCAGTATCGTTGAATTTCTTTGACACATAAGCAAGGGGGTGCAACTTGCCGTCCTCCCCCTCCTGCAGAATCGCCCCCCCCATAGCAACGTCAGAGGCGTCAACTTGAACAATGAATTTTTTAAGTTCATTCGGGTGGGCCAATACGGGTTCCGACGTAAAAGGGCTTTTAATTTGTCGAACGCCCGCTGGCACTCTGGGGACCATTCCAATTTGGCCCCGGGCCGAGTGTATTCGGGTGGTTTCCCTTTGGTCCTCAGTAAGTCAGTTAAGGGAAGGGCCACCTGGGCAAAGTTTGAGAGGAACGATCTATAAAGTTCGCGAATCCGAGGAACCCCTGGAGTTGCCTTCTGGTTTTTGGGGCCTCCCACCCCACCACATCCTTAACCTTGTCAGGGTCCATCTCAATCCCTCGCTGAGAAATACGGTAGCCCAGAAAAGGGATTTCTGTTTTGTGAAATTCACATTTGGACAGTTTGGCAAACAGTTTATGCTTGTGCAACGTTTGTAGTACCTCCCGCACCAGTTTCACATGCGATTTAAGGTCAGGGGAGTACAAAAGAATGTCATCAAGGTAAACAAGGACCCCTTAAACAAGTACTTATGCAACACTTCGTTAATTAAGTTCATGAAGACTCCAGGAGCCCCCTGGAGTCCGAATGGCATGACTAAGTACTCAAACTGGCCTAGGGGGTGTTGAACGCCGTTTTAAATTCATCTCCCTCTCGTATGCGGACTCTGAAATAGGCATCCCGGAGGTCTAGTTTAGAGAAAATTTTCCCCCAGCCACAGCCGCTAGCAAATCCTTTATGAGGGGCATGGGGTAAGCGTTTGTATTTGACACTGCATTCAAGCCGCGGTAATCAGTACAGAGCCGCAAACCCCCATCCTTCTTTTTCCGGAAAAGCACGGGAGCCGCAAACGGGGAGGATGCTGGTCGTATGAAGCCCCTACTAAGGTTTTTGTCGATGAATTTCCTCAGTTCCACCTTTTCCGAAGGGCTCATAGAATATAACTTTCCTTCGGTAACTTTTGGTTGGGTAAAATTTCAATAGCACAGTCAGAGTTTCTGTGGGGGGGTAATTCATCAGCCTCCTCTTCTCCAAACACGGGAGCGAGGTCGTGATATTCGGGGGGAATGCCTTCCAGTTCCGCGGCTGCCACCCCCGCCGTCACTAGGAGTTGCCCCCCCATCATGGGTCCCCACTCCTTTTTCCATGCATGGGACTGGCACTTTTTGGAGATGAAGTTGACCTTCCCCTCCCCCCACAGTACATGAGGATCGTGATCAAAGAACCATGGGCTCCCTAGGACCAAGGGGAATCGGGCTGAAGGGGTAACCACGAAAGGTCTCTCTTCCCAGTGTTGCCCGAGTCCCACCCGCAAAGGAACAGTCTCATATTTGCAAGGTTCTTTCATTGTGGACCCGTCCATTTGCGTAAAAATCAAGGGGTCAGTCAATTTAACAACTTTCGCCCCAAGTCCCGTTAGTAGTGTGGGGTTAATGAGGTCTCTCCCACACCCAGAGTCAATGAGAGCACGTACTCTCACATGGGTCAATAGACCCGGGTCCATTAGAGTCACCGTGAGAAAGAAAAGAGAGGGGGTTTGCTCACCGGGAGTTGCGCCTGGGGAGGTGGGACCTGCTGTTCAGCGCTGTTTACAGCAGGTCCGTGTCGTTTCCCTGCGGCACGGTCTCGCCATCTGATGAGTCGGATGCTTCACTGAGCGGCTTGGCTTGCAGAGCCCTTGCCCCCTTCGGTTTCGCCACCTGTTTTGGCGTGGATGTGTCAAACTTCTTCTTGGTTCCCTTCGGGGCCCGGGTGCTGCAGCTGAAGACGGGCAGTTCGCGGCGAAATGGCCCCCTTCTCCGCATTTGAGGCAAAGACCTTGCTTCATTCGGAGCTCCCTTGTGCCATCCCTCTGTTTCGGGTTCGGTGCCGGGGTTTTCCCTCTCGCAGTCGGCGCAGGGCCCCTGTTAGCCATCGCTGCAGCGTCATCCAGCTTGATGGTCTTCAGGCGGTTCTCCATCGTGATGGCTGCCTGAACCCACCCGGTGAGGGTGTTCGGATCTTGATTTCTGGTGACTTCTCGGCGGATTTCTGCGTTGAGTCCCCACTTGTAGAAATCCACGAGGTTCCCTTCCCCTCGGAGTTTGGCGGCACATCTGCGGAACTCCGAGGTGTAGTCTCTCACCGATCGCGCTCTCCCTGTTCTGAGGCTTCGGATCGTTGCCTTCGCTGCTTTGGTGGAGTGCACATCCTCAAATTGCTCTTTCATGGCCCACATGAAAGAGTCGATCTCTCTCAGCTCGCGCCCGTCGACTTGATGAAGCCCCACATACCAGTCAGCTGCCGCTCCCTTCAGGTGGGCTGCTATGACATCGACCATCCGCTCTTCCCTCTGGAACAGATGGCCCCAGGTCTCGATAAACTTTTCGGCTCGCACCAGGAAGAATGGGAATTTCTCGGGTCTCCATCAAAATCAGCGTCCAGAAGTTCTGTGGGCTTGGGCGGCAAGAACCCCCAAGGACGAGGGGGTGGTTGCCCCGGCGGCCCCTGCGGTCCTGGCCCCGCTGGCTGATCCACCGGCCCGGCTGGCACGTTCCCCGGGCCTTGGTCCGGCACCGGCCGCTGATCAGGAGGGACCTGGGCTGGTGGTTCCTCACGCCTCTGCCGTTCGCGTTCTTCCCGGATACCCTCTGCGATCATCTGTGGGATGCGTGCGAGGGATTCGTCTAGGAAGCGCATCAGGCGGTCTTGGCTGGGTTCTTCAGTCCATCTCCTCCTCACCACGGCGCCTTCCATGGTCTCTGAATCGCGGCCAGTCTCCTCCAAGGCTTCCGCCGTGATTAGTTTCCGGACCGACCGTTCGGGGTGGCTCACACCCATGGAAGCTCGCGGGGTCCCGAACCACGCTTCGTGGGTCTCAGCCAGGGGTTTCACCCAGTCACGTCTGCGTCCAACTCGGGTGGTCACCCCCCATAGGCTGCCCCATAAGGATCTCCATAAGGCCCTCCAAAGTCGTACTCCAGACCCCAGTGTCTCGGCACATGTGTGTCTGGGGTCTCTCGGGGTGCGTCTTTCCCGGGAGGTCTCTTATCCTTTTCATCTTCTTCAATTGGGATAGTGTCTTCTTCTCCGCCACTCATTTTGGAGTTGCGAGTTTAGGACCAGTCCCAAAAGTAATTGAAGATTCTGAACAAACTGTCAGAAGTCCTAACTTAGTCAGCAAACACCAGACCTTACGATGCAAGCAAGGTTAGCATTTATTAAGCTGCAATAGATAGATCACTGGTACAGGTATCTTGTTCAGAATGACTTGGTTACAGAAAGCAAGCGGTTATACAGGGAAGGGGGTGAATGGGGACCCCCCTTCTCCGACTACATGAATAACATGCACCTGGGAAATCGAAACTTACTAAGCTAATGAATTTCCCATCGCCCCATTGCTACCCACAGCTGCTACATCTATGCCAGCGATAGGGAAGCAGGCAGCCTGACTTGCCAAGGTCAGAACGTCTAGGCTGCCAGAGATAATAGCAATAAAAGCCACATTCCATTCTCACACCCGAGGTGTAAATCAGCTACTCCCCGGATTCCAACCTCCCGCCTGTCACGCCACCAAGGCGCCAATAGCCCACCACCCTCCCTTGTGCTCATCGCCCACCGCCCTCCCTTCCATCCATCATGGCAGGGCTACCTGACACAGGGTTGATTTCTTTAGGATTGACTGATTTGATCTCCTTGCAGTCCAAGGGACTCTCAAGAGTCTTCTCCAGCACCAGAGTTCAAAAGAATCTATTCTTCGGCGCTCGGCCTTCCTTATAGTCCAACTCTCGCAGCCATACATTACTACGGGGAATACCATTGCTCTGACCATGCGGACTTTTGTTGGCAAGGTGATGTCTCTGCTTTTTATCATGCTGTTTAGGTTTGCCATCGCTTTCCTCCCAAGGAGCAGGCGTCTTTTAATTTCATGGCTGCAGTCACCATCTGCAGTGATCTGGGATCCTAGGAACGTGAAGTCTGTCACTACTTCTACGACTTCCCCTTCTATTTGCCAAGGAGTGATGGGGCCAGATGCCATGACCTTAGTTTTTTTGATGTTGAGCTTCACGCCCACTTTTGCGCTCTCCTCTTTCATCCTGAGCAAGAGGCTCTTTAGGTCCTCTTCACTTTCTGCCATCAGAGTGGTATCGTCTGCATATCTGAGGTTATTGATCTTTTCTCCAGCAATCTTAACTCCAGCTTGTGATTCATCCAGGCCAGCCTTTCGCATGATGTACTCTGCATATAAATTAAATAAGCAAGGTGACAATATACATCCTTGTCGTACTCCTTTTCCTATGCTAAACCAATCAGTTGTTCCATATCCGGTTCTAACTGTTGCCTTGACCCTTATACAGGTTTCTCAGGAGACATGTGAGGTGGTCTGGTACTCCCATCTCTTTAAGAACCTGCCATAATTTATTGTGATCCACACAATCAAAGGCTTTAGCATAGTCAATGAAGCAGAAGTAGATGTTTTTCTGGTACTCTCTTGCTTTCTCCATAATCCAGCGAATGTTGGCAATTTGATCTCTAGTTCCTCTACCTCTTCGAAACCCAGCTTGTACTTCTGGCAATTCTCTATCCACGTACTGTTGGAGCCTAGCTTGTAGGATTTTGAGCATGACCTTGCTAGCATGTGAAATGAGTGCAATTGTGAGATAGTTTGAACATTCCTTGACATTACCCTTCTTTGGGGTTGGAATGTACACTGACCTTTTCCAATCCTGTGGCCACTGTTGTGTTTTCCAAATTTGTTGGCAAATTGAGTGCAGCACTTTAACAGCATCTTCCTTTAAGACTCTGAATAACTCAGCTGGGATACCATCACCTCCACTAGCTTTGTTGTTAGTAATGCTTTCTAAGGCCCATTTAACTTTGCTTTCCAGGATGTCTGGATCGAGGTCAGTGATTATACCATCGTGGTTGTCAAGGACATTGAGGTCCTTCTTGTATAGTTCTTCTGTGTATTCTTGCCATCTTTTCCTAATCTCTTCTGCTTCTGTTAGGTCCCTACTGTTTTTGTCCTTTATCATGGCCATCTTTGCATGGAACGTTCCCTTGATTTCTCCAATTTTCTTGAAGAGATCTCTAGTCCTTCCCAATCTATTGTTTTCCTCTATTACTTTGCATTGTTCATTCAGGAAAGCCTCCTTATCTTTCCTTGCTGTTCTCTGGAAATCTGCATTCAGTTGGGCAAATCTTTCCTTTTCACCATTGCCTTTAGCTTTCCTTCTTTCCTCTGCTATGTGTAAAGCCTCATCAGACAGCCACTTTGCTTTTTTGCATTTCTTTTTCTTTGGGATGACAGTGATTGCTGCCTCCTTTACAATGTCATGGATCTGTCCATAGTTCTTCAGGCACTCTGTCTATCAAATCTAGTCCCTTAAACCTATTCTTCACCTCTACTGTATATTCATCGGGGATGCGATCTAGGTCAAATCTGAATGGCCTTGTGGTTTTCCCAACTTTCTTCAATTTAAGTCTGATTTTTGCAATGAGTAGCTCATGATCTAAGCCACAGTCAGCTCCAGGTCTTGTTTTTACTGACTGGATAGAGCTTCTCCATCTTTGACTGCAAATTATATAGTCAATCTGATTTCGGTGTTGCTCATCTGGTGATGTCCATGTGTAGAGACGCCTCTTAGGTTGTTGGAAAAGGGTGTTCGCTATGACCAGCGTGTTCTCTTGACAAAACTCTGTGTCAGGCGCTTCAGAAAGTCAATCAAACACCAGGCCTCATGAGAAGATAGTGTTTATTATACTGCAGTTCTAAAGGCACGGTAACATTCTCCTTGTCAGGAATGACCCATTCAAAGAAACATCTCTGGATATACCCTCCTGAGGTAAACCCCCCCCCACATTCTACCAATAGCTAAGAAGCCCGCGCGCGGGAAGACGAAAGGTGCTACATTTCTAAAAGCTGTAAATTTCCATGGCCTAGCTGTTCTCACAAGAAAAGAGAAGAAGAAAACAGCCTGGCACTCAAGGCCATTTGGCCCATCTGGAGATAACCCGGGCTGTGAATCTCTGTGTTGCCCAGGCAACTCCGTCACCTCCCCACATACCAGACAATACACAGGCAGACCCTCTGGCACCTGCACCCCTCCCTTCACCCTTATGGCAGGGTTACCTGACATTCTGCCCCCCTGATAATAAATCCAACCCTTGTGGAATTTGCGAATCAACTTCGGGAAGTGAACATCTTCCTCCCTCACCCACTCCCTCTGTTCAGGCCCAAAGTCCACCCATTCAATCAGGTAATATAGCCGGTTGCGCGAAATCTTGGAATCCAAAATCTGGGCAATTTCGTAATGCAGTTCCCCCCCACCACCATCAAAGGAGGGGGGGCAGGTCTCTTCGGCCTCCATGTGTTCTCTGCAGGCGAGCGTCTCAAGAGCCTTACATGAAATACAGGATGAATAGATTTCAGTGATTTAGGCAACAAGAGTTCAACAGTCACATTGTTCAACACATGTTTGATTTCAAAAGGACCTACATACTTCCACCCCAGTTTTTTACTAGGTTGCAACCCCTTCAAGTTTTGAGTGGAAAGATAAACAAAGTCTCCGCATTTGGGAGTCCATGTCTTGTCCCTTTTCTTATCAGCCTGCTCCTTGTAGGCGGATTTCGCTTCCTCAAGTGTTTGCGCCAGTCTCCCGCCTCCCCCGATGGCAAGTCAGGAGAACTCAGAAAGGGCAGAGGCAGTGCCTCATAACCATGTACAGCCATAAATGGGGACATCCCCATGGAGGAATGACACGTGTTGTTATAACAGAATTCTGCTAAAGGCAACAATGATTCCCAATCATCTTGTTGGAAATTTGTAAAGCACCGAAGGTACTGTTCCAGCATTTGGTTCACTCGTTCTGTTTGACCATCAGTCTCTGGGTGATACGCATTGCTAACCGCCCTCTCCACCTCCAGCAGTGCCATTAGCTTCCCCCAGAACTGTGAAATGAACTGAGACCCCCTGTCCAATACCACCTTCACAGGAAGAGTATGGAGTCTCACCACGTGTTGTAGAAATGCCTTAGCCAGTTTCTTAGCTGAGGGGATAGACGCAAAGGGAACAAAATGTGCTTGTTTAGAAAACATATCAACCACCACCCAAATAACCGTCTTTCCCCCACTAGGGGGTAAGTCCATGATAAAGTCCATGGATAGCACCTCCCACGGGCGGGTGGGGGTTGGTAAGGGTTGCAAGAGACCCGATGGCTTTCCTGGGCGGTGTTTGCTCATGAGGCAAACCTGGCAGGCCTGGGTAAATAACGAAAAGACTTTACGCATCCCCGGCCACCAAAATTGTCTTTGGAGCAATTGCAGCGATTTTACAAAGCTGGTGTGTCCTGCTAGTTTGGACCCGTGCGCCCATTCCATTATCTCCCCCCGTAGGGACATAGGCACGAAGAGCTTTCCATTTTTTCGCCAGCAGTCATGTTCGTCCCCCGTCACCCCCTCCTCCTTCGCCAAGGAGTCGCGGTCAGCTTTAGACAGGGCTGACGCAAATTTCAGTTCCCATGGGGAGGAAAGCGGAGGAGGGGGCGGGGATCTACGCTGGTTGTGAGTCATCACTGCCTCCCCCAACTGCGAGGGCATGAACACCGAGTCCCTAATCACCTCCCGTTTGCTGTCGTGTTGAGGAAGGCGGGACAAGGCATCAGCTAAGGAATTTGTCTTCCCTGGGAAATGGTGCAATGTGAAGTCGAACTTAGAGAAAAAATCTGCCCACCGCAACTGCTTAGCATTTAGGGACCGGGGAGAGTGCAGCAACTTGAGGTTTTTATGATCAGTCCACACCTCGAAGGGCACCCGAGCCCCCTCCAGCCAGTGCCGCCATGTCGAGAGGGCCAACTTAATCGACCCTGCTTCCTTTTCCCAAACCGACCAGTTCCGTTCTGTGTCATTAAACTTTTGGAGACATAGGCAAGGGGGTGTAACTTCCCATCCTCCCCCTCTTGTAAAATGCCCCCCCCCCATAGCAACATCAGAGGCGTTGACATGGACAATAAACTTTTTTAACTCGTTTGGGTGAGCCAACACTGGTTCCGAGGTGAAGAGGGATTTTAGTTGCTTGAAAGCCCTCTGACAATCATTAGTCCATTCTAAGCGGGCCCCGGGCCGGGTACTCTCAGGACCTTTCCCTTTTGTCTTAAGTAGGTCCGTAAGAGGGAGGGCAACTTGGGCGAAATTCAACAAAAATGATCTGTAGAAATTAGCGAATCTGAGGAAAGCCTGGAGCTGCCTCCTCGTCCTCGGGGGCTCCCACCCCACCACATCTTTAACCTTCTCTGGGTCCATCTCAATCCCCTTCTGGGAAATGCGATAGCCCAAGAACAAAATCTCCGACCAGTGGAACTCACACTTTGACAGTTTCGCAAACAGTTTGTGCTTGTGCAACATTTGAAGTACTTCCCTGACCAGTTTCACATGGGAGCGCAAATCAGGGGAGTACAGAAGTATGTCATCAAGGTAAACAAGGACCCCCTTGAACAAATATTTATGCAGGACTTCATTGATTAAGTTCATGAACACCCCCGGGGCCCCCTGTAAGCTGAACGGCATCACCAGGTATTCAAACTGTCCCAGGGGAGTGTTAAATGCCGTTTTGTACTCATCCCCTTCTCGGATGCGTACATGAAAGTACGCATCCCGTAGGTCCAGCTTAGAGAAAATCTTCCCCCCTGCTACCGCAGCTAGCAAGTCTTTAATCAGGGGCAGGGGGTAAGCTTTGGTTGCTGAGACAGCGTTAAGGCCGTGATAGTCCGTGCACAACCTCAGACCCCCGTCTTTCTTTTTCCGGAATAAAACGGGGGCGGCGAACGGTGAAGAGGCTGGTTGAATAAAACCCCTCTCCAAGTTCTTATCAATGAACTTCCTGAGCTCCAGCTTCTCGGCCGGGCTCATGGAGTACAGTTTCCCTTTTGGGAGTTTCTGGTTTGGCAACAGTTTTATAGCACAGTCTGAGTTTCTATGGGGGGGGTAGCTCGTCCGCCTTCTCTTCCCCAAAAACCGCAGCTAAGTCCCGATAGTCCCGAGGGATCGCATCCCAGTCTGCCTCCGCCACCCCCACCAGTACCGGGTTAGCCTCAGAACGTTGGGGCCCCCATTTGTCATTCCAGATGTGGCCCGTGCACTTTGGCGAGATAAAGTTTACAGTCCCGGCTTCCCACAATATGTGCGGGTCGTGATCAAAAAACCACGGGCTCCCCAGGACCAGTGGGAACCGCGCGGCGGAGGTCACTATGAACGGTCTCACCTCCCAATGGTTCCCCACACCCATGCGCAGGGGTACAGTCTCGTATCTGCACGGTTCTTTCATAGTGGAGCCATCCATTTGGGTAAAAACCAGTGGCTTTGCTAGTTTTAACACCTTTGCCCCCAACCCAGTCACCAGGGAAGGGTTTATGATATCTCTCCCACACCCCGAGTCAATGAGAGCTCTCACTCTCACGTCGGTCTGTAGACCCGGGTCCATCAGAGTCACTGTTAGGAAGAACAGGGAAGATGATTTGCTCACCGGATTTAGCGCCTGCGAGTCCGGGACTTTCTGTTCAGTGCTGTTCACAGCAGGTCCTTCTCGTTTCCCGCCACCGCGGTTTCCTCTTCTGACGAGTCGGAGTCCTCGCCCAACAGGGCGACCTGCAAGGCTCTCGCACCCCTTGGCTTCGCAACAGGTTTCGGGGTGGACGTCTCAAACTTCTTTTTAGGACCTTTGCTTGTGCTGGTCGGGATAGTGGCTCCAGACAATACACAGGCAGACCCTCTGGCACCTCCACCCCTCCCTTCACCCTTATGGCAGGGTTACCTGACACTCTGTTAGCCTTTGCCCTGCTTCATTTCGTTCTCCAAGGCCAAACTTGTCTGTTATTCCGGTTACCTTTTGATTTCCTACTTTAGCATTCCAGTCCCCTATGATGATGAGGACATCATTTTTTGGTGTTAGTTCTATGAGCTGTTGTAGGTCTTCATAGAACTGGTCCACTTCAGCCTCTTCTGCAGCAGTGGTGGGGCATAGACTTGGATTACTGTGATATTGAATGGTTTCCCTTGGATTCAGACCGAGATCATTCTGTCATTTTTGAGATTGTATCCCAATACTGCTTTCTCACTCTCTTGTTGACTATAAAGGCCACACCATTTTTTCTACGGGATTCCTGGCCACAGTAGTAGATATAATGGTCTTCTGAGTTAAATTTGCCCATTCCTTTCCACTTTAGTTCACTGATTCCCAAGATGTCGATGTTCATTCTTGCCATCTTATTTTTGACCACGTCTGCTTTACCTTGATTCATAGACCTTACATTCCAGGTTCCTATGCAGTATTGTTCTTTGCAGCATCGGACTTTCCTTTTACTGTCAGACATATCCACAACTGAGCATCCTTTCGGCTTTGGCCCAGCCGCTTCACTCTTTCTGGGGTTACTCGTACTTGCCCTCTGCTCTTCCCCAGTAGCATATTGGACACCTTCCGACCTGAGGGGCTCATCTTCCGGTGTCATATCTTTTAGCCTTTTGTTACTGTCCATGGGGTTTTCTTGGCAAAGATACTGGAGTGGGTTGCCATTTCCTTCTCCAGGGAATCACGCTTGGTCTGAGTTCTCTGCTGTGGCCTGTCCGTCCTGGGTGGCCCTCCATGGCATAGCCCACAGCCTCATCGAACCACGCAAGCCCATTACTTTGGCGGGCTTCTACCTGATCCCTGATTGGCCCTGGGCCATCAGGGGGCCTCTTTGAATAATGTATATCTGTTTGCTGTGTGCACTTTTCTTCAGTTCTAACACAAAATGATTAAGATATTTGCATACTCTCAATGTCTCAATAAACTTTACTGCTTTGAATGAAAGTTGTTGGGACCTGATTGCTGCAGGAGTCTGACACAATCTCCATGTGATGCTGGTATTTATATTTTGAGGAATTAGAGAATCACTGTCATGATAAACCATTGTTTATACTTATAAAATAGCAGGAATATCTATGAACTATTTTGGTTGCTTATGATGATAGGACCATCTTTATTTCTTGAGAGCTGTCTTTCGTATATGTCTATGTTTCTGAATAAAAAATAAAATAAAATTCAACTTAGAGATGAGTTTCACGCTCTGCAGGTACTGGAGACCCTGAGCCCATCCTTGTGTGACTGGCTCTTCAGTGGAAAAACAGTCTCATGTTGAAGTCCAGTGATTTGGTGCTTTGATGACCAGAATACTAGACTTAACATTTCCACATGCAATAATATTTATGACGTATAGCTCTGGAGCATATTCTTCATTGAACCTTGAAATGGAACAGTGTGCAGATAGGGTATTTATTTATTGACGTCCATTAAACTCAAAACATTACTTGTCTTTCTTACTGCCGGATTGTAATGAGATCTCATAGGGTTCCTGTTTCAGTGGTTACCCACTGCAAGTGCCACAGTCCAACCGGGGTAAAGCCACAATGGGGTCAAACCTCTAGGTCCAAGATGGGTTGGCTGTTAGTAAAACAAAGTCACCGATCGGATGCACAGTCTCAGGCAAGGCTAACTCAAGAGCAGCTCCTGAAGACCAAAAGGGCCCCAAACAATTAAGATGAACACACACATGGACATACGTGAGGCTGCTTTCTACTGAATCAGACCATGACTCCATCAAGGTCAGCACTGTCTACTTGGACTGACATTCACTCCCCAGGGCCTCAGGCCGAAGTCTTCCGCTTCACCTACTGCCTGGCCCTTTTCGCTAGAGATGTTGGGGGCTGAACCTGAGACCTTATTCATGTGAAACAGAGGCTCTTCCACTGAGACACAGCCCATCCACGAGATAGTCTGAAACAGGCAGGAGATCAAGTTCCAAAAAAAAAGGAGGGAAAAACGTTTAGTTAAGGAGAATCATCCAAGGATGGGATTTTTATATGGCCTCTTGGAGTTGGGCCAGCCTTTGTTGTTAGCTGACCAGGTGAGGAATTAGGAATTTTTAAAGTGCAGGACAGATAATGTGCTCGAAGCATCCTGTTCAGCTGGTGAGGCTTGAGGGAGAAATGTGGTTGCAATAAGACCGTAAATAAAATCCTTTCCTGGATCAACAGTGATCTCCCGTCCGAGTACTAACCCGGGCCATCCCTGCTTGCCTTCCAAAACCTGATGAGCTCCGGATGAGCTTGGGCCACCCAGATCAAGGCAAGAGTTGCTGAAAGGTGGTTTTGCCACTGCCTGCCTCTGCATAGTGATCCTGAACTTCTTTGGTGGCCTCCCATCCAAGTACCAACCAGCACTGGTCCTGCTGGGCTTCTGTGAGATGACAGGATTAGGCCAGCCTGGGCCACGCAGGTCTGAGTGTCACTCTCTTAGGGAAGCCCAAAGTGCTCTGAATTCATGGAAGCAGAGAAAGTTCGTATGAGGCCAGGACGGGGAAAGCCCTACAGGGAACTAAGGTTTCGCTGAACTTCTCCTATCACAAACATCTGAGGAATCTGGAGATAAGCAAAGAGAATCGGGATACAAAGAAAATGTCTGATAAAATATAAAAAGCTCCCTGCTCAGTCAGTCCAAAGCATCCAGTTTCCCACAACAGCCAGCCTGATACTTTCAGGAGACGGACAAGCCAGGCTAGGCCAGTCAGCTCCTCCCACTATAGCGGGGGGGGAGGAGATAGGAGGATTCCGAGAAGGGGGATTCCGGCACAGGAAGAACTCATGTCATTTACTTGATCTGTGTGGTTCTTTACAGAACTGAACTGGGACATTGTGGGAAGCGGCCAGAGGAAAGCCACACGAGTCCCTCTGGGTCGGTAGAGGATAGTTTGGCTTCTCAATTTCAGTCAAGGCCATTTCTGCTCCCACCTGCAAAGGGGACATCACAAGGTCTGAGTCTAGCGGCACTGTTAAGGCCAACAAAGTCTAATTCTGGATGTAAGCTTCCATGTGCATGCACACGTCTTCAGATACACTGAAAGAGATGTCCTCAAGCCTTACATATAGGTGGATAGACAGTGGGATGGGGGTTAGTTGCCAGGAAAGGCTAGTTAGAGTCAAGATACCTAAGTAACTGGGCAATAAGTATAGCTAAGTACAAATAAAAATTAACAAACAGATGTGAGAACTAAGTTTGAGTCCAGTGGCACCTTTAAGACCAACAAATGCCATTCCCACACTGTCATTTTTTGTCGCTCTTTTGTCCCTATTGCTTTGGGTGCCCCCCCCCTTTTTCCCACATGTGTTTTGCTCCCTCTGGGATTACTAAAGGGAGCAAAACACATTTTTTTGGGGGGGAACCCTGAAGCAATAGAGACAAATGAGTGACAAAAATGACAGTGCGGAAAGTGGCATTTGTTGGTCTTAAAGGGGCCACTGAACTCAAACTTAGTACTCTCATCTGTTTGTTAACTCTTATTTGTATGCTAACTTGCTGCTGTTCACAGGTCTTGCTGCTTTAATCCAGTCTTAGCTATAGTTATCACCAAGTTACTTATGCATCTTGAATCTAACCAGCCTTTCCTGGCAACTAACTCCCCCTCCCTGCTACGTATATGTAAGGTAAGGCATGAAAGCTTCTACCCAGAATTAAACTTTGTTGGTCTTAAAGGTGCCCCCACTGGACTCAAACGTGGTTCTGTTGCTTCAGATCAACCTGGCGACCCACCTGAGTTTATCACAAGATCTATCTATCTTCAGGAATCCTACTCCTGAATTTCTTTGGTTCATTACAGCTGGCTTGTTTCTCAGCCCAGAAAGCTTTGCCCTCCACAAGAAGCCAAATAGAGCTTTATAAAATTATACATGGGGTGGAGAGAGATGACAAAGAAATTTCTCCCCTCTCCCAAAATACTAGAACTCGAGGGTATCCAATGAAGCTGATGGGCAGTAGGTTCAGGACAGACAAAAGGAAACATTAACTTTGCACGGAGGGTGATTACAATGTGGAATTTGCTGCCAGAGGATGTAGTGATGGCCACAGGAATAAACAACTTTAAAAGAGGATTAGTCTATCAATGGCAAGAGGATTGGTCTGTCAATGGCTACTAGCTATGGTGACTAAAGGGAACCTCCACTTTCAGAGTCACTAATCCTCTGAATCCCAGAGCCTGGAGGCAACAACAGGGGAAGGCCTCAGCATCTATGCCCCGTTGTTGGCCATTCAGAGGAGCTGGTTGGCCACTGTGTGAGACGAGATGGACCACTGGTGGGTTTCCAGGTCAGAGTCCTCACTCAGGCACCCGTTCTCAGGTCCATTCAGCAAAGACAAGCTGGCTCAAAACATCAGCCATTCATTTGCAAGGAGAGAACTCCAACAACCAAAAACTTCAGCTAACATACAAAACTGGAAACTGAGACAAGAGCTCCACCCAATAGGACCAAACTAAATCACACATATACTAGGGGAGGAGCAGATGGTTCCATTATATACAATACATATACCCCAGGCCTCATCCATGAGGACAGTCGTGTTTTGCCCAGTGTGCTGGAGAAGGCTTACCGCTTGGTGGGGCTAAGGTGCTTTAGTAACTTAGTGCAAAATGGCAAGTGACAATTCGTAAAGGGAGAACTTGCATTCTCTGCAGCCACACAGCGGCTGTGGGAATGGCTTCTTCTTTTTTTCTTTTTTAGGGTTCAAACAGCCTCAGAACCATGAACGGGCTCAAAGCAGGCATTTTCCTGGGTTAAAACTGCACCAGGAGAAGTTATTTTTCCAATTCTTCGGCTCCACGTGAAGTATCTGTGCACGTGGAGCAGCAAAATCAGTGAAATATCTCCCCGTCATAGTGAGACCCGACTCCTTAAAAACTGTAACATGTAGTTTGGCTCTTGGAAAGTTTGATTCCTGCTGGTACAAACAATTATTCCTAATTCCAACAATGGAGGTAACTTTATTGATTAGTCTAGTTGTACAGCTCTGAGTCTCCTGGTTCACAAGCAGGTAGTTGGCCTAACTCATTTCTGTTCCCTTCCAGTTGTTCATCCAGTGTTCCCTTCACTCCCAAGCCAACTCACAACTTCTCTGCACCACAGGCTTAAGTGTCAGTCCAGTAATTGGCCAGTCCCTTCTACCCCAGATGTCCACTCACCTGTTCTCCATTCCCCATAAGCCCTCAGCCCTAAGGCATGCCCCCGCCCTACATCATGGCGGTGTGAATCGGCCATCTTCATCCTGCTGTTGGTGTTCCTGGCCAGACTCTCCCGACAGGATGGTGACCACTTTGCCTCCTGGAGTCTCCTGTCAGACACCCACAAACCATCCTCACAATCTCTTCCATGGGCTCCCTCGAAGTGTTCCCTCAAAGCTGAGCTAGTGTGAGCTAGCTCACAGTTTTTTAGCCTCCAGCTCACAAATTTTTGTCTTAGCTCAGGAAGGAGGGCTCCAGAGCAAATTAATTTATGTAGTAGCCAAATCACTTGCTCACAACTTTAATGCCAGCAGCTCACAAAGTAGAATTTTTGCTCACAAGACTCCACAGCTGAGAGGGAGCTTTGGATTCATCACACATACATAAATACTTCTTCTTGAGATAGCGAGGAGACAGTTGAAGCAAGCAAACAATATTGAGTTAGCTAGGCCAACAGTCTGATCCAGCTTATGGAAAGTCCCTATATTCAAGGCCACTGAAAGGGATAACCAAAAAAGATCTTTAACTGCAACAGAGAATTGAATTTGTTAAATCTTTTGTCTGGTACAGTAGATTCCCTCCCCTCTTTTAAATTCCAAAGAGATCACATGCATGAGTAACAGAATAAATTGTTGAAGAGTGGAAGCTGCATTGCTAGGCAACACTGGCACACTAGAACATTTTAATTTCCCTAAATATTAAGTCATTGACAGAAAAAAATGCTTTTGGGTTTTATTGTGCAGCTAAATGTCTCTCGGATCTCTCCTTGGGAAGTGATCTGCTGCATGATTATCCCTAACCCCAAACCATAATAAAATGATTTAATATTTAATCAAGGAAAAGCTTTTCATTAATTAATTGTGGTTATTTATTCTGACACAGAGATCATAACAAATTCTGCTGAGATTTTGTTGGTTTTGCACACATAGACCCCAGGATGTTCCTGGCACTGAATTTGTCCAAGCCCTTGGCCTCATTTTTCAAAACCAGTGACATAAATCCGTATCACCTGCCTACCCACACCTGTCAACTTTGCAGTCTGCATGTCTCGTGCAGGTACATCACACCAACACTGGGACTCCCACACTCCTTGACACAGAGAGTACTCCATCTTTCTGTGTTATACCTCTGAGGATGCCAGTCACAGCTGCTGGCGAAATGTCAGGTCCTACAATGCCAAGACCATGGCCACCCAACCTGGAAAATCTACAGCGACTAACTCCTGGGCAGAGTTATACGCTTCTAAGCCCATTCACTTCAATGTGCCCAGAAAGATGTGACTTAGTTCAGAACTGCACTACAAGTGTTGTGTATGATGTTAAGCATCATTTTTTGTTTGTTTGCTTGTCAGGGTGATAGAGCACAGACAGGGAATGTGATGCCAACACAACGTGAAGTCTTGGCATCTGAACAGGTGAGGGTTACTCATTTAAGTGAATAATTTAATGATGTAGGGTTGTGTTGACCCCATGGGGTTTCCAAGGCAAGAGACAAGCAGAGGGGGCCTGCCACTGCCTGCCTCCATGCAGCGACCCCGGACTTCCTTGCCCGTCTCCCATCCAAGTACTAACCAGGGCCGACCCTGCTTAGCTTCTGAGATCTGACAAGATGGGGCTAGTCTGGGCCACCCAGGTCATCTGAAAGGACATTCAGAGGTGCTTTGCCACTGCCTGCCTCTGCATAGCATCCCTGGACTTCCTGGGTTGTCTCCTATCCACGTACTGAACAGGTCTGATCCTGCTTAGCTCCCAAGATTGACAAGAACTAGCTAGCCTGGGCCATTCATATAAGGGGGAAGTTAGGTGTAGTGGTTCGGAGTGCGGACTCTAATCTGGGAGAACCACATTTGATTCCCCACTCCTCCTCCACATGCAGCTGCTGGTGTGACCTTGAGTCAGTCATGGCTCTCTCAGAGCTGTTCTCATAGGAACAGTTCTTGAAAGAGCTCTCTCAGCCCCACCAACCTCACAGGGTGTCTGTTGTGGGGAGGGGAAGGGAAGGGAAAGGAGTTGGTAAGCCACTCTGAGACTCCTTTGGATAGTGAACCTTTTCTTCATCTTCTTAATGAAGTGTTTCCTCTTTAATTATCTGTGCACCTGTACATTTTCTTCCTAACACCCTGATTTCTGCAGAATGAATTCTTCAGAAATCTCTCTACCCCTGGACAGCTCCCATTCATTCTGATAGGGCCTGTATATAATTTCTATTGCACTGAAAGAAGAAGTAAAAGGAAAACAAACCCGAGGGGACACAGAAAGTACCATCTGAGAGAACTGGATGCTCTGGAGATGGAACTTCTTACGACAGCTACGGTAGGTGGCCAGGCTTTGTATTCTTTTGGACAATGAATGTGTTCAGCATATTGGTGGGATCTATTTATTGTAGGTAAGCAGGATGATGTTAAAAAGCTCTCAAGATGTTTTTCTTATTTTGCAAAGTGAATTCCTCTTGTCAGAATATTTGTCTTCATAAAACCTGCTCCTGGTTTGTCTTTATACGTCTCTTACTGTGCTGGTAATATTTCTCCACTTGTCAAAGTCAAAATGAGTTTCCTGGAATGGCAGTGGCTGAATTTCCTCATCTTTTAATGGCATCAGTAGAGATAATCCTGCACATTTTCTCATTAATGGAGTACAAAACAGTGGGGGTTCATCACAGGCAAGAAGACACTGCTCTCCTACGATGGAGCGTTACGGTGTTTCTTTAAAAGGAAGACAATCCTCAATGTAAGATGCCCCCCCCCTCCAATATTATACACACAAAAAGATATCTGTTATTGGACACAACTGAAAATTGTATGTGAATTTAAGATGACCCTCCTCTTTTCTTTAAATGGTGTACGTGGAAAAAACCTCTAGCCTTGCATTTGAATGTATATAGTAGTTGATTGTGTCATACTGAAAGAGCACAGTTCAGTATTTAGGGGGTGCTAGGCCATGGTGGCTCAGAGGTTAAGATGCTGAGCTGCAGACTTGGAAGGTCTGTAGTTCGGCAGTTCAAGACCCGAGTGCCACATGACAGAGTGAGCTCCCGTCTCTGGCCCCAGCTCCTGCCAACCAAGCAGCTCGAAAGCAAGAAATTGGTAATGCTTTGGTGGGAAGGTAACAGCATTCTGTGCACCTCAGCATTTAGTCATGCCTGCCACATGACCACAGAAAAAGTCTTCAAACAGCACTGGCTCTTCAGCTTGGAAACAGAGATGAGCACTGCCCCCTAGAGTCGGATTCGACTGTTTTTCGAGCAAGGGAAGCCTTTACCTTTTAGGTGTATCACAAGATGAGGGCCTGATCTGGAACCATGTTCCTGTTCCAGGAACAGAGGAAGCACACATTCACCACAACAATAATCGGGAGAAGAACAATCACTCACATCTGCATGAAAAAAGATGTATAGTTAATCCAGTGTCCGAAACAGGGAATGCTGAGAATTTCCCTAAAAATGTGATTGATGTACCTGGCTTTAAATGACCATTTTTTTGGTCAAGTTTTTAACTATGAGCAATTTTTTGTCCTTCTGCCCTTGGGTTGCCAACTCTGGGTTGGGAGATTCCTAGAAATCATGGGGAGTGCTTGGGGAAGGAGTGGAGAGACCTCAGTGGGGCATGATGCCACAGGCATTTTCTCCAGGGAAACCGATCTATGTAGTCTGGAGATCAGCTGCAATCCTGGGTGGCCTCCTGTACCATCCGTTTCGATGCACTGTTCTGGTAGAACCTGAGAGCTTGTGCATCATTATGTATTGTTTTGACTTCTGTTATCTAATAAAGAAATCCAAAGGAGATTGAGACTGGGAAGGGCAGGTATGAAGGGACCAGAAAAGATTCTGAAGTGTAAGGATGTGTCAGTGGCAACCAGGATCAAGATAATTCAGGCCACAGTACTCCCCATTACCACGTACTACATCCCAACCTGGACGTCCCAGGCTCACCTGATCTCATCGGATCTTGGAAGATAAGCAGGGTTGGCCTTGCTTGATACTTGATGGGAGACCACCAGGGAAGTCTGGGGTTGCTATGCAGAGCCAGGCAATGGGAAACCATCTCTGAAAGCCTCTTGCTCTGAAAACCCTAGGCGGTTGACCTTAGTTCATTGTGACTTGATGACCCCCCCAAATTACCTACTACCTGATAGTTTCCATTGTGGGGGACTGAACCTGGGACCCTCTGCACGCCGAGACGATGCTCTGCCACCGAACCACTTCCCGCAGCACACATAGTTATTTCCCTTTTGCACAGAGCTCTTTTAATAAAACCCAGTGCCTTACTGCAGCTGTGGAACGCTGAAAACACAAAATGACTTTCTCACCCTGTATTTCAGTCTCAAACCAAGCAGAGTATTCTGTGCTTATAAGCCGTGGGCCAAGGGCCGGGAGTGGGAGAAGAATGTCATTTGCCAGAGCCGTCCTTGAGAATACTGGGAAATTGACCTCCGTCAACTTCTGCGGGACTTACATCAAATACCGGCTGCCAGAGAGAATATTCTCTTTGACAGAATTCTACTTACTGGGTGCATTGCGAGGGGATTTGGTCAAAGGGAAGGCAGCACAATAAGGGAGCTGCCATCTGCTAGGAATCACTTGAACCCGACATGCCTTCGGGAAGCTTAGTTTAAGACACACACAACAACAACAACGACTAAAGTTATTCTGGAAATGCTGTTTCTTGGGTGGGGTATGGAATTAGTTTGGAATGTAGCCACAGCTGGAGTCTGATACTACACCAAAGACAAGATGAGAATGAAAGGAAGGAAGTGGGATTGCAAGAAGAAAAGGAGAGGATGGGAAATATTTGCAGAAAATGAAATGTTGAAATTTGATCTTGGACAATTTGTCGCCATGGACGGAAGCTGCAATCCAGGACAGGATTTGGTGTGCTGAGGTCTACCCAAAAGAAGGATGAGAGCTGAGAATGAGAAAGGCCTCTGGGGTCCAAATGACACAGGTTTTGAGAGTTAGTGCAACATCTGGCTTGCACAAAGAGAGAAAAAAGATTGTGCAGACTGTCACTGAAGTCACTCTTCACTTTGCAGGTGACATTTCTCTGTAATAGAGGAAGCCTGTTGTTAAAGTTGATGTCAGATGATTGGTGCTTTACTGCAATCAAATGGTGTAGAGGTCCTGTTTTAGACAGGATGAACACAAAACTGGGAGCACTGCCCAACTCCAAGTCTGGTTGGTTACCAATAAGTTGACAATGGGGGGGGGGAGACAGGCATCACTTCCAGACTCGCTCCTATTTTCTGCACCCTCTGATGTCAATAATGATTGCTGCCGGGGTGACAGAGTTTCATCAGACAGGTGAAATCAAAGGTGCACTCACTCCCTGCTTCATCCCACTCTGGCGGTGATGCGTGCTGATCCTTCTCCCGGAATGATTAGCTCCCAGAGTGCAGCCGGACTCCTCGGAATGGAGGTTAAGTGAAGGACAGAAGAAAGCAAAGCTGATTGCAAGTCTGCTGGATGACACTTGCCGGGGCCTTATCGCGGAGCAAATCTCTCTCTCTTTCTCTGTGCCTTCCTTTGTTTCCTGCCTGCCTTCAATCTTTGGTGGTTTGGGTGCCTAAGTTTGTCAAAAGGAAACCTGCAGGAAGATGTGGGCTTTGGAAAACAAAGAGCTAGCTTAATGGTGCGGTTAGTCTCACATAGTTTAGTGTGCTCTCAAAGCGAACACTGGAATTCTCCCTGTTATGTTCTGGACAAGCAGCAAAAAATAGAATGTAGTTTTCACAGATTCATGAACATTGAAAATGTGTGGGCGGGTATCACATTTTACATTAGGTCTGTTAACAACAGACTAATCTCTGCACTGAATGGAAGATGATGAGTGACAGCCCAGCAAAGGGAAAATAGCCAGGCGTGCTTTGAACAGGTAACACCGAGCAATGAGTAGCAGTCCCCTCTGCATTCTGAACTAGCATCGTTAAGAGAAATCCTCTTAATTCCTCTTTACCCAGTTCCTCCCTGAAATCTAACCATCTGTTTTTGTACCTCTTCTTGGCAATCTGGAGTCTGTTTCCAATCCATTCCTTTTTAATCAAAGCGAAACGTTAAGGGAGGAGGGGCAAGGAGGCGGGTTCTGCAGACTTCCAGTATATTACTCTGGAGACGATTCAGAGGCAAGCAGTGACTTCCCAAAGCTTCCTGTCCCCCTGCTAGTGTGTAACCCTGTGGAGGGTAGCATAAAACAACTGCAAGAGTTGAAGTTGCAAAAGGATGCGTTCAATTCCCTTCAAAGAGAAATGAAAGAGAAACCCTTCCTTTTGAAAGAGGAAAATGAGGAGTCAGTGTAACAACAACAACGTGCCTTCAAGTCACAACTATCAGACCATCGCATTAATTTCTCACCTGAGTGAAATGATGCTGGAATCTCACAACAGAGACTGTTAACATGTATGGAACAAGGAACGCCAGATGTTCGAGCTGGAATCAGAAAAGGAAGAGGCCCTAGAGAACATATTGCAAAGGTATGTTGGTTACTGGAGCGTGCGAGAGAATTTCAGAAGAAAATCAGTTTGTGTTTCATAGGTTACAGCAAAGGTTTTGACTGTGTGGATCGTGGAAAGTTAGAGTTGGTTTTAAAAGAAATGGGTGTGTCACAACATGATTGTTTTGACGTGCAACCTATACTCTGGACAAGAGGCTACTGCTTGGATAGAATACGGAAAAACAGAATGGTTTCCAATTGGCGTCAGAATAGGACATATTTTATATCCCTATCTCTTCAATCTATATGCAGAACATACCATAAGGAAAGTTGGATTTGGATTTAGAGGAAGGTGGAGTGAAAATCAGCAGAAGGAACACGAAACCTTATGCCTTGCATGTACATGGAAGCTGAAGGTCTTGAAGGTGCCACTGGACTCAAACTTTGTTCTACTGAACATCTCGTAATTTCACAATCAAAGGGGGATCTCACAGAGTCACAAAACAAGCCCATAGGCAGGGCTGCTTGGCTTCCCATAAGATTAGTCCATGGTATGATCCATATCTTATTTATCTTATTTGGCTTTATCACCATGTGGTTTGTTGGCAGGCTCTTGGCCCAACTGAAACGCAACCCTAAGCAGGTGCACTTGGAATCCTACTCAGGTCTTTTCAGTGGGGCTTACTGCCAGGGAAGTGTTCATAGGGTTGCACTCTGAGGCTGTGGTCACACAGGCAGTTTGTGGTGCTATAGTAGCGTTACCTGAGCAGACTACATGGGCCCCTCTAGATGAGAACATCTGCCTCCTGTGGCACAGTTGTCGGCAATTCATGCTGTTCTGCAATGGAAATGGAATAAACAGATATCAGGGAAAGTCCCTGATTCCCTCTGGGTTTCCCAACATCTGAACTCTGCTGTAGCAAAAGGAACCCAGAAGGGATTTCTGAACTTGCAGATCCATTTCCACCACTGGGGTGTTTTTTCTAAAAAAGTTTTTGCCTATATGTGCATGGGCACATGTGCATGCACATAAGCACATATGCACACACATGGGTGCATATGCGCCTATCTGTATTTTAAAAAATGACCAGGCAGTGTGCTCCATGGCTGAGGCACTGCAGTAATGTGGATGCTTGACCACAGGATGTCTGCGTGGGGTGTGCTGTCTGGATGATATGCCCCACAGAAGGGTGTGCTGTCTGGAAGATATGCCCCACAACACTTTAAACCAGGATAATTAGGGGCGCCACCATACCGCACCAAGTTGCCAGTATCCCCTCTGCCTCTCATTGTGCACTGCCAGGCAGAAGCTGATCCCAGACGGACTTTTGTCTCAGTTTTGATAACTCTTATCTTGTTTCTGCATAATATTGTCCTCCATTCCTCTTCAAACCATGAACAGCCCATTCTTGTTTTGCTAAAATGCCTGCTTTTTTTAAAAAAAAAAAGGCATGTGGGAGGAGGAGATGATCTTTCCAGGCATGGTGTTGTTGGGACAATCTGTCTCACGTGACTGGAAAGGAAGGCAGGCCTTCTTCCAGCAATCAGCTGGCCTGATTGTTTTAAAGAAAGGTGGGTGACAATCATGTTGGTAACATGACAACATTGTGTTTATGTGTTTGTGTGTGTGTGAGAGAGAGACCCTGGTGGGTAAGAGGGGTGGGGGGGGGAGAGGTAATCCACATCTGATGTGAAAGGGAAACCACGGCTAACAAGGGATTAGCCTGTGTAGTAGCTGTTGTAATTTAGGCTGAGTTCAGACTGGCAGATTGACCCGAGATAGGCATGCTTCAGAAATGATTCACAAACAGATTAAAGGGGCCAGTTCATCTGTCTGGCATTCCCCAGCTGTACTCAACCCGTCTTGTAACGCTTCCCTCCCGAGTTTAAAAAGTACCAGGTGAAAGTGGTAGCAAACCCTGGAGAGCACATTGATCCCGCTTCCCGGACGTGTGCACGCTAAACGCTGAAAGCTGGGAACAACCTGAGTTGATAATGTGCACCGGCTGTTCCCACAGGGATGTGCATAAGCACCCATGTGCAGTATGTACTGGAGTGCACAACCATGCCCATGGGACACTTCCACCTCACTGAGTTAATGCTCCAGCCAGGCAGCCTCCTGGGAGATGGGATCCTGCCCTATTTGCTGCTGTGCCTATGAGCCTATGCGCCTATGTGCATAGGTGCCTGCCACAGAGCGAGGAAAAAGCTGCTTACAGCTGCACCTCCACCAGGGGTGGGCCAACAGTGCAAACGCTCCCTTGCACCTCCTCCCTGATATGCTTCTGCATCAGTCGGTGCAGTGTGACTGGGAATACCTGGAACATGTTGTTCCGGGTCTTTTTGCCACAACTCCCTGAAGGGAGCAGTGGTGCAGGCAGTAAGTGAAGCCTGCATGACATCTGGCTGGACAGCTTCAGCTGTTCGAGCCCCACTGCGGCCGGAGTGAGCTTCCGGCCCTATGTCCCAGCTCCTGCCTACCCAGTGGTTCAAAAGCCTGTTAAAGGGCAAATAGATAAACTGGGTACCTGCTTCTAGAGTGGGGGGGCACCCGCCCTTGTGGTGTGGTGGCAGCGGCTCATGCAGCGAACGGCGCAAGCAAACAGTGGCGGCGGTGGCAGGAAATGCATGGCGGTGGCTGGCGAGATGGGCGAAGTGAAAAGAGGCTGGGCCAACAAGCGCGGAGGCGGGGCGATGTGACAGGCCGGAGCCTGATGGACTGAGGTCAATCAGCGAGCCTGCGCAAAAACCGTGCGCTCGGACTGGACTTGAAGAAGGACGTCGTCCACAGAAAAATCCAAAGACCAGCGCCAGAGAAAAGACGTCTTCCGCAGAAGAAAGACAACTTGCTACAAAAAAAGGGTGCCTGGTAGGCTTGTCACCTCCCTTGTATGTATGTGGCCCTAGGTTAGAATTTGTAATGATGAAATATGTGAACTGCTCAGAGCCCCCAAGGGGGGGTGAGCGGTATACAAATCGAAAATGTAATGTAATGTAACTCCCTCACGCTTCATACTGCCAGTCTGACCTCAGCCTTAAAGACACATCCTTATGGGAACACAGAGGATGGGAGTTGCCAGAGGATCTCTGCTGGCTATGGGCAATAAACTATTACATTTTTTTTTTTCTTTGGTGTGACCCTCGTATGACTGAACCCAACTTGTTACAAGTTCTGCTGTGTGGAATCTTTGCTGCAAATGTGAATGGAGCAACTTGGCAACATGACCACTATGTTAAAAAACAAACAAACCCTGGTATGGAATCATCCCCAAAATAACCATGCCAGCTGTAACAGACAACAGACCGACTCAGGAGGAGACTGCTTGCTTTGCTGCTGCAGAAAAATGCACACACAGAAAAAGAGCTGATGCAGCCTTGCACGAGGCAGAATCTCTGGCAGTTCCCGTGCTTCTGCTGACACAAGCTGTTATGTCAATGGAAGGAACTTTTGGATGTACTTTCCTTTCTCCCATGTAATATCTTAAGTTTAAGCATAAAGCAGTCTTTCTGTGATAGTCAGATGCCTTCTGCATGTAGGCATTTACCTTTGGATCCAAGTTCTAGTGTTACCAGCTCTAAGTTTGGAATTGTCCTAAAGATTGGGGGATGGAGCATGGGGAAGGTTTGAGGAGGGGAGGGAACTCAGCAGGGTATAATGCCAAAGACTCCACCCTCCAAAGCAAGCATTTCCTCCAGGAGAACTTATCTCTGTGGTTTGAAGATCAGTTGTAATCAATGTTCCCTCTAAGCTGTGGAGTCTTGTGAGCAAAAATTCTACCTTGTGAGCAAGCAATTTGGCTACTACATAAATTAGTTTGCTCTGGAGCCATCCTTCCTGAGCTAAGACAAAAATATTGTGAGCTGGAGGCCAAAAAGCCGTGAGCTAGCTCACTCTAACTCAGCTTAAAGGGAACAGTGGTTGTAATTAAGGGAGATTGTTGCCAGAGGCACTGTCGTTTACTCTTGGGTAGCCCCAAAGCAGGGGTGCCCCACTTTCTAACCTGAACCAAAGTCCCCAAAAAGCAAGCACTCTCAGCTTGAACCACAGAGTCAGGCTGCAAGTACTCTGCAAAAAGGGATTTCATATTCAGGTGACAATAAGGCAACTGCAGGGCAAACTTCCAGTCTTCCCCCTCCACCCAGCAGAGATAGGCTTATGGAATAACAATGAGTTCCACCAGGTGAAGTATCTACATTTCTAAAGTCTATTAATAGGCCACCTGGCGAATAACCCTGTCTCCAGTAATTCTTTGTCTGAATACTTGTCTTTCCTGCTCTGTCCCTCAGGATACCAGGATAAACCAATCAATCATTCATATGTTTAGCAATTCTTCCTGATGCTAATCAGGAACTCATCTTCAACCTTTTGTCTACAGTTGGGAACCTTTTTAAACTACCCTGGCAGAACCATTAGTGGTCAGAAAACTCATTCTACTAGCCACCCAGCACCTGGCTGATTTAATCAAGGCTTTTGTTAACCCTGACTCTGCCTCTCTGGAACTTCATTGGTCACATTCAGGTCTTGCCCATTCTGATGCCACACTCCCCTGGGACTCATCATTGGCCCAGGTAATCTATTGTTTTCACCTGAGACCAGCCCCCAGGGCCGCCCATTGGTCTGCATTGTTTTCCAATGTCTATATCCCTGCAAGCACATGGCCTTAGACCATGTGCTTCTGCCCTGATGCCAACTGGCAGTCTACCCCTAAACCCCTTTGGGTTTAGGCCATAATCTCATCTCCATGGGCCCCGCATGTCTGGACAGGTTGTATCACCCCTCTATAAGCAATCAATCACCTCTGCTTTCTTAGTTATATATTGTGTGTGTGAATGTTTGATCATGGTTTGTATGCTTGAGAATATTTAGTAAATAAATCATTAGTTTAGCCACCCAGTCTCTGTGTTTGTTCCTGGATTCTTGGGAATTCTAACTCCAGTATACACAGGTCTGATCCTATAGTTATGCCAATTGCTCATTAATATCATAATTCCCCAATCTATTATTAAGAAACAGAGCAATTTGGGTAACAAGATCTCCAGCACCCCCCCTCCCCGGAAGGCTGGCAACCCTAGATCCAAACCATTTGTTTTTGTAATGTTACATGATAATGTTTATGCAGCACAATTAAACTGCTAGAGGTACAATGTAACAATGAAATGCTCTGTAACCACACACAGTCCCACACTCTGAGGATTTAATTTTGCTTCCACTTCAGTATTTGATCTAAACAAAAATCAAGCAACTGAGTATCAGATTCTCTTGTCCACAAGAGTATCACATTCAGAATCCCAGTATTCATTGGTACAAGTCACTTTCCTTTCCTAGCACTCTTCCCCGTAAGTAATTTGAAGTGACCTCTAAAATTAAATGTTAGGGAGAAAATGAAGGATGTTCCTGTCAGTCAACTTATGTGACAACCATTCCCACTAGAACCAGTCAATTAGGAAATGAAAATTCAAAGGAGACAAAGGTCCTTTCTGCACTTGGATCTCATCCCTGGTTTCATCAGAGTTCAGCTCATGACACAATACCTTGCATTTATCCCTGGTTATACCAGTATCCGTTTATCCCAGGACAAGTGTGGGGCAAAACCGGGGTGACCTCAATGTAATATGGAAACAAAAAGAAGAAGAGAAGAGATTGGATTTATACCCCACCCATCACTACCCAAAGGAGTCTCAGAGCGGCTTACAAAAAATGAGCCTGATCTACCTACTTTTTTGTTGAGGAATGGGTTGACTGGACACATCCATTCCAGTCCACCAGTAAAGCCACGTCATTGCAGAAAGTCTACAAGGAAGACTTAATCCTTTCCCTTCCCCTCCCCACCACAGACACCCTGTGAGGTAAGTGGGGCTGAGAGAGCTCTTGACAGAAACTGCTTTTTTTCAAGGACAGCTCTGACAGAACTATGGCTTGCCCAAGGTCATCCAGCAGATGCAAGTGGAGGAGTGGGTAATCAAACCCGGTTCTCCCAGATTAGAGCCCGCGCACTTAACTACTACACCAAACTGGCTCCCTGAGATAATTACAGGGGTGAACTCAAGTGTAGTGTAGAATGTAAAAATACCTTGAGATAACTACAGGGGTAAACTTGTGTATAGTGCAGAATGTAAGTTTGGGGACAGGGGTGAATCAGGATTTAAGACCTAATGCAGCAAGGATCAAAATGATTTCAGGGAGGCCTGGATGCCTCCCCCGAAGGGGAAGAGGAATGTGCATGTGTCACAGACCATTTCCACAATAGTGAATTCCCTGCATTGATGTTTTTAAAACTGCATTATGTGAAGTTTTCCTCAGTAGATTTTTCTCACCAGGTGCAAACCTGAAGTTTTCTCCTCCTTACCCTACATTTTTGGAATCCCCCTTTTTAGCAAGTTCTGAAAATGCAGGATAACAAGGAGAAAACTTTGACTCTGTGCCTGATGAGGAAAAATCTACTGTGGGAAATTTTACATAATATGCAGTTTTTAAAACATCAATGCAGGGAATTTCACTACTGTCACAGGAAATGATCACAGGAACCACAATCTGGAAGAGCAGGTGCTACAACGGGGAAGAAGCAAAAGGGCCAGTAAATTTGTGTTGCCTCATGCAAGATGCACTCAAACTATGAGAAACTCAGGTTTACAAATGACATTGAGGCCTTCAGTGTCAGACTCTTGAACAAACGTACTCCCCAAACCAATCTCTTTACAGAGATTTGTTTATTGAGAGATCAGGATGTTTCAAGCTGAGACTTTCTGTGTCAGAAGTAAAGGTTTTGGTGCCAGTCCTGAAATTATACATGGTTTGAGCAGCCCCCCACCCCCACCCCGTGACCCATCCAATAAATTCATTCACACAGCCCACCTGGACCTAAGGCTCCTAGCAGGCCCCCCCTTCTGCTCACCTGCAAGTCTATTGTTATGTTATCTACAGCCAAGCTAGCAAAACAAGCATCCAAGGTCATTTACATTTGTCCCAATTTGGGAGGCTTCTTATGGAAACAGTTGCTGAGCCAAGGAAGCAAAGCAAAGCAGTCTCTCTCACACACACAATCACACCAACCTGCCTCCCCCCAATCCCCACATAGACACAAGAGCACAAGAAATACAAATAATGGCAAACAAAGTTCTGAGTTTGACATTCAGCAAGCCTGACCCATTAGGTCAAAGGGGGGAGTTTGGTTTTAACTGAAAATGTTTTTAGCTATTATCATAAGCAACCTTGAGCCACAAGGAGAGGCAGGACATAAATGTTTAAATAAACAAATCAATAGGCAAGGTTACATTTTATTTATTTGTTTGTGTGTGTGTTTGTTTGTTTAATTTATACCCCATCCTCCACACCAAAATAGTCTCAGGGTGCAAAGAGTGAATTTTGTGGTGAAGAGTGAAGCAAAGAGTGAATTTTGCTTTCATCACTAACTGAAATAACATCCCGTTCTTTACATCATCCTGGATCTCCCACCAGACTCTTAATTGCCCCGTCTTCATGGTCAGTTACCCACTTGCACTCTTAGGGATGTCATCACATAGGCCCAGCTCTGGGGTTATTCATTATCAATGACATGGGGGGGAGGCATGGCTCAGTGGTAGAGCAGCTGCTTGGCATGCAGAAGGTCCCAGGTTCAATCCCCGGCATCTCCAGCTGAAAAGGACTCCGCAGGAGGCAATGTGAAAAACCCCTGCCTGAGACCTTGGAGAGCCACAGACAATACTGACCTTGAGGGACTGATGCTCTAATTTGGTATTAGGCAGCTTCGTGTGTTCATCTTCTTCACTACATGAGCCCTCATGAGCTGGAATCTCCCAGGGGGCAGATTTAGGAACAGGGGTTCACAAACCCATACATTTTGGGAGTATTTTAGAGTTTGCCTGTGTTCAGAATTCTGTATTTTACCTCAAGCCCCAGTTCCTGCTTCCAGTTCTGGCTTCAGCCCTCCATTCCAGCTACAATTGCCAGCACAGCACAATATTTTTTTAAAAAAAATCAGCCTCATGTACTCACCAGAAGTTGATAGAGAAAGTGACAAGAGTTGCTCTAGGAATCACTGGAAACTCAACCATTTCACCATGGAGTTTCTGGCAATTCCTACGGCTACCCTTGTCACTTCCTGTATTAACTTCTGGTGAGCACTCATGGCTGCTTTGAAAACCTATTTCTTCCTCACTGCCTCTTGGAACAATAATGGGCAGTGGGACTTGGCAGCCCTAACTCCAGGATACAGGGCATGCATATCAGTTGGTAAATAGCTAGAGTTTCCAGCCTCCAGGTGGTGGCCAGAGATCTCCTGGGATATCAACTGATCTCTGGGTAACAGTTCTCCTGAAGAAAATGGGCTGCTTTGGAAGGTGGACTCTATGGCATTATACCCTGTTGAAGTTGCACCCTCCCCAGGCTTCACTTCCCAGATCTCCAGAAATTTCTTAATTCAAACCTGGCAACCCTGTGTATGTGTGTGTGTGTGTGTGTGTGTGTGTGTGTGAGAGAGAGAGAGAGCGAGAGAGAGAGAGAGAGAGAGAGAGCAAAGCTGCAGTCAGGAAACGGTGGAATCACATGTAGTAAACTCTCCTCAAATATTTATATTGGAACTGAACAAAGAACTTACCTTAACTGAAGGCTACTTGGATCCACATGAATTTTGTAGCAGAAGAAGAGACAAAAGCCTGTTCTGAATAACACTGTTATTTCCTATTAAAAGTGGCCAGCTGTTGCAGCTGCACATGGGTGGACAAAAGAGATCTTGGGCATGGCCCTGGCTGGCTGGCACAGGAGAGATCTGCAGGACTGTCCTGCTTGTTAACAAGAGTAGGAGGACACAGTGCAAAGGCGAAGGGGAAGAGAGCAAAGCTTCTTCCATAGGCAAAGAGAGTCACCAGGCCTCTACTCAGGCTGTGGTCAGATGAGCAGTTTGATCACATGTTGCTGCTGTTCCCTTCTGAATTTAAAGTGCACAGTCAGATAGTGACATCTGCCTCTCATTCCCCAGTTGCTGACATCCTGTTCTACTGGCCCAGCTTGGAATCAGAGTTATTAAGCACCAGGGAAAGTCCAGTCTTTACAGATGTCAGTGCTTTCACCCCATATTTCCAAATGTCTCAACGCCCCTTCTTGTCCATTTCTCCCCCCTCCCCATTTTTGACATGGTCAATCACCGCTTGTACATCCAAGCAACCAAGCAGTCATTCTGGATTGGGAGTCCCTGGGGAGGTGATTTTTTGTTCGTTTTTTTGAGCAACAAATTCCCCAACCCCCCTCTTGTTTCTGCTTCAGAGTTGTTGTTTGAAAGTATCCTACAATTGACACAAGAGTAAATGTTCTGGAGTCAATGGAACTACTCTCATGTAAATCTGCATGAGGCTTGTGCTCAACCCCATGTATTCCATTGGAGAGAGGTGAAGTGAAGGAGGCTGAGAGGGGCTGCAGTATTTGGTGGAGGGATCATGGAGTTGTCACAATGGATTGGTGCATCGAATGAATGCTTCTGCACATGTGTGGAGACATTTTTTTTTTTTTAGAAAAAGGATGCCAACCGACTGCCCGCTCCATGGTTACCGCACAGCAATAATCTGAACAATCAACCACGGAGTGAGCACGTGGTGAGGTGGGTTCAGGGTGGGATGTCTGATCAGAACTCTCTGTTACAAAACAACCTGGATTAATTAGAGGCGGGGTCAGAGTGCAAGTGGAGGAGTGGGGAATCAAACCCGGTTCTCCCAGATTAGAATCCACGCTCTTAACCACGACACCAAGAAATACACTGGGAAAGAGAAGTGAAAGAATAAAACCAACACTTGGGTGGCAGCTACAGCTGAAATAATATTGTTTTGATCTGCAAAGCCAATCAGCTCTCCAGTGGCCAATCTGAAGCTCCACATGGCCGCACCCACTTTCTAAAAATACTTGGTGGGCCCCAGGAAAGGTGTCAGTGGGCACCATGGCACCCATGGAAACCATGCTGGAAACCCCTGACCTGAAGAGTCTTGTCCCAGTGTGGAAAGGAGTCATCGGTGCTCTTGCTCCTTCTTCATGTGAACTCTGCTTCCAGCAAGTGCAGATCAGGAACTCAAGCCAGTTGATGATTTGTTCAGCCAAAGCAGCTATTAAGGAGGGTGTCCTCATCAAAAAATATACCTCATATTACTCCAACATGTTTCCTCGAAACCTCTACCATACCAAATAGCTTGGTCACGTGACTGCAACTTTGACTTCACAGATGATCAGTGGTCAGCTATCTGGCGCACCTCTTTCCTCTTCATCCTCTGCACACATCCACCTACAATCCTATAAGATCCTATCAAGGTGGCACATCACCCCTCAAAAATCAGCACCCTTCTCCTCCTCTAACTCATCACTTTGTTGGAAAGGTTGTGGAGAAGTTGGAACTTTTGCTCACTGCGTTGTTTTGGAACAAGATCCTTCAACACATCTTGCAAATAACTGGGTATTCAATTGCTTTAACCCCAGAGGCAATCTTACTATGTCACAAAGGTGACCCCATGGTTCCAAAGATCTGATGGGAAATCATCCATAGCCTGTTGACAGTGGCACAAATGGTATTAACAAAACACTGGATATCACAATCATTACCCTCATTAACAGAATGGTATTCGAAGATCTGGGATCATCTGGTAATGAAGAAAATTACAGATCACCTACTTCAGCTGGATATCTACCCCAGGAAAACGAACTTTACTGAGAAATGGCTCCCCTTCATCAACCATGTTCTTATTCATGATCTCACTACTCCAAATCAGTCTTATCGTCAGCTAGTAAAGTAAAGGTAAAGGTTCCCCTGCTCGAAAGCCAGTCGAATCCGACTCTAGGGTTGCGGTGCTCATCTCCGTTTCAAAGCCGAAGAGCCAGCGCTGTCCAAAGATGTTTCCATGGTCATGTGGCCGGCATGACTAAACACCAAGGTGCACAGAACGCTGTTACCTTCCCACTGAAGTGGTACCTATTTATCTACTTGCAATTTCTTGCTTTCGAGCTGCTAGGTTGGCAGGAGCTGGAACTAGAGACAGGAGCTCACCCTGTCATGCGGCACTCACGGGTCTTGAACTGCTGAACTACTGACCTTCCACAGCCTGCAGTTCAGCGTCTTAACCACTTGAGCCACCGCAGCTCCTTTATCGTCAGCTACTCAACCTCTAATCTCTCCTTTCCCCTTCCCTACTCCTCTCTTCTTCTACACCCCCTTTCCTCCTTTTGAGTCGGTCTTGAGTCAAATCCCTTGTGGCATGAACTTTTCCTCACCATGCAATGATCGACATAAAAGAACACAAATCTAGCGCTTAATATACTCTTTAGTTTTATCATTTGCCTTGATCTTTGTACTCCTAATCAGAAGTAATATCAGAAATACTGTTTACCAATGTTTTTAGTATGCTTGTTGTAATGTTTATACACACACATATACACACACACACATATACATATACACACATATACACACACACACATATACATACACACACACACACACACACACACAAACATATATATATATATACCTTGCAACTCTCCCAGGACGTGTAATTGCATTTCACTGGTGTGTTGAATAAGCTGTGACTTCTTTGTTATCTCAATACTTTTTTTTTAAAAAAAAGGAGGATGCGACCCTGGGAAAGCGTTGGGTGCCTGCCTGCCACAATCCCATCTACAGTGATAATGGAAGGTAAACACTGTGCCAAGCTCTTTTTTTATACCATTTCTTCAACTCCAAGAAGTTCATTCCCTTTGCAGGCTGTTAAGAAGATGACAGATGGGGATGTGTTCATTATGGAAAGCGGAGGTGACTCTAATGCACTGTGCATCTCCAGGTTTGCTGTATTATTAAACTCCGTGATTTGTTCTCTGGGAAAGTACAAAAGGCAGGCAATGTATCAGAACACTCTCCCGGAAAAGAGGAGATGTGGAAATATTAGAAGTAATTACAGATTCTGTGAATAATTGCCTCCAAGATGGTACTTAGCAACATTTTACAACTAAAACACAAGGATGTCAGACTCCAAGTGGATCAAATTGCCAGCAGTTACAGTATTGAAGCAAACTGTTCATTCCTGCTATGAACACGAAATGAGCGAGTGTTTGCTAATGACAGCTGCTTCATCTAAAGTAAAGAATAGCTCAGGTATTTGCAAGAATGCAGCTTGGCAATAGAAGTGTCTGAACCCTGGAGATGCTACACATATCCATGGTTCTATGTTCCCAAGGTAAAAACACACATTCCAATCCAGAATAAAGCAGCAGTTTTCACCATGGTTATGAGTTAGGCTGCTAGCTCTGAGTTAGTAAATTCCTGGATCGGGGGGGGGGTTGGTGCCTGGGGAAGGGGAGGAGCCTGGGAAGGGGAGGGACCTCAGCAGGGGTATAATGCTGTCGAGTCCACCCTCCAAACCAGCTATTTTCTCCAGGGGAAGTGATCTCTGTTGCCTGGAGATCAGTTGTACTTCTGGGAGAACTCCAAGCACTACCTGGAAGTTGGCAACCTTATGAGTTAGGATCATGTAGAACTCTTCAGAAATACCACCCCCCCAAAAAAAAAAAAAAATATCGGGATCTGAGTTGAGTTTTGAAATGAGATTCTGCACTTACGCAGTGCAGTGCAATCCTAAACAGAGTAACAGCCTTCTAAGTCCATTGAATGTCCTTGTGTGTGTGTTTGTGTTAAGTGCTCTAAAGTCGCTTCTGACTTATGGCCTCCCTATGAATTAACATTCTCCAAGTCATATTCTTGTTAACAGCTTTGCTCAGGTCTTGCAAACAGAGGGCCTTAGTGGCTTCCTTTATAGAATCAGTCCATCTCATGTCCTCGGTCCAATTGTTCTGCCAGTGGGGGTTGGGAGGGAGCCTTCCAGGAGTGTGTGGGGATGACAACATCACACAGAACTGACATCATCATGCTGGGAAATCTGTGCGGCAACGCTCTAGCATTTTGGCCCAAACTCTATGGTTTTGGCTGATGACATTGACGTGTGATGTGCCTGTTCAGGCTGAAGCCCCGAAAATTGGGGGAACCCCTAGCCGGACCAGGGGTCTGGCAACCCTACCCACGTTAAGAACATAAGAACATAAGAGAAGCCAATGTTGAATCAGGCCAATGGCCCATCTAATCCAACACTCTGTCACACAGTGGCCAAAAATACCAGGTGCCATCAGGAGGTCCACCGGTGGGGACAGGACATTAGAAGCCCTCCCACTGCTGCCCCCCCCCAGCACCAAGAATAGAGTGCATCACCTGCCCCAGACTGAGAGTTCCTAGCTATACCTTGTGGCTAATAGCCAGTGATGGACTTCTGCTCCACATGTTTATCTAATTCCCTCTTGAAACTGTCCATGCTTGTAGCCGCCACCACCTCCTGTGGCAGTGAATTCCATGTGTTAATCACTCTTTGGGTGAAGAAGTACTTCGTTTTATCTGTCCTAACCCAACTGCTCAGCAATTTCATGGGGTGCCCACAAGTTCTTGTATTGTGAGAAAGGGAGAAAAGTACTTCTTTCCCAACCTGCTTTATCTCATGCATAATCTTATAAACCTCAATCATGTCACCCCTCAGCCATCGTCTCTCCAAGCTAAAGAGCTCCAAGCGTTTTAACCTTTCTTCATAGGAAAGTGTTGAAACCCTTTTATCATTCTTGTTGCCCTTCTCTGCACTTTTTCCAATGCTATAATATCCTTTTTGAGGTGTCGCGACCAGAACTGTACACAGTATTCCAAATGCGGTCACACCATTGATTTATACAGGGGCATTATGATACTGGCTGATTTGTTTTCAATTCCCTTCCCAATAATCCCCAGCATAGTGTTGGCCTTCTTTATTGCAGTTACACACTGTCTAGACATTTTCACTGAGTTATTTACTATGATTCCAAGATCTCTCTCTTGGTCAGTCTCTGCCAGTTCAGACTTCTCCATCAATGTGTATTTATATTTAGGATTTTTGGCTCCATTGTGCATCACTTTGCACTTGGCCACATTGAACCCCATTTGCCACATTAATGCCCACTCAACCATCCTCGACAGATCCCTTTGGAGTGCCTCACAATCCTCCCAGGTTTTCACCACCCTGAACAACTTCGTGTCATCTGCAAATTTAGCCACTTCACTGCTTACTCCCAATTCCAAATCGTTAATAAACAAGTTAAAAAGCATCGGATTGAGTACTGATCCCTGTGGTACTCCACTGCTTACCACCCTCCACTGAGAAAGTTTCCCATTTATACTCACTCTCTGTTTCCTATTTATAAGCCAGTTTTTGATCCACAAGAGGACTTGTCCTTTTATCCCATGACTATTGAGCTTACTTAGGAGCCTTTGATGAGGAACTGTATCAAAAGCTTTCTAGAAGTCAAGGTAAATAATATCTATTGGGTCCCCCTTGTCCACATGTTTGTTCACTCCCTCAAAAAACACTAACAGGTTAGTGAGACAAGATCTTCCCTTACAGAACCCATGCTGAGTCTGCCTCAGTAGTTTTTGTTCATCAATGTGCCTACTAATTCTTTCCTTAATAACAATTTCCACCAATTTACCCGGTATCAATGTCAGATTGACTGGCCTGTAATTTCCCGGATCTCCCCTGGAGCCCTTTTTAAAGATGGGAGTGACATTAGCTACCTTCCAGTCTTCAGGAATGGAGGCAGATTTTAAAGAAAGATTACATATTAATGTAAGGAGATCCACAAGTTCACATTTGAGTTCTTTCAGAACTCTCAAATGAATGCCATCCGGGCCTGGTGATTTATTAGTTTTTAAATTGTCCAACAGTCATAGGACTTCCTCTCCTTGTCACTTCAATCTGATTCAGGTCTTTCAAACCCCCTCCCGAAATCGGTGGTTCTGGAGTGGGCAAGCACTTCTCCTCTTCCACAGTGAAGACAAAAAATGCATTCAGCTTCTCAGCCATTTCCCTGTCATCCTTCAGTAGTCCTTCAGTAGTCATCCAAGGGCCCCACTGCCTCCCTAGCTGGTTTTCTACTTCTAATGTATTTGAAGAAAGTTTTATTGTTTGCCTTTATGTTTTTTGCGACATGCTCCTCATATTCCCTTTTTGCTTGCCTGATCACAGACTTGCATTTTATTTGCCAAAGCCTGTGTTCCTTTTTATCAACCTCACTGAGACTAGCTTTCCACCGCTTAAAGGAATCCTTCTCATGTTGCGGGGTGCGTGTCTTAACGGTTCAAGCCCCCAAACCTTTACTAGGACTTCCCAGCCACCTCAGTCTCTCACCTGCTTGCACTGCAGATCCAGCAGAGGAACTTCTTATAGTAACCACACAAAGGCAGTCCAGTGGTACACTATATACAAGAGTTTTATTTACAGTATTCACAAGCAAAGTGCTACGCCAGGCATCCAATATACAGAAGGAGAGAGTATGGCAGTAGTACAAAGACATATATACAAACCTCCACCAATCAGTGGACTGCTGAGTCACGGTGACTGCACACTGTTTAGTGCCAGGCAGAACAAGTTGGGACTTGTCCTCTGAGTACATCAGCTGACACTAGCTGGCAGGTAGCTGTCATCCTAGATCCTAATGATCTAGCTACTGGAGATTAACATACAACACTCCCCCTTAAGCTTCAGTAGGTAGGATCATGTTGAGTCTCCCCCTAAGGTTCAAGAATTGTGTTTCATTCAAGCCCTTAGTAAACATGTCTGCAACATTCTCACTAGACATACAGTGTTGTAATGACACTATTTTTCTTTGGACAGTATCCCTAACATTTTGGTATCTAATGTTAATGTGCCTAGATCTAGGCCTTATACCTTGGGCATCTGCTAACATTTCAGCTGCAGTATTGTCACATTTTACAATCATAGGCATATCATGCTTTACATCAAAATCTGTTAACAGTTGTTGTAGCCATTCCATTTATACAGTCAATTCATTCAAGGCCGCAAATTGGGACTCACACGTACTGGTCGAAACTAGACTGTTTTACAGATTTCCATATCACCAATGATCATGCACAAAAATTACATAGCCAGTTATAGACTTTGCATCAAGATTGGAGCCCCAATTTGAATCACTATAACCCAGAACCTGTTGTGCATTGTTTGAACCCAATACAAGTTTGCATTTCTTGGTTCCCTTTAAATACCTTAAAAGCCTTTTTGCTGCATTCCAGTCCCGTTTGTATGGTTTAGCATTTTTTTTGGCTAAGTGCATGAACAGCATAACAAATATCTGGCCGAGACCATGTAGCTAAATAGTTTAAAGAACCTATCAATGACTGGTACAATTGTTTTTGTTCAAAAACTTCATCTTCAGGTTCTCTAGCATAGCTAGTAGAGATTGGGGTGGACATTGGTTTTGCATCAAGCATATTATATTTTTCCAACAATTTTACAATTTTGTTTTCTTGGCATATTTCAAAATAACCATCAGAGTTTCTGCTGATATCCATTCCCAGATAATGACTGATTGTACCAAGATTTTTCATTTTGAAATATTGTTTTGTTGTACATTCAAACCATGTCAGATCTTCTGCTTGCCCATAGATAAAACACACATCATCGACGAAAAGTACCAAGTAACATTTGTTTCCATTGATCACTTTACTGAACATGCATGGGTCAGCAAGACTCTGTTTGAACCCCATATCAGTCAAAGTGTTTGTTAAACATTGGTTCCAGAGATGACCTGATTGACGTAAACCATAAAGACCTTTCTTTAGTTTTAATACCAAATTTGGATTTTCATTCACAAAACCAGGGATTTGTTGCATGTACAATGCTTCTTTCAAGTCTGCATTCAAATATGCTGTAGTGAAATCAAAGTGTTGAACATGCATTCCCTCTATACCTGCCTTAGTCAGGGCCACATTTAAAGTATGACTTTTTATTGTGGGTGCAAAAGTTTCATTGAAATCTTCGCCAATAAGTTGAGAAAAGCCTTGAGCTACTAACCTAGCTTTCTTTTGAGATTGACCACCCTGTACAGGTTTTAATTTATACACCCATTTGCAACCTATGATTCTGCTACCCTCTGGTGCTTCAGCCAGTTCAAACACATCATTTGAACACAATGAATCATATTCAGTTTGCATCGCCTGCATCCAGGCTTGTTTTTCATCTTTAGGCATTACAGTAACATCATAATAACATGTAGGCTCTTTTACACAGACCGTATTTACAACTTGTGTTTCAGAACCATACCTCTGAGGAGGAATACCTTTGTTGCTCCTTTCAGACCTTCTAAGAGTACTGGCTTCAGCCTGTACATCACTGGAAACAGTAGACTGAGAAGATGAGCCAGGTTGAGACTCCTCAGAATTTGACACAGTTTGTTGATCACCTGAGAGTGGTAACATTGCCTTTTCATATAGTGTGTTACCATGAATCTTGTGCCAATTCCTTCCCTCAGTGAAGTTGGCAGACCTACTAAAACTGAGTTGGTTATGATCATTGACAAACCTATAGGCCTTCATACCAGACTGGCATCCCATGAAAGTCAAGAGTTTGGATCTCTGACCACCTTTCCTGCGTTGATTCAGTGGTACATTTACCCATGCTTGGGAACCAAACACATGCAGAAAGTCTAACTTTGGCATTTTTGGGTACAACATTGCATATGGTATGGAATTTGTTACTCTTGTCCACAGCCTATTTGTAACAAAAGTGGCATATTTTAAGGCTTCAGCCCAATACTGTTTAGGCAATTGTGCATCAGCGAGCATGGCATACATAACCGTCTGTAAAGTAGCATTTTTTCTTTCAACAACCCCATTCTCAGCTGGCATGCTTACATTTGCCACACGATGCTTCACCCCTAGATTTCTTAACCATTGTTTCATTTTGTTTGACATAAATTCAGAACCCATGTCAGTTTGTATAGCTTTGAGATCCCCTAATTGGTTCTTTACCTTCTTGTACCAATATTTCAATGACTCAAAGGCATCAGACTTATGTTTTAAAATATAAGTCCAAACATATTTTGAAAAATCGTCAACCACTGTTAAGGCAAAGCGATTATTAGACACAATGGGTGCAAAAGGACCTATGATATCAACATGTACTAGTTGCAAAGGATAAGTTGACTCCCTTTCACTTTTGCGTGCCACAGGGTAAGCATGAGATTTAACCTGTTTACATATTTGGCAATCAAGAAAAGTATTACAAGCCTTAACACCTTCTTTACCTGTTAAAGCAAGGGTTTCATTAATTGCCTTGAAGGAGGCGTGGCCTAACCGGCGATGGAGAAGTTGTAGGCACTCATGATGTGGATCCTTATTTCCAGGAACACTTGTTGTAGCTGCAAGAACAGAGCTATTCAATACATACACCCCATTTACAAGGTTAGTTTTTGCAATTTCCCTTCCACCTTTCTTAATAAGACATTGCTCCCCACCAAAAATAATTTCAAAGTTGGCACGATCCAGTGCCAGAACACTAAGCAAATTACTTTCCAGAGTTGGAACGCAAATTACATTCTGGAAGGTGTGGTTTAGACACTGCAGGGTTAGTTCTCCAGAACAAGTCACTTCAGCAACGTGACCATCTGCAAGGTTAACGTGTTGTAGTAGAGCATCCCAGGCATTCATCAACATGTTAGGACTGTTTACAATTGTGACAGTTGCACCACTGTCCAAAACCCATTTACACTTGTCTTCCTCTTTGGTAGTGACAAGAGACACAGAAGGACAACTCGACAACGTGTCAGAGCGACCACCAAGATTGCTCCTTTTGTTTGAAGGACAGAATTTGTTTACATGTTTTGTTGAGCCACACAGATAACAGCGTTTTACTCGCAGAGCTTTAGCTGGCTCTATCTTTTCCTCTTTGAAACTTCTGCTGAAGCTTTTACTACCACTGGCAACTTCCACACAGTCATTAGTTTGCTGGCAGGCAACCGGAGCAGACAGAGACTGCTGAGATTTTAGTTTCGCTTCATATTCCAAAGCTCTCCCAATTATATGCTGGAGGTTCAATTGGGCAGGCTGCAGCCCCTCCAAATTTACTATAAGGGGGTCGTAGGCCTCGTTTAATGAACTGAGTAACAGATAACAGTTATCCTCAGCGCTAATTTGTTTACCTCTGCCTTCAAGCTGTTGATAAAGTTCAGTCAGTGCGTTGACATGCTCCTGAACTGATTCATTTGGAGCTTGAAATTTTCTGTACAAGCGGCGTGTTAAAGACATCACAGTCCCAGCCGTTGTTTGAACATAAACATCCTTAAGTGATTGCCAAGCCTCCCGTGCATCAGTTGCTGACGTAATATGAATAAGTTGATCGTCACTCACCGACAAAACGATGCATGCCAGGGCTCGTTTAGCCTTCGGCTGGTCTCCCACAGGCACAGGGTCAGGAGGGTCCTCAACATACAGCCAAAGCCCCTCTCTAATGAGGTAATGCTTCATTTTAAAAGCCCAAACGTCATAGTTTGTAGAGGTTAATTTGTCCACCACTTGCATAGCTGGCATGAGAGCCATAATTCACTCCCGACTCACTGACACTTACAAGCTGGAACTGCTGTCTGTTCTCTGGCGTGGCTCTTGCTGCACACAGGCTTATCTGGGCAGGTCACTCCCCCACTCCTGGAGAATGCAGTAACCGTCCACCTCAGCTCCTGGACTCACAGCTGCACACACCACCTTTCAGCACGGCTCACTGGCGTTCCTTGGAAAGCAGAGCTGGTTGTTCGCACCAAGTTGGCTCTCCTTCAGACTGGGCTGGGTCCTTAGCAGGCTGGGTTCGAACCCGTTAAGGTCTGGGCCCATAACCCTGTTGCGGGTTGCGTGTCTTAACGGTTCAAGCCCCCAAACCTTTACTAGGACTTCCCAGCCACCAGTCTCTCACCTGCTTGCACTGCAGATCCAGCAGAGGAACTTCTTATAGTAACCACACAAAGGCAGTCCAGTGGTACACTATATACAAGAGTTTTATTCACAGTATTCACAAGCAAAGTGCTACGCCAGGCATCCAATATACAAAAGGAGAAAGTATGGCAGTAGTACAAAGACATATATACAAACCTCCACCAATCAGTGGACTGCTGAGTCACGGTGACTGCACACTGTTCAGTGCCAGGGAGAACAAGTTGGGACTTGTCCTCTGAGTACATCAGCTGACACTAGCTGACAGGTAGCTGTCATCCTAGATCCTAATGATCTAGCTACTGGAGATTAACAGACAACATCTTACGTTTTACAGCTTCCATTACTTTTTTTGTTAACCATGCAGGCTTTTTTCTATACCTATTTGTGCCTTTCCTAACCTGCGGTATATATTTTTTCTGAACTTCTAGGATTGTATTTTTAAATAGTCTCCAAGCTTCCCAGTGGTTTTGACCTTTTCCACTTTTCCTTTCAGTTTCTTCCTCACATGTCCCCTCATTTCAGAGAAGTTACCCCTTTTAAAGTTAAAAGTGGTTGCGTCAGTCTTTTTGGGCAACTCCCTATTTATACAAATGTTAAACTGAATAACATTATGGTCACTGTTCCCAAGCGGTGCAATCACTTTTACATCTCTCACCAGGTCTTGGGTGTTACTTAGGACCAAATCCAGGATCGTCTTTCCCCTGGTAGGATCTGTGACCATCTGTTCCATAGCACAGTCACTGAAAGTGTCTAAAAACTCAATCTCTTTTTCCTGACTAGAACTCATATTGACCCAATCAATGTGTGGGTAGTTAAAGTCACCTATTATGACACAGTTATTCTGTCTAGCAGCTATCTTTAATTCATTCATAATTTTATAATCCTCCTCTATCTTTTGATCTGGTGGGCGATAACAAACTCCCACTGTTAAGCCTCCTTTTGGACCTACTATTTCAACCCATAGCATTTCCAGAAGCGAATCCAATTCTCTTACCCTCTCAATCTTACTGGATTGTATACCCTCTCTGACATACAGAGCCCCCCCCCCTCCAACCCTTCCCCCCATCCTTCTGATATAATTTATAACCAGGAATCACTGTATCCCACTGATTTTCCTCATCCCACCAAGTTTCTGAAATATCCACAATGTTTATTTCCTCCCCCCCCCAACACCAAGCATTCCAACTCCCCGATTTTACCTTGGAGACTTCTAACATTTGTGTATAATCACCTGTAGTTTCCCATACTTTTTAAGCCCACAACCTTCCTCTTGCTTCCTCGAGACCCTGCCAGGCAGTCCCTATCATTAGCCACCATTTCAGTGGACAATTGTAATCCATTTCCTTGTACAAAAGGAACAGCTACCCCTTCATCTCTTTGAGATGAGCCATCCCAAACCAGAGACTTTTCATCTCCTGTCAGCTTTCCCCCAATATTCAGTTTAAAAATTGCTCTGCCACCTTTTTGATTTTGAGTCCCAGCATCCTGGTTCTTTCTTGGGACAAATGGAGACCATCTCTTTTGTACAGCTCCCTCTTGTCCCAAAAAGCATCCCAGTGCCTAGCAAACTTGAACCCTTCTCCCCTACACCATCATCTCATCCACTCTTGATCTGTTCCTGTCTCTCCGGCCCTGCGTGTGGAACAGGTAGCACTTCTGAGAAGGCTGCCTTGGAGGTCCTGGCCTTGAGTCTCCTGCCCAGCAGCCTAAATTTCTCCTCCAGGACCTCACAACTGCATTTCCCCACATTGTTGGTGCCGACGTGCACCACGACTACTGGCTCCTTCCCAGCACTATCTACCAGCCAATCTAAAACACACGTAATGTCCGCTACCTTCGCACCAGGCAGGCAAGTCACCATACACGGATTCACCACCCAGCTGTCTACCTGCCTAAGGATTGAATCACCAGCTACCAAGAGCCCCCCTCCCACCCTTCCCAGGGATGGTTCCTTGGTACGAAAGGATACATGTTCACCAGCTGAAGAAGAGGTCCCTTCCGAGGGCACATTCCCCTTATCCTCAGCATGGTGCCCCATTTCCCCTTGACCCTCATGCTCCCTGGCAGCAGCGGGGCTGCCAGATCCAGAGTGAGACATATTTAACAAGTCCCCGAGAGTCTTCTCCGTGCACCTAACTGAGTGTCTCTGCTTCTCCAGGTCAGCCACCTTGACCTCAAGGGAGCAAACTCGTTCCCTGAGATCCAGGAGCTCCTTGCACCGAGCACACACCCAAGACTTCTGACCAGTGGGCAGATAGTCATACATGTAACACTCCATGCAAAACACTGGATAGCCCCCGACCCCCTGCTGGCATTCTGGCTTCATAATTGCTTTTAAAATAAAACTTTTATATAATCCCCCTTTTAAAACCCTTTGTATTTATATGTGGTTCCTGTTGTAGAAGTCTACTTACCTTACTGGGAACCCAAGGAGCCCAGGTCCCTGGCTTTCTGGCTTTTCCTGGGCTTCTTACAGAGCCCCTAGGCTAAGAGTCCCTAGGCTAAGGGCCTTTGGCTCTCACCCTTCAGCTCATGCCAGAGACTCATGCCTCTTGCAAGCTTCCTGCCTTAAATAGAAGTTGGGTCTTCCTCTTTTCTTTCTGCCTTCAACTTTTCCCAGCAAGATTGTCTTTTCCAGGTACTCTTGTCTTCTGAGAATGTGACTGATACTTGGGGGTTCAGATGCGTTCAAGTGATCAGCTCATATTTTATTAGGGATTCAGCAACAGAAAGAGGACTGGAAATCCTGGACGAAGCCAGGTATTTATGCCTGAAAAGGGTTACACCCAAAGCACACCCCACTCCCAATGATAGGCTATTTACACCCTATTGGTTCCCAATTGGTTTACTCCAGGATCCCTGTCTCCCTATTGGCCCATTCTAGGATCCTAGCGATCTATTGTCATGCATCCCAAGCTCAGTCCTTTTTGCCAGTACAGTTCAGGCTCAATACATAACACCGACCAAAGACACTGTTTAGTCATTTTAGATTCTAGGGAAAGTTCAGACATAATTTGGTCAAGAACGGGCTTGGAAGGGTGTCATTCTACTGCAAGTTGCTTTGTGCCCATAATGGACACAAATCACTGCTCAGAAATGAAGCTAAACACTCTCCTTCACCAAGGGTGACTTTAAGGTTCCAGAAAACTGTGATTTCAGCCACAAAATGAGAAGCAGTCCATGAACTTTTATGTGTAGCTTGATAGAGACTTTAAATTATATTTTCTTCCCCCTCCCCTGATCTTTACATTTTGAACTTTTAAACCTCCAGTGAGGAGGCAAACATGTTCCTTCCACAAATCTGAGGGTTAAGTTGAAAAACGTCTTAGAAATTTGTCAGCAACAGCCCTGTGTAGAAATGCACAGAAGTCTATTGTGTCATTTCTTATCCATTTTTTTCCTTTGTCAATGTTTCCATTTATCTTTTTGTTCACATTACAATATGGCATTTTGTTCCTCTTGCTTATGTGTTTTGTACAATTTATATACAGTTAAATAATCATTTCAGGAAGTTCTTGTACCAATAAGGCTGTAAAAAAAAAACTCCAAAAAAAACCCTTCTCCATCTGCACAAAATGCACATTAGGTTGAAATTTATTTTCATGCAAGGCCTGGACACAGAAAACAGAGTTTAAACAGAGCTAAATAAACTTCCTGGACTGTTAACTTCCAAGGCTCAATGATGGGTAACACAAAGATGTCTGGAAGGAATGCATTATTTGCCTCAAATTCTTACCATAAGCAGGTAAAGGAAAGGGAGTGGGAACAAATAAAAAAGTATTTTTTTTTCCTGACAAGCTTAATGGATCTTCTCATCATTAGTTAAGCTCCTGGATTGCACAGCTTCTTTCCCAGTCAGCCAACCTGATGTCGAGTCTTAATTAATAGGTGATTTGTGAATGCTTGTGTGCATTTTGTTACAGCTTTCTATAGCTGAAAAACTGGGCGTATAAATCAGTTAAGCTCAATACATTTTTTTTAATTTATACATTTCCTCATCGAAAGCATCGGTAGAAGAAACTGTTGCAGCCCAGTCAAATCAAAAGATATATCTCTTTTGCAAATAGCCAAGAACACAAAAATTGACCAGTATCTGTAGCCCAGAGGTCCCAATGTGGTGCCTGCTGACACCTTTCCTGGTGCCTGCCAAGTATGTTTAAAAGGCGGGAGTGGCCAGGTGGGACTTTTTGCCCAGCACGTCTTCTGATTGGCCATTGGAGATTTAACTGGCTGTACAGTTTTAAAAAACATTGTTTTTGGCAGCAGCTACCACCATAGCACAAAGATCCTCACTGTGTGACTGAAGATAAGGTGTGGCAGCCATTTTGTCACTGCACCCGTTATGCTGTGTCAGAATCCCAAAGGTGTCCAAAGGCTCAAAAAGTTTGGGGACTCTGCTCTAGCTATTGTGACATATTCTAAAATAAAAGTAGGCATGTTGGTCTATTTCCTTCAGAAACTAACACACAAACAGCATTTTGCACACATAAAAGCACAGGCACCCCGTACCTTTCTAGATTCACGCTACACATTACACAATGACCGATGCATCTATGCAGACTTCAGCTGAACACGTATTTTTCCTAAGCACAACCCCAAAGATTGGTGATCTGAAACTAGGAAAATGCTTTTAAACCTGACACAGAGAGTGCTGTGTTGAGAAAGGGCACATCGAGCATCTTAAACTGAATACTCACTTTGGATGTCCAGATGCACAATCTCTTACACCATGCGACGGGATTTATGATTATGACTTCCATTATGTGGTAAGATTGTTCTGGTGCAATTACCACTGGGATGTGGGGACCCTGACCTGACTAGCCCAGGTTAACCTGATCTCATCAGATCTTGGAAACTCAGCAGGGTCATCTCTGGTTAGTACATGGATGGGAGACTGCCAAGGAAGTCCAGGGTTGCTATGCCAAGGCAGGCAATGGGAAACCCCTTCTGTTCATGACAGCACTTTGCACACACATAGAGGGTGCTGGGGCTGTGATGGTCACGGGCTGAGAGAGAGGCCAGGAAGGCTCCGGTGAGACCACAACCACCCAGACCACTCAGCCCAACCAGGAAACCTTCATACTCCTGTTGATGGGCTACGTGGGCAGGCTGGAGCCCAAGCTGACTTCAGAGATCCCTCTAGCCAGCAGCCTGAAGCAGTTGGACCCTACCCAGAAAGCTCCTGGTTCTGGAGCAGGCGATAGCAAACTGCATCTGTTAGTCTCTTGCCTTGAAAACCCTCTGGGGTTGCATAAGTCAGCTGCAACTTGAGAAGAAAAAAGAAATTGGGGATAAGACCCATATATTGTGTTTTTCACCCATTTTCATTACTAATGTTCCTGACTCGTTTGGAATTTTACAGCTTTATGCTGTCAACGTATAATTTTACCCCTTTTAAACGCCAGTTTTACGCAACTGATACAAAACCAGGCATCAGCTTTAATGGTAATAATTCCATTGAATTTGTTTGTGTGATCACAGTCTCTTAACATCTGATGTGACTCATAATCACCCCAAGCTTGTACGTTGCCTTCTTCTTTATTTCCCAGGTGTGCCGAGCACTATTGGAGACTGACTGGCTTGGGGACACGTGACCAGAGGAAGCTGCCTTCTCCTGAATCAGGAGAAGAATCCATCAAAGTCAGTGATATCTGTGTATCCAAAGAAGTGAGCGGGGACTCACAAAAGCTCCTCCTTTGCCACAGGTGCTGCTGGACTCCCGCTCTCTTCTGCTGTTGCAGACAAACCGGGCTCCCCCTTCTTGATCTACCTGACTGGCAGTGGCTCTCCACAGTCTCAAGTGGAGGTCTTTCACATCATCGACAATCTGATTCTTTCAGCTGGAGATGCTGGGGATTGAACCTGCAACCTTCTGCATGCCAAGCAGAGACTCTTCATTTGGAGGAGACTTGAAAGGAGGTCACTTGGAGGAGGGCAAGGAGCTGTTCCAGTTGGCAGCAGAGGAGAGGACCCGTTTCAACGGGTTTAAATTGCATGCAGAAAGGTATCGGCTGGAGATTAGGAAAAGCCTTTTCACAGTCAGAGTGGTTCAAAGGTGGAATCAGCTGCCTAGGGAGGTGGTGAGCTCTTCTTCACTGGCAGCTTTCAAGAAGAGGCTGGATGAATATTTGTCAGAGATGCTTTAGGCTGGTCCTGCATTGGGCAGGAGGGTGGACTAGATGGTCTGTATGGCCCGATTTAGAATCCTAGCCACAGAAAGAAACAAACCAGAGGATTTGCAGTCTGGGCTCCATGGGGAGGAGAGGGTAAATGCAAGAGCCTGTGGTGCTAAGGTCTGTTCACATGGAAATGCAGTTAAGGTCTTTCCCTTAGCCATGGATATGACAACTTGTCTGTATTTTGGGGAGTACCAAGACCTTCCAGCCAATTGCAAGGGTGGTGGTGGGGGAAGCATTCACAGTAGGTGTTTTATTCAATGTTGGGCCTAGTCTGGCTCACTTGAAATTTCTCTTATGGTTTTTTGGTGCCTGGAACAAAATTGCACTCATCTTTTCCATACCAAAATAACAACATTGAATAGTACCTTTGCCATGACACCTGGTGCCTATTTTTGTGAATAAACGTCCTGTAAAGTGTAAATTCCATAAACGTGGCATTAAAAAGACTGCAAAAGAGGTGTACAGTAAAAACACAGTAAAATGGCACTAAATGCCATGATAAGCCATGAAATAAACAAGCCAAATGGGAAAACGAGCAAAAAATAAAAGGATGGATGAGCACATTTATAATGAAATATGAACAAAGGTGAAAAGAAATGGAAACTGGTATATTCATGCAACCCTGACCTATGCAAGGGAACATGGTATTTCTGACCCTAATATTTAAAAGTGGGTTGTTGTCATCGGGTCACATTTTTTAAAAAAATGGCACTGTCCCTGTTGTATTGCTGTCTGTTCCTCCACGCTTTGGAAGCTAAGCAACATTTATATGGTACATATTTATTTCAGCAATCTGTTTCATTCGGAGACCAACAAGGAAGTCCAGGGTTTCCAGCCAGAAGCAGGAAATGGCAAACCATCTTTGAGCATCTCTTGGCTTGAAAACCCAACGGGGTTGCTATAAATTGGCTGTGACGCGTCTGCATTTCCCACCACCCACAACCCTCACCCCTGGGAAACATCATTAGCCTTTTTGGAATTTCCCTCAGATTTCCTTGGGTACCCTGCCAGCCAGGAGGCCTGAAATTTGCCTTGCATCTCCCTACAGACAAATAAATGATAATCATCGTATGGCAGTGTGTGTTGTATAGCCAGGAGATCTGAGGGCTGTCTGACAGCTGGAGTTCTAACTCTTTAGTGTTATGTGCCTCTAAGGCGGTGAGCTAAACTTGTGGGGTGTGTGTGTGAGAGAGAGAGTTCTGAGAGCTGTGACAGACCCAAAGTCACCTTGCTGGCTTCATGTGAAGGAGTGGGGAACTGAACCCGGTTCTCTGGATTAGAGTCCTGCCACTCTTAACCACCACACTAAACTGTCTCCCTACAGACAAAATTCTGCTGAGCAAGAGTTGAGCAGAACCGTCTTGGGAAATTTTGCTAGCGTCACATAAATTGTTCCCCTCCCCTTGAAATTCCTCAGGTGTTTTGCCCAGGTAGGAAACTCCACATTAGCATTCTGTGTCTCTTGAGGAGACATTTGGCATGTGCCCTGATGTCAACACGAACAGGAAGCTCATGAGTGATGACTTTAATTTGGCATCTTTATATTTAAAAGATCACTGGACTTGAAAACAAAATTAAAGATAGAAGTACATTAGTGCACCAAACACAGTTGTTGGTGCTTAGTGGGCAGAAGTTATATAGGCACAGGCTGTGCTAAGGTAGCAGTCTGTGTATAACAGTGCAGCTATAAAGAAGTGGGCTCAAAGTCCCTTACGAAAGAGTCACTCCGTTTGCCAATATTTTTGGAAATACAAATCAGTCTGTGTGGGTGGGCTCCAGTGAGGTTCAACAGAGGACCCAACATCATCTTTCCTGTTTGATACCCCAGGGTCCCCAAATATGGTGCCTGTGGGTGCCACGGAGCCTGGCAACACCTTTACCCACCAAGCATCTTCGGTGGACAGCGGTTGGGGCCAGACAGCCTTCTGAGTGGCCACTGGAGATCTGATTGGCTGTCCAGATTTCTTAGAATGTTGCTTTGGCACGAGGGAACACCACCGCATGAGGACCTTCGCTGTGTGTCTGAAGGTCAGTTGTGGCAGCTGTGTTGCTTTACGGGGCTCCAAACACTGGGGGGGGGAAGGAGACACTTTCTGCTTCCTTCCTGTTCTGCGTCCATTCCCAGGGCAGATGGATCCAGAAGAAGGGGCAGGCAGTCCCTCCCCCATAGAGGTGCCAGTCCCCAGGTGGGGGCGGGGATCCCCTGATTTTGCAGGCTCCTGTTGGTCAGTGGGAGAAGCCCTGCCCCCAAGCCCTGCCTCCAACAGCGGCCACTGGCAGCCACCCCTCTCTCTCCCCTCCTGCAAGATTGAAAGGGCCCTGGACAGGAGCACATGGCCCGCCGATCAGCTGGAGGGCCCTTTAAATCTTGCAGGAGGGGAGGGAGGGGGTGGCCACCAGCCGCACGCCTGAACTCCAAGTGGTGAATTTGCCGCTTGGAGTCCTTGCTAAAAGGATTTAAAAGGTCCCTTTACATGCTTTTCACAAGAAGCAGGGGGGCGTATACACCTGAACTCCAAGGGGTGAATTCGCTGCTTGGAGTTCAGGCATGTGGGGTGCCGGTCCCCAACATGATGATGTCACTTGTGTGTGACATCATCATGTTGGGGGCATCCACCCTCCAGAAATGCCCCCCAATGTCCCCCACTGGTGCTGAGGAAGGACCTGGCAACTCTAAACCCCCCCCCCAGTGGTTTTCACTGGTGGAAACGGTGCAGGAGGGAAGCATGAATTCCTTCTCCCGCACAGCATTTGGAACCACACAGGGAAACAAAGATGTTTTTCAAGGCTCTAATGTTTGACTCCCACTTGGGCTGGGCACCTGCATCCTGACACATGTCAAGTGTCGTAAGATGGTCTGCACCTCACCAGTCAGCTGGGCTCTGAGAAGGGCTCACCAAGCAGAGGGCAGGGCCAGCAGTCAGCCCCATGCGAAACAGAACCTCCCCAGTCAACAACAATCACCTTCTGCAGTCAGCACTCCAGCAGCACCCTTTCATGCTCCAAGCTTGGTTCTGTGAATAAAAAAAACAAAGGACTTTCAGCATAACCCCCTCCCCAATGGCCACTTTCCTGTCAGAATAAATGGGAAAAGGCTCTTTCTCCTGCTTAGCTTCAGCATGGCTGGCTGGCTAACGAGGTGGGCCAGCGACCATCAAACCATTTTCTTCAACTCCCCGCTGTGTGGCTGACTTTCCCCTAGGGCTGCCAATCTCCAGGTGGGACCTGGAGATCTCCCACTGTTACAATTGACCTCCAGATGACAGAGATCAGTTCCCCGGGAGAAAATGGTTGCTTTAGAGGGTAGACTCTATGGCATTATACCCTGCTGAGTCCTTCCACACACACCCCAAATGCTGCCCTCCACAGGATCCACCCCCCCAAATCTCCAGGTATTTCCCTAATCACAGTTGGCACCTGTACTTTCTCCTCTGTCAGTAAAAGGCCCTTTCCACACCTGTGTTGGCCTTTGGTGTAGTGGAGAGCCAGTTTGGTGTAGTGGTTAAGTGCGCGGACTCTTATCTGGGAGAACCGGGTTTTATTCCCCACTCCTCCATTTGCACCTGCTGATGTGACCTTGGGTCAGTCACAAGCTCTGGCACAGCTGTTCTCTCAAGGACAGTTTCTGTCAGAAGTTCTCTCAGCCCCACCTACCTCACAGGGTGTCTGTTGTGGAGAGGGGAAGGGAAAAGAGTTTGTAAGCTGCTCTGAGACGCCTTTGGGCAGGGAAGGGCAGGGTATAAATCCAAACTCCTCCTCCTCCTCCTCCTCCTCCTCCTTTGGGAGAAAACTCATTGGGCCTAGTCCTGATCAGGTTGCCAACTCCAGGTGGGCAATTCCTGGAGATTTGAGGGATGGAGCCTGGAGAGGGGGTGGCACCTCAGACAGGTACGATGCCATAGACTCCACCCTCCAATCCAGCCATTCCCTGATGGGGAACCATTGTTGCCAATCTCCAGGTGGTGGCTGGAGATCACTCAAAATTACAACTGCTCAGTAGGAGGGATGGGGGAGGAGATGGAAAACTAAAGGTAGGTTGATGGTTGGCTGGGAGGGAAATATGGTTGTCAACTCCAGGTTGGGAAATTCCTGGAGATTTGAGGGGTCGAACCTGGAGAAGGTGAGTGTTGAGGAGGGGTGGGACCTCAGACAGGTACAATGCCATAGACTGCACCCTCCAAACCAGCCACTCCCTCCTGGGGAACCACTGTTACCAATCTTGGGGGTAGGCTGGAGATCACTCAAAATTGCTACTGCTCTTCAGGTAGCAAAGATCAGTTCCTCTGGAGAAAATGGTGGACTCTGTCATTATACCCTGCTGAGATTGCCACAGCAAACTGTCACTGAGTGTCCAAAGCCGGAGCACTCTCCCAGAGCCTCTTTCTAGAGCCCGTTGTATCTATTTCCACAACGGGCTTTATTCCTAGTACATAGATAAAGCCAAGGTGTTCTTACAAGGAACAACAGTAGTGCAGAGAAGTAAAGTCCCAAAAATTTCAATGTGTCTCACTCCTGTTGTATTGTAATTCCATAATCCAACATGACATACATTCATAATAGAGTGGCCTCATATAGTTTATTTATTTATTTGACTTTTACCCCACCCTCCCCACCAAGGCAGCCTCAGGGCAGCTCCCATCCTGTCCTTATATATATTTGAATTTTGGTTCCAGAACATTCTATGCTTGCCATAATTGATTCGGCTTAAGAACTGGCAGTCAGAAGACACTGGCCAGGGCTTACTGGCTGCTTTGCAAAGTCCCGCCCACATCAGCCCCGGTCAGTGTTTTCAGCTCAGTCTGCTCCAGTCCTCCGACAGGAGAGGACCGTCTGCAGTGTGAGCGCAGGGACAGGCCCTCAAGGCTGAGGCAAGTGAGAGAAGCCCTTTTCCGCCCCCCCACAACATCCCCTGGGCCTTCTATGAGGGGACTAGGCCCAGAGAAGGCCTTTTCCGTCCCCCACACGCCATCCCCTGGGCCTTCTATGGGGCACTAGGCCCAGGGAAGGCCTTTTCTGTCCCCCACACGCCATCCCCTGGGAATTCTATGGGGGCACAAGGCCCAGGGAAGGCCTTTTCCGCCCCCCACACACCATCCCCTGGGCCTTCTATGGGGCACTAGGCCCAGATAAGCCCTTTTCCGCCCCCCACATGCCATCCCCTGGGCCTTCTATGGGGCACTAGGCCCAGAGAAGCCCTTTTCCGCCCCCACACACCATCCCCTGGGCCTTCTATGGGGGCACCAGGCCCAGAGAAGCCCTTTTCCGTCCCCCACATGCCATCCCCTGGGCCTTCTATGGGGCCCTAGGCCCAGAGAAGCCCTTTTCCGTCCCCCACACGCCATCCCCTGGGCCTTCTATGGGGCACTAGGCCCAGAGAAGCCCTTTTCCGTCCCCCACACGCCATCCCCTGGGCCTTCTATGGGGCACTAGGCCCAGAGAAGCCCTTTTCCGTCCCCCACACGCCATCCCCTGGGCCTTCTATGGGGCACTAGGCCCAGGGAAGCCCTTTTCCGCCCCCCACACACCATCCTCTGGGCCTTCTATGGGGCACTAGGCCCAGAGAAGCCCTTTTCCCCACACACTGCGTACTGCCCCCATAGAGGTCCCAGGGGATGGTGTGGGGGGACAGAAAAGGCCTTCTCCGGGCCCAGAGAAGCCCTTTTCTGCCCCTCTTCCCTTCCTTTCCCCCTTTTCCTTTCTTCCTCTCTCCTTTCTTTCACTCTTCCCTCTATTCCTTCCCTCTATTCCTTCCCTCTATTCCTTCCTTCCTTCCTTCCTTCCTTCCTTCCTTCCTTCCTTCCTTCCTTCCTTGGGCCTGTTGTCTTCCACCACAACGGGCTTTGCTCCCTAGTAAAATTAATAAAACAATACACATCTTATAAAATGACAGATACATCATTTGAAAGTATTAATATTGATGGCGATACAAAACAGTAAAGTGCAATTAGAGACATGTTCAGCAGTACAACCACACTACGTCACTTCTAAATCTGAGTCCACGTAGGGCACAGCTGGTAAGGTGCCACTCCTATTGGAATGCCTGCCTAAAAAGCTCCATTTTCATGGGCCTGCGGAACTGTGGGAGGTCTCGCAGGGCCCTGATCTCACCTTTCCAATAGGATGGAGCTGCCAGAGAGAATGCCCTGGTCCTTGTTGATGTCAGCCTTGCAGCCTTTGGGCCAGGGATGGCCAGGCAGTTTTGAGATCCTAATTGCAGTGCTCTCTGGGGAACATGCGGGGAAACGCGGTCCCTCAGGTAGGCTGGTCCCTGTCCATGCAGGGCTTTAAAGGTCAAAAACAGCACCTTGAAGCAAATCCGGTATGCTATTGGCAGCCACTGCAATGTCTTTAGCACAGGCTGGATGTGCTCCCACCTGGGGAGACCCATCAACAGCCTGACCGCTGCATTTTGCACCAGCTGCAGCTTCTGGAGTTGTACCAAGGGCAGCCCCATGTAGTGAGCATTGCAGTAGTCACTGCAGCCAGATCATTGCATTCAAGGAAGAGAACCAACTGCCTAATCAGCCGAAGGTGGTAGAAGGCTGCCTTGACAGAGGCTGCTACCTGGGCCTCCATTGTTAAGGAAGTATCCAGGGGCACTCCCAAGCTCCTGACCCTCAGTGCTGGCACCAATGGTGCCCCATCAAAGGCTGGGTGTGGGGTCCCTACCCCCGTACTGCTCCAACTCAGGCACAGGACCTCCGTCTTCGTTGGATTCACTTTCAATTGTCTCAGTCTAAGCCATCCAGCCATGTTCTGTGGCACCCGGTCCAGGTTTTCTGGGGTAGAGTCAAACTGATCACCCGACATCAGATAGAGCTGGGTGTCATCTGCATATTGGTGACATCCCAGCCCATGCCTCCGGACAATCTGGGCAAGGGGTCACATATAGATGTTAAATAGCATTGGGGAAAGCACAGCCCCTTGAGGCACTCCACATACTAATGGGTGCCTTTGGGACTGCTGCTCCCCAATATTCACCCTTTGTTCCCGACCTTGGAGAAAAGAGACAAGCCATTGCATGGCAAGCCTCTGAATTCCCATGTCGGAAAGCAGCTGGTGGTCGACCATGTCGAACGCTGCCGACAGGTCTAACAACAGCAGCACCGCTGTCCTGGCCCGATCCAGGTGCCTCCAGAGATCATCTGTGAGGGTGACCAGTGCTGTCTCCATCCCATGGCCTGAGTGGAAGCCAGACTGGAAGGGGTCTGGCATGGAAGCGTCATCCATAAAGCTCTGCAACTGTATCACCACCACCTTCTCAATTAATTTGCCGAAATAAGGCAAATTGGAAACCGGCCAGTAATTAGCCAGTTCGGCCAGATCCAGAGATGGTTTTTTAAGGCGAGATGGAGCATTGCTTCCTTGAGAGCCCTCGGGAACAGCCCCTCAGAGAGGGACTTGTTGATAATATCCCTGAGAGCACCTCGAACCAGCTTTAATTAGCCAGGAGGGGCACGGGTCAAGGCTGCATATGGTTGGGCATACAGATGAGATCAATCTGTCAACTTCCTCTAGGCTGAGTGGTCTGAAATAATCCAGAATGGGACCAGAAGATGTGCTTGGAGCCTCCAGTTTGCTCACTGTCTCAACTGTGGCAGGGAGGTCACAGGGAAGTGACAAGACTTTATCTGCAATATAGCTCGCGAAAGCCTCACAGCCAATATCCAATTCACTAGTGTTTTCTCTGCCCTGCAGCAGAACCGTTAAGGACCAAATTGTTCTATACAATTGTGCCGGGTGTGAGCTTGCAGATGCAATTGTGGCTGTGTAGAACTCCCTCTTCGCAGCTTTGACTGCCACCTCAGATGCTCTTGTTGCTTCGTCATGAGCACGCCGCCACTGTCTCTCTAGCTGTCTAAGCCTTCACTTCATCAGCCTCAGCTCCTGGGTGTACCAGGGAGCCAGCCTAGCGCGTGGGTGCAGAGGCTGTCTGGGAGCAATCTTGTCGATGGCTGTCGAGAGTCAGCCTTGCCAGTCCTCAACTAGCTCATCTAACAAGCCACCAGGAGGCACAGGGTCCCGAAGAGCCATCTGAAGCCGCACTGGGTCCATTTGGCTCCACAGGTGAGCTAAAATATGCTCGCTGCCCAAATGGTTGGTGTGACACATTCACTCGGGCCTTCAGGGCATGGTGGTCCGACCATGGAACTGTCCTAGCAGTAATCCGGTCCACTGTAAGCCCCACCATGAAGATCAAATCAAGTGTGTGACCGGCTCAGTGAGTGGGGGCCGTTACGTATTGGGAGAGTCCCAGTGCCACCATGAACGACACCAGGTCCCCTGCCTGTGAAGAAGCTGCATTGTCGGCATGGACATTGAAGTCACCCAGGACTATCAGTCTAGGGTGCTCCAATGCCCAGCCTGACACAGCCTCCACCAGGGATGACAGACTGTCGGGCGGTTGGTAGACCAACCAAACAGCCAAACTCTCCCCAGCTTCCCACACGAAGCTGGCACACTCAGTGCCTGTGAGCCTCAGTGCCGGGAGTGCCCTGAAGGAGTAAGCCTCCCGAACGGAACCACTTGTCCTCCCCTCCCCAGAGTCTGAGATTAGTGAAGGACCGAGAACCCGGGCAGAGCCAGCTGGGAGAGAGCAACTGTCTCCCCGTCTCATACCCAGGTCTCGGTCATGCACACCAGGTCCGCATCCTGCTCCAGCAGGAAGTCATGGAAGACTGAGGTCTTATTATTTATGGACCTGGCATTGCACAATACCAATGTCGGAATGGGGGTTTTAATCCTCGCCCCACTGCCTGCCACCTTTAGGATGGGACACAGGCTGGAAGGTGGCCAAGCTTTTCTATTTCTCTGTCCCCTTCCCTTCCATTTCTGCCTGGCCCCACCACTGTACTTTCCCCTCCCCAGGAGCACTGGTGTACCCTGGCCCATCATTTCCAGCTGCTAATCATCTTTGCTACCCTGAGCCTCAGATCATTAATCATTAAATTGATGGTATATCAAGGTGTGGTGCTCCTAATGGCAGTTCACAAAATCTCATAATGCTGTTAACCTTAGAACCTAATCTATCCTAACAAATCTTCCACCAACTAACTAACCGCCCCCCCACAGCTAGCCAGAATTTAAATAGCACTCCCACCCACTTTCCAAGCCAGTAATATTTATAAAGGCCCGGATCCTCATAGATATACAATTCCACTATGAGCTAATCGGTTCCCACTTTAGGATAGCTAAATCATAATTATTACTCAATTAACTAACTTAGTCCCGCCCTCTAATCAATTGATTTAGTAATTTCCTTGTTGTCTACTGTATAAATCAAACCCCTAATTCAATCAATTTAATCACATCCAAAATTAATCACCTACCCCCAATAGACAATGATAATCAATCAATTATCCCACTACTTAATTAACTCCCTTTGGTTAACAGAACTATTCTGCTGTTAAAATCTGCCTGCACGCTGTAGTCTGTTGATCTTCTCCAGCCCCATCAGTAATTTCCACAGGAAAGACTCCCCAATTCTCAGATATTGAGTCTGTCCAGTTGTTTTATTGGACCCCAGATTAGTCTTCAGTTCGGCGTGCTCCATTCCTGCGTTCTCTGTTCTCACGTCTGCTCCCCAAAGAGCCAAGGTAGCTGTTACAGTGTTTCTTACAGGCACTACTGCAAGAGAGTCTGTTGCTGGAACAGTCATGCCGCTTGTGGCCCACCAGCATTGAACACTGCCAGGCAATTCCAGGGACAGCAAAGACCGCTGCATTTTGCACCAGCTCCCAGGCCCTCAGTTCACACAGAGACGGCTGCCACAAAGCTCCTGCGATGCGTGTCACCATGTCACCTCACCTCTCAATTGGCAGTCGCGTCCAAGAAGCAGGCTCCAAGTGGGCAGGTCTGGCACTAGTCCGCCATCACGCACACCTCTGCCGCCACGATCCTCTGGCAAGGCCAAGGCCTCGCCCATCACTCACCAATTGGCTAGGACAGCTGAGGATGCCGGGGTGCAGCTCCAAGAGCCGCACTGGAACCAAAAAGTATTTATTCCCTCCGTGGAGTTTCAGACTCTCCGCAGTCCTTTGAAGCATGTGAGGCTGCTCAGGGGGCTGGCAATGGGCAAAAAGCGAACTGCCAAAGGCATTTCGGCAAGTTTACTGAAGCTGTGACTCCACGTTTACTGCGTAGGCCACCATCTTTTCTTCCAGGTGGTGCCTGAAAATACTCCCACTATTACAGCTATCTCCAGGTAAAAGACATCAGTTCACCAGATAGTTCCTGAAAAATCCATATAATCTTGAAATCCACAAGCCATAGAGATGCGTAGTCCAGATGCAAGCTGACGCATTTTGAATAATTTTTCTTCCAAACCAATAGGCTACAGGGGACCCAATCTCAGTAGTAGTGTATACAGAAGCCAGTTTATTCAATCACAAAGGACCATGGATCAAAGGAACTATTCATGTACACTGGTTCCCCTCTTTTTTGGTTTCCTCCTTTCCAGAGGCAGATTACAGTCAGCTGGGCTCTGAGAAGGAGCAGGAAAGAGAGATACTGGCATGGTGAGTGTTTTTTTTTTTTTGCCTTTCCTTAACTACTGGGGAGCATTAGCTGAGGCTACTGTGTGGGAAGATAGTGTTTGAGGGTGCATGGGTGTCTATAGCCTGCTGGAGAATGGTGCCTGTTGGAGTAAGTGTTGTTTCTGTTTGTCTCTTTTGCCTGGGTTGTATCTAATTGTAGCTAATTATGGAAGGTGATTACTGTTGACTGGGAGAGTCTGTTTTGCCTGGGGCTGACTGCTGGCCCCACCCTCTGCTGGGTGAACCTTAAACTCTGTAAGGCTCCTCCTTGCCAGAGGTGCAAGCCAAAGGGCAAAAGCTCAAGCACTCTTAACTTGGGGGACCTGTAAGAAGCTGAGTAGCTCTTACATCCTATATGTATTTGGTGTAGTGACCTAGCTTGGTGTAGTGGTTAAGAGCAGTGGACTTTAAAATGGAGAACTGGGTTTGATTCCTCACTCCTCCACATGCAGCCAGCTGGGTGACCTTGGGTCAGTCCCAGTTCTCTCAGAGCTGTTCTCTCCAGAGCAGTTTCTCTCAGAGCTCTCTCAGCCCCACCTACCTCATAGGATGTCTGTTGTGGGGAGAGGAAGGGAAGGAGTTTGTAAGCCTCCCCGATTGGTCTTCCCCTGTCCAGTCAGTGTTCTCCTCCCTGGGTAGGCTTGAGGAGGGGGGGGAGCAGAGAAAGAAAGCAATTTTAACTTTAAATGCATTCTCAAAGCCAGTCAGCTTGGAGAAGGCATTTGTCTCTTTAAATCCCTTCTCCAAGACAGTGGGCGTGGGGGCAGGGAGGATGCATTTAAAGTTAAAGTTGCTTTCTTTCCACCTCTCCCTCCCCCCATTTATTTGCTTTCTTTCCCTTCCTTCCTTCCTTCCTTCCTTCCTTCCTTCCTTCCTTCCTTCCTTCCTTCCTTCCTTCCTTCCTTCCTTCCTTCCTTCCTTCCTTCCTTCCTCTCTCCCCCTCCCCATCTAAAGTTAAATGTGTTCTTCAAGCTCCACCACACTGCCACACCAGCCAGCCTACTTGGCTTGGAGAAGAAATTGGCATTTGTCTCTTTAAATCCCTTCTCCAAGCCAAGCCAGCTGGCGTGGGGGGATTTGGAAAACACATTTAAAGTTAAGTTGCTTTCTTTCCACCTCTCCCCCTCTCCCTCCCCAGTTATTTGCTTTTTTCCCACCTCTCTCTCTCTTTCTCTTTCCCCCTTCCTTCCTCCCTCCCCCATCTATTTGCTTTTTCCCCCTGCCTTTTTTCATGTTTCTTTCTCTCTCCCTTTCTCCCTCCCGCCCTTTCTTCCTCTTCCTCCCTCATCTATTTGCTGTCTTTGTTTCTTTCTCTCTCTCTGTTCCTTCCTTCCTCCCTCCCCTCCCTCCCCCATCTATTTACTTCCTTTGTTTCTGTTTTTCTCTCTTTTTTCCACCTCTTTCTTTCTTTCCACCATTCTTTCTCTCTTCTTTCCTTCTATCCTTCCTCCTCCTCCCTCCCCATCTATGTGCTTTCTTTGTTTATTTCTCTCTCCCTTTCTGTCTCTCTCCCATCCTTCCTCCCCCTTCCTCTCCATCTAATTGCTTTCTTTGTTTCTCTCTCTTTCCCCCTCCCTCCTTCCTCCTCCCCCATCTGTTTGCTTTCTTTGTTTCTCTCTCTCTTCTCTCTTTCTTTCCATCTCTTTCATTCTTTCTTTCCACCTCTCGCTCTCTTAGACAAATAAATACCATTGGACAAATAAATATCAGTATTAGTATCTTTTTACCCCTTTTGTTTTTATTTTTGGCAGTCTCATTTACTGTTAATAAAAAGCAAATTTGCATATTTTCCAATAAAAACATGTGTGTAATATTTGTCCATGTCTTGCAGCTCTCAAACATCTGACATTTATTCTATGTGGCTCTTATGTTAAGCAAGTTTTTCCACCCCTGCTCTAAGTGAAGGGAGGGGTATAAATCCAACTCTTCTTCTTCTACCTCTGCTTCTTCTGCTTTTTTGCTCCTGCAAGTCTTTCACAAGTAGTCTTGTGAGGCAGTTTGGCAGGGGAGTTATCAGGGAAGTGCAAGAAAAAACTGAATCACTTCTGCAATGGATCACAGCAACTTGGCTGGTGAGTGGGCTGAGGCAGTGACATGCAAAGTCTGAAGCATGTTTGTATTCTTAATTGAGGGCAGGGGTAATTTCCAGCTGGAATGAGCCAGAACAGTGTTCCAGCAGTAACAAGCCTGGAGAGACTCCCACCCCCACCTTCCACGGCCCTGCAAAGAGCAGGGAGGCATTTAAATGCCTCTCCGTGTCTTCCCCAGCCGGCCTGCAAACAGGTGAGTCAGGGAAGGCCTGGAGAGAGCCTACCCACCTTCCCTGACCCACCCACCACCCTCCCTGGCCTGCCCTGGCCTGCTTCTGTCAGGCAGAAGCACTTAAGATCCTCCCTCCCTTTTCCTTCACCCCTCTTGGAGGTGAAGGGAAGGGAGATGTCAGGGGGTGTGGTGTATGCAAATAAGTTATGCTAATGAGTTATGCTAATGCACTCCTGCACCTTTTTTTCTACCAAATGACCCCTGATTGCAGGTAATAGCAATTACACTTGCAGAAGTGTGAGTTGGTAGCTCTACTGGAGAAGAAGATACAGGGATTTGAGGCATGCTTGGTGTGCTCCATTTTATAAGGGAAGCTGAAGAGTTCATGGATGGAATGGATAACAGCAGGAGGAGGGCAACAGGAGGAGGAAGGAAAAGTATCTCAGCACCCAACACAGGAGGAGAGTACATAGAAGAATGTAACCCTCAGGAGCAGGAAAATCAGGAGACATTCTGAGCCTAGGTTGCTTAGCAATTGGTTCTGGGATCTCCCCATAGATATTGATTCTGGACAACTGGAACAAGAGCTCCTCCCCTATCCTCCCTGAAGTTTGAAGGAAATTTCTCAGGTCTCCATGGATGAGAAGACTCAAGCTTTTGCTCCCCAAAATAAGAGAAGGCGTGTGCTGGTAATTGGGGTTTCCCTACTGAGAGGGTAGTGGCTAAAGTATGCTGACTGGACTTGTCAGCTCGAGAGCTATGCTGTCTATCAGGTACACACATCCAGGATGCGACAGAAAGGGTAGGAAGACTCATCAAGTCCACAGATTATTATCCTTTCTTGCTCATCCATGTGGAAACAAATGATACCACCCAGCACAGCCCAGAGTGTATTGAAAGAGACTATGTGGCTCTGGATAAAATGATAAAGGACCTGGGAGCACAGGTTGTATTTTCATCAGTTCTTCCCATTGAAGGTTGTGGCTTAGAAAGGGAGAGAAGAATACTGCAGATAAATCACTGGCTATGTAGATCAAGAAAAGTTTGGGGTTTTGGACCACGGCTACTACACATGAACTTTTGAGATGAAGCTCTTCTATCAAGAGATGGTTTGCACCTCATGAGGATAAGAAAACATATGTTTGGTAAGAGCCTTGCCAATGTCAACCAGGTGCCCATCTTGGGCTTGGTTGCCATGGAGATGTGGGGGTGCGAATAAGAATGTATACTTGGTACTCTCGGTATTTTCCCCGATGCTATTCAGCATCTATATGCGCCCCCTTGCCCAGATGGCCTGGAGGCATGGGCTGGGTTGTCACCAATATGCGGACAACGCCCAGCTCTATCTGTTGTTGGGCAGCCAGTCGGGCTCTACCCTGGAAGACCTGGACCAGGCGCTTCAGGATATGGCGGGATGGCTGAGACAGAGCAGACTGAAACTGAATCCGATGAAGATGGAGGTCCTGTGCCTGAATCGGAGCGGCTCGAGATTAGGGATCCCATGGGTTTCGGTTTCGGCGTTGCGAATGGCGGCCACCTTTCGGGACGCTCCCGGAGGTGGTTAGCCCACGCGCGGTTGGGGGGGTCTTCGCATGTGCGAAAGACCCTAGTGAGCCTTAGACAAAGGCTCCGAACCGGGGGCGCTTGGGGAGTAGCCTCTTTGCCGGCACACAGCCGGGAAATTGAGGCTTTCTCCCCGCCCCAATCGGCCCCGCTGCGTAGTGCCGGTATGGGACGTAGCAGCGCCACCGACTTCCAGGAGTGAGGAACAGCGACATGAACTAAAATAAAAAGAAGAAATGGCATCGAACCGTGAGTTGGAGGTCTAAATTTGAAGCGAAAACCCGAGCCCTTCCCCCGTAAGCGAATAAGCGTTTGGGAGGAGGGGGAATCCCCCCCACTGAGAAGCGGGACTTATAAAAGAAAGCTAAGGGGGACGAAAGGGAAAAAGGGTTGGTGAAACTACCTTTGGGGTGCTACTGAAGCTAAAGAGTTAGCGGGTCTCCTGAGGGACGCGACACGAACTTTGATAAAGTAAACAAATAAAAGAAATGTCGGCAATGAAAAAGGTCCCTTTGAAACTGGAAAAGAAGGGAGGAGGGACTTCTGGACCGGGTAATCCCCCTCCAGAGCCTGCTGTCAATCAACAGAAAAGCGAGCTACTGCACCCTCTGCTGGTCCAAATACAGAAAATCAGCGAAACCTTAACTAACATGGAAGGTGTTCTCAACAGTCAACAAAAACAACTAACAGAAACGTCAAAGAAGATGGAGGAGATCGCACAGAAATGTTTGGTCTCGACGGAAGACATCGGAAAAGTGAAGAAAAGAGTCAATGAATTAGAAAAACACCAGGATGAGCAAGAAAAAAGAATCTTGATGTTGCAAATGGAGAAATCGAATCTGACTCTCTGTTTTCAGGGCATTAAAGAAGAAGAGAAAGACGATCTCAGATCTATACTAGCGAATGCCTTGGCACCCGTAACTGGCAGAGAACAGCGAGAGTTAAAAGAAGAGATGGATAAGGTCTATAGAGCCTATTCCACCTTTACAAAGAAAAATAATCTGCCAGCAGAAGTGGTTGTCAAGTTTATTAAGCAGAGTACTAGAGATCAAATTCTGCGTGCAGTCTCAGCGGTGCCCTTGAAGATTGGGGAGCAGACTATCAGAATATTGAAAGATGTGCCTTATGAAATCCGTATGAAAAGGAAAGCATACAAAGGATTGACCACCTTTCTACAAAGACATCAGACTATTTACAGATGGACTTTCCCTGAAGGCCTGGTGTTCAAGTATAAGGATAAAAGAGAAAAGATTGACTCCATCTTCAAAGTACAAGAATTTCTGAAGAGACACGCCAGTTCAGAGGAAGAGGCAGCACTCGCAACTTGGACAGATTTGAGCAGTGAAGACGACAGCGGCCCAGAAGAGGGAGGTGCCGGAGCGGGAGACGTGAAAGCCAAAGAGGGCCCATCCTATAACCTGAGGGATACCAAAAGAAGACAACCTAAGAAATAATTGTTTGAGAAGTGTCAGAAAGGAGTTGATTAACAACTAACCCCAAAGGACATTACTAACCTTGTTAACAGAGTTATTTTGGACTTTTGTTAGATGAAAAGAAGACTCTCTAATCACGGTGATTGCCAAAAACTGTATCTATACTGACTAAAACTAACTTTTTTTAACAGAATACTCACTCTACTCTTTTCTTAATCCTTCTATATACCCTACCTCTTTCCATTTATAAAAAGAATAAACTCCTCTCCTTTTTAGGAGGGTTTTGCTAAAAAAAAAAAAAAGAGATTAGGGATCCCATTACCGGCCTTCAATGGTGCACCATTGGTGCCAGCGCTGAAGGTCCGGCATTTGGGAGTGCTCCTGGATGCCTTCTTAACAATGGAGGCCCAGGTAGCAGCCACTGCCAAGGCAGCCTTTTATCATCTTTGGTTGATCAGGCAGTTGGTTCCCTTCCTCGAATACAAAGATCTGGTGTCAGTGATCCACACTATGGTCATCTTGAGGCTAGACTACTGTAATGCTCTCTACATGGGGCTGCCCTTGGGGCAACTCCGGAAGCTGCAGCTGGTGCAAAATGCGGCGGCCAGGCTGTTGATGGGTCTCCCTATGTGGGAGCACATCCAGCCTGTACTAAAGTCACTGCACTGGCTGCCAATAGCATTCTGGATCCGCTTCAAGGTGCTGGTTTTGACCTTTAAAGCCCTATATGGTCATGGACCTGTCTACCTGAGGGACCGCCTTTCATCGCATGTTCCCCAGAGAGCACTGTGATCTGAGACACAACACCACCTGACCCTTCCTGGCCCTAAAGAGGCCAGGCTGACAATAACTAGGTCCAGGGCGTTTTCCTTGGCTGCACCAGTATATTGTGATGAGCTCCCTAGCGAGATCCAGGCCCTGTGAGATCTCCAGCAATTTTGCAAGGCCATGAAGACGGAGCTTTTCTGCAGGGCATATCAGTGGGACTGATGTCATGCCAGCTGAGTCATGCCAACCCGCTAAGTGATCACACTGTGGTAGAAGTGCAGATATAATATATATTGATCCGTTTTTATATTTGTTGTATTTCTAATTAAACTGTTTTATATGAATTGTTCATGTTTTCATGGATATTGGTTTTATTGATGTTGTAAGCCACCCTGAACCGCTTAGGCGGGAGGGTGGGATAAAAGTTGAATAAATAAATAAATAAACAGTTTTGTTTCTAAGTAAACTATTTTGTTATCTGGGCACTACTGATGTAGCCATGTAACCTTGAGACCAACACTGTCTTTAGTATTCTCTTTCCCCTGGGAATTTTAGGCCATTGGTTTGGCGGGCTTTTAGCTTAGGTGTGATTGGCCAAGAGCCACTAAAGTCATGTTTGATTGCAGTATAATTGTTTGCTTCACGCACTTGACCTCAGTTCTAACAAAGAACATTATGAGTTTGGATCCTATCAATGTCCCAATAAACTTTAATTCTTCTGAATGGCTGTTATTGGGAACTGATTTCTCCAGGGGCTCTGACAGCCAATAACTGGCGTTAAGAACTCTAAAGATTTGTTGGAAGTGGCACATATGCCAGGAAACATTAACTTGCAGGTAAGTGCAGAAACAAAAATATAAACTAACCATTCCGAAGTCTCTACACGAATGCACAGAGTATGGGAAACAAATAGGAAGAAGTTGAATACCGGAAGGAAACTATGACATAATAGGCATCACTGAAACTTGGTGGGATGATACTCACAATTGGAATATTAGGTCTGAGGGGTACAAATTGTTTAAAAGGGGGAGGAGTAGCATTATATGTAAGGAAGGGGGGAGGAGTAGCATTATATGTAAAGGAGGTATATACTTGTGAGGAAATACATGGATCTGAGCTTGGAAGGTCAGTTGAGAGTCTCTGGGTAAAAATAAAAGGAGTAAGAAATAATAGTGATATTATGGTGGGGGTCTGCTATAGACCACCAAGCCAGGCAGAGGACTTGGATGAGGCACTCCTAGAACAGATTACAAGGTTTTCAAAGAGATGAGACATAGTGATCATGGGAGATTTCAATTACCCAGATATCTGTTGGAAGTCCAACGAAAAGGTCAAATAACTAATTACTCCCTGAACACAGAAATATAATGGAAGCTCCCTTTAGCACTCAAAAATTCTTAACATTATCAAATCCTTGAAGAATAATAAAACTCCAGGCAGAGATGGTTTCCCTAGTGAATCTTACAAAAAGTTCTCTGATAATTTTAGCTGACCCCTTGTCAAAAGTGTGGAACAACACACTATTTACAGGTTCTATTCCACACACATGGTCACTTTCCAGAATAGTTGTAATCCCCAAACCTGGGAAGGGTCTCACAAATCCAATTTTTTTCAGGCCAATTTCACTTGTGAATCAGAATGCAAAAATATTTACTGCTGTCCTAGCATCTAAATTAAACAAATTTATTATACAATACATATATCAAAATCAGACTGGATTCATGCAAAATCAGAATATAACGGCAGTCATTTGACAGACACAGGTTCAGGAGGTTCAGGAGGGTATAGAATGGATCCTGTGCAAGTTAGAGACACTACATTTGGAGAGCATGTAGAGGAGAATCTGGGAGAGAGCCCTAGTGAGTTTGGTGTCTCTATCTTGCACCAGATCCATTCTATACATTCCTGAACCTGCACTTGTCAAAATTACCACCTGTCATTTTGACACACGCACGTTCAAGAGGTTCAGGACTATATAGAATGGATCCTGTGCAAGCTAGAGACATCAAAGTCACAGGGGACCTTCCCCGGACACTCCTCTACCTGCCCTCCAAGTTGTTGCTTTGAAGTTTGGTAAACATTTAGATTGAGCCAAGACAGTCTGTCTGGAAATGTACTCATTCATGAACCACCACAAACCTCCACAAACAGCTTAAAAGGTTATGGAAAGTTCTTGCCAGTTGACCTACCATGAACTTCATGAACCACGAACCAGCCAAAAATCTGTCACAAACTTTAGTTTGTGAGCTGGTTCATGCCCATGTTTAGTTCACTCCAAACTCTCTTAGTTTTACCTACCTCATAAGGTGCCTGCTGTGAGGAGAGGAAGGGAAAGCAATCATAAGCCACTTTGTGACTCCTTAAAAATAGAGAAAAGAAGGGTAGAAAAAGCAACTCTTTTTCATCCAAGTGGCCATTTTCTCCTGGTGAACTGATCTCTATTGCCTGGAGGTCAGTTGTAATCTCATAAGAACAAAAGAGAAGCCAATGTTTCATCTAGTTCAACACTCTGTCACACAGTGACCAAAAATACCAGGTGCCATCAGGAGGTCCAGCAGTGGGGCCAGGACACTGGAAGCCCTCCCACTGTCGCCCTCCCCCCACTCTCTCAGGAGATCTCCAGGTTCCACCTGGAAGCTGACAACCCTACCTGGGTCAGAGTCAGCAGCCGGACAGGTCTGGATGGGACCCTACAGATGGCTCCTCATGCCTCCACATAACTGCTGGGATAGAAGCAACATCAGGGCCAGCTCCAGGTTTTGTTGGGCCCTAGGCAGGGAGTGCTCGGGGAATCCTCTGTGCCCACTAACAGCCCCCCCATCCTTATGGCCCCACCTACCTGTTCATCCTTCCTTTGCCCACTCACACACTCTCCCACCAACTGCAGTCACAGCTGCCCACACAGTCCTTCTGGTGCTGGCTGGTGGACACAGCTAGGACTGCACAGGTGATACCCCACTGGCAAGTGGGCAGTGGAAGTGTGAGAGTGCAGGCATCAGAGGTGATGCATGAGAAGGGAGTCATCAGTAGTGGGCCCTGGCAGCTGTTCCCCCCACCATGGGTATGCTGACACCAGCCCTGATTATCTACAGTGGCACAACACTCTTCAGATTGCAAGTTGGTGGAGTCGGGTCAGGTTCCCAACACCCATGGAGAGCACCTCATACAGTAGTTACCTGTTTATCTGAGAGCAAATGGGGAATACAGAATGGCAGGAAAGCCCTTGCAAAAGCTTTCTTTCAAGGAGCCTTTTAACAGATGTCGACATGGTGAATAATCCGCTCATCAGATCCTGCTGCTTCATCCAATCCCCCAGGTTGCCCCTTTGGAGTGTGAGCCTCTGCAAATGCCTTGAAGGTAAGGCTAGCAATTATGCCGCTAACAAGCCCCAGAGTGTATCTTGTTCAGGGAACATTGCAAAATTTTAAGTAGTAGAGGTTCAAAATCAAAGTTATTATCCCATCATTATCAGTGGTAGAACATTCCCCAGCTAACAATAACCAGAGGCATTTTCAAAAAGGCTATGCCTAGAGTAATATAAACAGGACGGTTTTTATGGATACATGTGCAAAGGGAAATTCTGGGACTGAAATTAAAAAGTCCCAGTAAGAAATACTAGCACCATATTCTGACTCTCATAACAATTTGAGAGGAAGAGCTCAAAGGACGTTCATAGGGGGAGAAAACACAAGAGTGGCAACAAATATTCTGGGTGATATTTAAGTGAAGGTATTCTAATTTTCGGGTAACCTTTATGCCAGGAAAATGGTACGTGTGCAGAATGCCTTTATATCTGGTGTTTATTAAAAATATTATCTGGATCACATGACGAGTCCCTCTAGGTTGCTTGTGCCTGGATTGCCTATCTAGAACAGCTCGATTAAAATCTGGTAGCACCTCAAAGGCCAGCAAGATTTTGGAGGTATAAACTTTGATATCTGATGAAGGGAGCTTTGACTCTCAAATGCTTGTTCCCTGGAAATCTCATTGGTCTGTAAGGCGCTGCAGCTGGACTCGGATCGAGCTGTTCTGCTGCAGACCAAGAGGGCTGCCCTCTGGAACTATCCAGAACAGGTGGTGTTCCCTGTTCACCCCTCTCACTCAGTGGGGCGGGACAGGGATGGGGCAGGGAACAGCATGTGGAAGCCACTTCCTGTTTTACAATGGAGATTTTGAAATTCCTAGATTGTCATGATGTCAGTTGCTATTTGGAAGGTGCCTGATATAGCTGACATCAACCCCCCTCCAGAACATGCACACATTTATTTATTTCACAGCATTCATAATCTCCCTTCCTCAAAAAAGACTGGGGGTTTGTGTGCAAATGAGAAGCTTAAGGCTTGGGTGCTCTCACAGGCATGCTTAGGAGCATCCATTGTCACTTGGGAGCATGGGAAATGTAGTTCCTAATGTGTTCTACATCCATGGACCCATCTGCTACATTTGTGTCTTTAGCCTAAATGCAGCTGCTCACTTTCCTTGCTCCTGTCATTCTCCTGGGATTGCCAGGTTCAGGTTAGAAAATCCCTGGAGATTCGAGCGTGGAGCCTGGGAAGGGCAGAGTCTGGGGAGGGGAGGGGTGAGATGTCATACAGAGTCTGCCCTCCAAAGCAGCCATTTTCTTCAGGGGAACTGACCCCTGTAGTTTGGAAATCAGATGTGGTTCTGGAAGATCTCCAGGCCCCACCCAGATGTTGGCAACCTGACATTTCTCTCAAAGTCAGCTTGGGAAACACAAGGGAAGTTGGTCAACAGCAGTAAAGGCCTCAGGAAGTGGCCCTGTTCAAACCTATCCTGAGCCAAACCAGGGCTGTGGTCAGACATGCCTTTAAATCGAACTCAGGTGCAAATACCTGACAGATCTAAAGGGCGTGAGCAAGATGCAAGAACTGGAATTTGTGTTCATGCTGAATTTTTGGAATCAAGTCAACTTCTTCAAAGTGAAAATGTGATCTTGCAAACATGTGCAGATTTGTATTCATCATTGGCAGACCAGTTGCACGCATCAAGAGATGAGTTTGAGAGATTTGAATCACTTGCAAAGGAAATGCTCCCTGATGTAGAATACAAAGCAACTGAAATGCATAAGCGTATAAGAAAGGGAATGCCCAAGGATGGAAATGCACCAGAAGTCATTCTTGGTGCCAGAGACAAATTCCGTATCTCCACTTTTTATGTAATTGTTGAAAAGTTAGAAACGGAAATGAGGAGGAGACGAAAGGTGTACACTGAAACAGCAGACAGATTCTCTTGTCTGACAGATGTTCCTAATGTCACCCAACAAGGTGCTAATTCCCATTTATCAGAAAGTGAAAGGTACTCAAAGGCTTGTCAGACCTTCATTGATGCTTATCCAGATGACAGGAACAACACTTTGTCTACAGAGCTTCAGCAGTTCCATTCATATGTTCTTCATAAGTTTAAAACAACCAAGAAAACATCTTTCACTCCCATGGAACTTTACAACACAACTACAGAAGACAAACTAGACAGTGCCTTTCCAAATTGCCTTAAGAATATTTGAAATTGCCTTAAGAATATTTTTAACATTAATGGTCACCAACTGCACAACAGAGAGATCTTTCTCACAACTGAAACGTGTAAAAAATCCAAATAGATCCGTTATGCTTCAAGAAAGACTCAACTCACTGTGTATATTAACAACTGAAGCAGACATTCTGAGAAGTATTAATTTCGAGGATGTTACCAGTGATTTTGCGAAAATGAAATGGAGAAAAATGTCTTTTCAGGTCATGAATATTGGAACTTTGATACATTTAACTTGTGAAATATTAAAATAGACGTTGTATTGCATTTTTGTAGAACTTTATGTAGCCAAAGCTTGGCTTAGTTTGTGCAAGTATAATGTGTGTTATCCTATGAATACATTTTTGTATCGCTGCAGCCTGCGCTGGTCTATCTGGTCAGGCAGGTCAACCACTAAAATGGACTGGGGGTCAGTGTGGAAAGGAGGGGGGCACCGAGACTGGCCAGTGCCGCTGAGGGCCCCCAGGGAGCCATCATCCGCCCCTTCCCCAAGCATGTTCCACTGCTCAACCACTCTTACAGTTAGGAACTTTCTCCTAATATTTAGCCAGTAATGACTCCCTTGTAATTTCCACCCATTAGATCTAGTCTTGCAATCCAGAGCAAGAGAGAATAGATCTGCTCCATCTTCTATATGACAGTCCTTCAAATGTTTGAAGACTGCAATCATGTCCCCTCTAAGTCTTCTCTTTCCCAGGCTAAACAGACCCAACTCTCTGCAGCCTTTCCTCATAAGACTTGGACTCCAACCCTCTCACCATTCTAGTTGCCCTCCTCTGGACACGCTCAAGCTTGTCAACATCCTTCCTAAAAGTGTGGTGCCCCAAACTGGACACAGGACTCCAGGTGAGGCCTGACCATAGCAGAATAGAGTGGGACTACTAATTCCTGTGATCTGGACACAATGCTTCTGTTAATGAATCCTAAGATTGCATTAGCTTTCTTCGCAGTCACATTGCACTGCTGGCTCACGTTTAGCTTGTGATCAACCAGAACACCTAGATCCATTTCACATGTGCTGCTGTCAAGCCAAGTCCCTCCCATTCTATATCTGTGCCTTTGATTTTTTGTACCTAAGTGAAGGACTTTGCATTTATCTCTATTGAAATTCATTTTATTTGTCTCAGCCCTCTGTTCCAGCCTATCTAGATCCTTTTGAATCCTGACTCTGTCTTCTTCAGAATTAGCAATCCCACCCAGCTTCGTGTCATCTGCAAATTTGATAAGCATCCCCTCTATGTCTTCCTCCAGGTCATTTATAAAAACATTGAACAACACTGGGCCCAGGATCGAACCCTGCAGCCCATCACTCAAGACTTCCCTCCACGTAGATGCAGAGTCATTTATGAGCACTTATTGGGTATGATTTTTCAACCAACCATGAATCCATCCAGCGGTTGCACCATCCAGCCCACACTTAACAAGCTTATCTTCAAGGATATCACGAGAAACTTTGTCAAATGCTTTACTGAAATCTAGATACACTATGTCCATAGCATTGCCAGAGTCAACCATTCTAGTAACTGTGTCAAAAAAGGAGATAAGGTTAGTCTGGCATGACTTATTCTTGATAAACCCATGCTGGCTACTACCAATTAACTCATTCCGTTCAAGGTACTCACAGACAGAGTGTTTGATAATCTGCTCTAGAATTTTTCCAGGTACTGATGTCAAACTGACAGGCCTGTAATTTCCTCGGTCCATCTTTTTCCCCTTCTTGAAGATCGGGACAACATTCGCTCTTCTCCAGTCTTCCGGCACAACACCAGTACTCCAGGACATCTCAAAGATTAGAGCCAGAGGCTCTGAAATAACATCTGCAATTTCTTTTAGCACCCTGGGATGCAAGTTATCCGGCCCTGGAGACTTGAAAGTATTTAAGGCAGCTAGATGCTCTCTAACCATTTCCTTACTTACTCTGAACCCCACTTATATTCAGCTTCTCATACAGCAGCTAGGAAATGCAAAGGGCAGAAAGACAAAAAAACCCTTACCTTCTAGGAGCTCCTCACCATGTGGTCTCCACTTCTTGCCTCAGCCCAGCTAACTCAATAGTCTATGAGCTGCTTGCGAGCACCACACCAGTCTGGGATTTCTCAGGAGGAACCAGCAGACTTCCTGTTCCTGAGCTGGCACGGCTTCTGTTACTAGCCTGCACATCTTCTGATGTACAAACTTTTAATACAGGCTAGCTTTGTGTGGCCTGGAATCGCAAGGATCGGGTCAGGCAGCAGCCTCAAGCCACTTGTAGAGTTGCCAGCTCCAGGGGAAGGAAAGGACCTCACTGGGGGTGACCCCACCCTCCAAAGCAGCAATTTTTGCCAAGGGAGCTGATCTGGAGATCAGTTGTGATTCCAGTCGATCTTTGGGCCCCACCTGGAGGTTGGCAACCCTGAGCCGTTGAAATATGTAGGGGTAGGGTTTTGGACATAGGCTAAACTAAATAACTGAATTCTGGCCACACAACTGAATGTACTTTGAGTGGTCAGACAAGAAGAATGGAGGGTGTGGATCTCTGCTTCTCCCTCCACTTCTCCCTCACCTGGTCCTGCCAGGTCCCTCCAGCCACCAAGGAGGGTTAAGGTTGCCACCTCCAAATTGAAAAACTCCAGGAGATTTTGTGCAGAGCCTGGGGAGGATGGATACCTCAGTGGGGTACAATGCTGTAGAGTCTACCCTCCAAAGCATCAGTTTTCTCCAGGGGAACTGATTTCTGTAGTTTGGAGATTAGCTATAATTCTGAGGGATCCACAGGTCCCACCGGGCAGCTGGCATCCCTACCTGGCTCCCTTCCCTTGGGCATGATTCAGCCCCACTTTTGCTTGTCCACGCAGCCCTGAACTGTCTGCCACTGATAGCCCCTGGGCAATCTGGGTGCTACATGAAGGTTTTCAAGGAGGGGTTGGTAATACCAAAAGGGAACCAAAATCCGGGAGGTAAAAGAATTGGAAGAAAAATTCTCATTTGTTGGTAGCCCAAAGGTAAGAGTGGCTGTCATCTTTGTTGAAAAAGGCCATGTATCTGACCCCCTTCTTGTCTTGGTGCCACACACCAGGAAAAGGCATGAATGGCTTTATCTTGCGTCCATACGCTCACTTCTTTTTTGCTGCAGTGATCGCTCCAAGGAGTTATCTCTATGCTCTTCCTGAGGTAGCAATTTCTGAAAAGTGCACAAACTGCTGGAAGTAGCCACTGGAGAGGGATTTGCATTGCACTACTAGCATGGCAACGGCTGACAAGAAGCTGGTAGTCGGGAGGCAGGAGGGCCCTGGAAAACAGGCCGGCTGCTGGAGGAGGCTTAAGGCTCGGACCCTGAGCCATCTCCACCATCTTCCCCTCAAGGATTGGACTAGGGAGGAATCTAAAGTTCTGCCCTTCTAAATATTTGGGATGCTTTCATTATTTGCGACTGTCAGCAAAGCAGTGGATAAATGTAGGCAGCTATTTTGTATTGGGACATATATATATGTATGTATTACAGTTTTGTGAGTACCGTCAAAATTTAAGCCTCTCTCTGCCTCTCTCTGTGCTTTGTTTTGCCCAGACAAAGAAACCTAAATGAAAAAGAACAAAACCAACACCCCCAAATGGTTAAATTTTAAAATCAGACACAAATTCCAGACCCTGGTGAAAAAAATATATAAATACAGAGAAAGGGGGGTGCATAACAGCTTTCTACATGAGGGGTCCCCAGTTCTTGATGTGGGCATTTGTGACACAGCATGGTGGGAAGAACCATAAAAGGGCAGCTACGGGTGGGGGTGGAGCCAGATGCAAAACTGATGCCAGAAGTTACCTTCAGCCATATAGTGGACGTCCTTGTGGTGTGAGGGCAGCTGGTACCAAACAGTTTTTTAAAAAAAGTCTGCACAGCCAATCAGATCTCCAATAACCCATCAGAAGCCTTGCTGGGGAAAACTGCCCCCTGTCCAATCCCACTTTCTAAAAACACTTAGGAGGTGCCAGGAAAGGTGCTCACAAGCACCTCTTGTTAGCAGCCTTGCTCAGGTCTTGCAAACGGAAGGCCGCGGCTTACTTAATGGCACCCGTCCACCTCATGTTGCGTCTTCCTCTTTCCCTGCTGCCTTCCACTTTTCCTGCCATTATCGTCTTTTCCACTTTTCTTACCATTATCGATCCCTTGTCTTCTCACAACGTGACCAAAGTAGGATAGCCTCAGTTTAAGTCATTTTACTTTCTAAAGAGAGATCAGGCTCGTCTTTGCGTCCTGAGAGGAAAACGGACTATGGCTAGGCGTCACAAAGGGTGGAGGTCATTATTATGCTGTGTTTGGATTTCAAAATAGCCCCCCACTCCCACCCACCCGGTGCTTAAGCAGGTGTCTGAAATCAAGATGTATCAAGCATTGTCTCACATTCCCACTACTGTATTGCTGTCAGTTGGGTTGCAAATTAATACTTTTTGCCTGAACAGTCATATTACAGGTCTTAAATATTTTATAAATCCTATCTCCTTGTTTCCCCTTGAAATGCTTTCAAACACATCCTTGAAGCCCTAATTCTAAATAACTTATGGGCTCAAGATTGTCAGCTGATTAAAAATGGACGTGTGTGGGTGGCGTATCTGCATCTTATTTTCCTTGACCGTCTTGCTCTTAACTGTTCGCTCTCTCTGGCGTTTCAGACCTCTGGCCTGAAGAAGGGCACCTGAGCCGCCAAGTCTGGTCCTACCTTTTGTTTGCAAAAACTCTGCCACTCACCTTGAGGAACTTCCGGGTGCAAAGAGCTGGATCTGCACGACTAGAGCAGGGAGGGTGAGAGACAGAAAAAGGGGAGGGCTCTGGAGCAACTGCCTCCGGGACCAACGGCTCTCCAGTCTCCCACTCTGGCCTCTCCTAGAGATCCTTTATACCCCAACTGCCACAATCAAATGAAAAGGGGGGGGGAACAAGCTTTAAAATAAAGATTGGCAGCATTGAGAGCTCAGGGTCGCCAGGTCCCTCTGAGCAGCCGGTGGGGGAAAGGGGAATGCACTTACCGGGAGCCAAGAGGAACACCCAACACTTCCGTGACATGCCTAAATGCCCTGGAAGTGATGTAGGCATGTTAGAGACATCGGGGTTTTGCCCAAAACCCAGAATGCTGCCCTAACATGCCTTTGTCACTTCTAGGTCACGTAGGCATGCCACGGAAATATTGGGCATTCCCCCCCCTTTTTTTTGGGGGGGAGTTCCCCCAGCCAGCCAGTGAAAAGGTGGGGCCGGGCAGCAGGAGACGCCCACCCCCACTGTGGGGTCTAGCATCCCTATGTAAGTTCTGTGCTCCCTCAAGTTCTCTTATTTGCCAGCCTGTTGGACTAAGGCTGTACCTACATGTGAGGCAAAGAGAGACTCTGGCTTCTTAGATTTTTGACTTGACTGACAAGACAATGAACAAGAAAGCCTTATTAAACAGAAGATAAAACATTTAACAAGGTAAAGATGAGGAGTGGACAACTTAGATATATAAAGTCAAGCTGGCTCTCAGAGAAAGTGAAGAACCCCTGAGGGGAGACCTGGTTCCCCTTCCTCTGGACAGGTGGTTACCTCTGCAGGTTCAAGGCCGTTGTTTTCGCACTCAGAGCCCCTTCCCACAGAACCTGCACCCACCAGTGAGGAATGAGAAGCCCTTCACAGGATAAATGTTTGCCACCTAAAAATAAGCTTTCTGCCTTCAGCAGACCCCCAAAACCTGACTAAAAAGCCAAATAAAACCCTGGCTAAGCTGACGCTCCTTTCCAGGGACACAAAATCCTTGTCCAAAAGCCGGGATTGTCGCCCTTTTTAAGGTTGAGGCCGGCTCAGTCCCTCCCATCCCTTGGAGTTCCATGGGCTCTGATTGGCTCACAGTCAGTTGGATTTGCATGAGGCCTAACACAAGGATTGGGTCAGAGCCCTGCCGGAGGGGCGGGACTTTTAATGATGACTGCCACAGACAGAGCTACCAATGATTTCTTTTTTTAAAAAAAAGAAAGATTTGTTTATTATTCTAAAAACGAGACCTAAATCTTTAAATAAAGTTGTCATGTCAACATTTAAAAGCCTTTTAAAATATTAAAAAATGAGCACTCCAAGCAGGGCAGTGCACCCACTGACTTAGAATATCCAGACTGTTTCTGACAACCCACAGGAGCTTTGGGGGGCAGGGACACGAGAGGGGGCATGTGTCATGGGCACTGTGGTGTCGCTTGTGAGGAAAATCCAGAAGTGATGTCAGATATCTCCAGGAGCCTCCAGAAACTAACATGGCTTCTGGGCTTTCCCTGCAAGTGACATCAGGTCCACACAACATCGTTTTTTTAAAAAAAAATAGTTCTCCTGCCAAAACTCAGGGTAGCAGCAGGCAATGAGAGCTGCCAGGGAAAGGCCTACTACCACAGTGGGAGGCCTAGCGTCCCTACTGACTCTACATGAGAACTGGATGGATGACATGACAAGAGGGAAACCATGAAAACAACATGGCTGCCTTTACTGGGGTCATGGTGGCTCAGCAAGAGAGTGTCTGCTTGGCATGCAGAAGGTACCAGGTATCTCTCTAGGTGGTAGGTGACATGGAAGACCTCTGCTTGAGAACCTAGAGGGCCACTGCCAGTCTGAATAGATTAATACTGACCTTGATGAACCCAGCGTCTGATTCAGTATAAGGCAGTTTTGTGTATTCATATGTACCCTAGTTTAACCCAGGTTGTTAGAAGGCATTCTTAGGTGATGGTGCAGCTGGAGGGATCCCAACCAGGCGAGAGACTTGTGGGAACATTCAAGGGACTTGTGGCAACGTTGCTGCTTCTCCCTCTCACTGGGTCTTCCCCTTGGGATATGGCAATCATGCTGACTGCATCTGCCGCTTATCTCCCTTGAATCTCATTTCCCTGCCTCAGAATATTGTTGTCAAAATGTTTGTTTAAACACACACACAATAGTTGGGAAATAATGAGGCAAATAACTTTTTAAAACTCCTTTGTTAGGATTAATGGCTGCTAGTGGGCAAGCATCTTCAGACCCATTTCCCAGCCGCCCTTGAGAGATGGCTGTTGGACGCTCGTTTGCACACATCTTCCCTCTTTTGTTTGTATTTTTTGTCTTTTCTTGCCCGTGTATTTCGGCGAGGAAAGGTAAGTATCCCTTCAGGCAAAGGCATCAGACCAAGAACTTTTGTGCCATTTGGTCCGCTGCCCAGTCTCTAAAATGGATTACCCAAGCAGGGGGCAAAATGTCCTAATTAAAACTTTGCACACGGTTTCGCCTCGGTGCTTCAGACCTTACACGAGTCTAAACAGATGCTACCTCAAAATGCCTTTACATGGTCCTATTGATTCAGTGGCAAAATCATCCCTTAAGCACAATGTTCAAGCAATAGGATAGGACGGCATAAATATGAAAAAAACAAACTAGGGTCGCCACATTTCTTTTCCCTGTCAATTCCCGGGGTGGGGGGGGGGATACGCAACAGTCAGTCTGTTAGCCAAATTACGACTAAGGAGAATTTCTACCTGCCAACTCAAAGGCAGAAGAGGAGGGTGGGAGGATCAGATCCTATGAGCCTTGGGGGGGGGATCGTGAGTGGAGATGGTGGGTGACCCTGAGCTTTTCCACATTGTGAAGTTTGGGCTTCTGCAGCTTTCACCAGCCTACAGCAGCAAATACTGCCTGCCAGGCCTCTGACTGAGGAGAGGGTTCCCTTTGGAAAGCTGCCTGACATAGAGCAGCTCTTCAGACACTGAAAATCAATACAGCAGGCAGTGGGCAGGGGTAGAGTCTTTCCTCCCCCCCTTTGTGCTCGTCCTCGTTTTATTCGTAGGTTATAACTGGAGGGGGGGGATTCCAGCGTGGCATAGCGATTAGTGTGTCGGACTAGGGCCTGGGAGACTCTAGTCTGAATCCCAGCTCTAATCAGGGCTCTTTTTGTAGCAGGAACTCCTTTGCATATGAGGCGACACACCCCTAATGTAGCCAATCCTCCGAGAGCTTACAGAAGCCCCTGTAAGAAGAGCTCCGTAAACTCTTGGAGGATTGGCTACGTTAGGGTGTGTCGCCTAATATGCAAAGGAGTTCCTGCTACAAAAAGAGCCCTGGCTCTAATGAAGGGCCAATATTAAACATCTAGTTGAAACTTATAATATACAAAAATACATGTATTTATTAGAAAGGCAGTTAAAAGCAAATAAGGGCCCAATGAAAGCCTTGTTAAAAAGTTCAATATTGGCCCTTCATTAGACTTCTTTCTTACCCTCATGGTTCTTGATTCCAGTTTTTGGGTCAAGTTCGCTTTCCCCTCCCTGTGTCTGACTGGACCTCCGGCTTGGCCAGAGAAGCCCACTGGGTGACCTTTGGCCAGTCACGCCCTCTCAGCCTCACCTACTTTACAGGTCTGTTGTGAGGATAAAATCAAGGAGAAGGGAACAATGGGGGCTGCTTTGGGTCCCTGTCGCAAAGAAAGGTGGGGTACAAATGAAACAAGCAGACAAACAAATGAGTAGAATAAACCGGGGGGGGGAGCGCATTCAGTGGTAATGCCCTCCACATGCAGCCTCAAAGTAACCCAACCCATTCTGCCTCCTTAGGACTCCACCACCTTTTTCTGTTGCATTTATGGACCAAGCCTAAATCGCTGCCTTATCTGCTCAAGAACCCAATCGCAAATACCTGGAGCTGCCATATGCCAAATCGGATCATTGATCCATCCGTGTCAGTATTGTCTACTCGGACTGGCAGCGGCTCTCCAGGGTCTCAGGCTGGGGTCTTTCACATCACCTACAACTGGATCCTTATTGGAGATGCCGGGGATTGGACGTGGGGCCTTCTGAATGCCAGCAGATGCCCTGCCACTGAACTAAGGGCCCTCTTCGCAGCTCTTCAGATGTACCTTGTCTCTTGTGCTAATTAACAGACACAGGAAGTCCTCTCCTTTGGCTGATGCTTGTCAGGCAGAGCTCTGAGAAATAGCATTCTGCCCTTTTTACAGGAGAGACTCTCCAACAATTAATTCTCTTTCTAAGATCTTTATCCTGCTGTCTAGACTAGTACAGGTTTACATTTAGACGCCCCCCCCAAAATGATTCTGGATTCTGTCCAGCCTCACTTTCCAGTAAGTGGCATCCAGCCCATGCCTTTTAACGCAACAAACAGAATCTCAACATGATGTGAGATGTGGCCCCCTTGCTTTTTCAGCTCCAAAAAGGTGTGGGGACACGGGCATCATAACCTTGAACCCTGCAATTTCTTCAGTTATCAGGGGCACAGGATGTGGAGAAAGCTGAAGGAATGGGCTACAAAGCCCGCTGAATGCAAGGCAGGTGGAATAGTCCTCTAGGGAACTCGGTCATCAGACAAGAGAGCAACGGCCAAGGCATGTGGCAATATGTGTGCTGAGGAAGGCAGGGGGTTCTCTCAACAAGGCATTGAAAAAAAAGGCAAACTACGCATTTTCTTCACTCATTTGCCCATGTTCCCCACAGCGGGAACTGCTTCCTTTTAAAAAAAAAAAGATCCTGGCCTCAGAATGGTGCTGTGCATTGTTATCCATCTTCTCAATATCTTTCAAAGTTCTATCCCGACAAAAAAAAACATACCAATTTTCTCTCAGTGCTTGACTTGCAATAAATTTTATATCTTTTGTCCACAAGTTTTCCCTCTGCTGAATTGATATCTCTTCATCAAAGTTCCGCATCCATTTCACCATACATGTCTTGACCTGTTACATTTCTGTATCATATTGAAGTAGAAGCTGATAAATGTGTCCTAGAAGATGTTCTTTTTTGTGCAGTATTATCTTTTTCAAATTCACTCAAATCTTACACCGTCCCTTTCTGCATGAATAGCTTCTTAGAGTCTTGATATAAATTGAAGATATGTTAGCCCTTGTATCTTTTCCCCTTCTTTGTTAATTACCTGGTAGGATTTAATTTCCCCTTATGCATTAATCATGTCTTGATACATTATAAAACCATTATATTTTCTCACAAGTTTGTTATAGTATGAATCTATTGGTGACATTATAGGTGAAGTTGGCGGACTAATTCTTGTATTTAGTGACCACCAAATTTTCAGTAAACTGTCTCTAATTACATGGCCTTTGCATTTCATTGCAGTTTTTGGTGTTTACCCCTATTTTTTTAAATCCAAAAATGACTATGTAAACCTCCAGTTGAATCTGCTGTTTTCAATTTAATCAATCTTTCATTTGGATTTTTAATCCAGTTAGAAATCCAAACCAAGCCAGCTGCTTGGTAATACAACTTAATATTTGGCCAGGGGGAAAGTGGCATTCTAGGAAGTGCTATGGACATGCTATGGAGCTGCGGTGGCTCAAGTGGTTAAGACACTGAACTGCAGGCTGTGGAAGGTCAGTAGTTCAGCAGTTCGAGACCCGAGAGTGCCACATGACGGAGTGAGCTCCAGTCTCTAGTTCCAGCTCCTGCCAACCTAGCAGTTCGAAAGCAAGAAATTGCAAGTAGATAAATAACAGCGTTCCATGTGCCTTGGTGTTTAGTCATGCCGGCCACATGACCACAGAAATGTCTTCGGACAGCGCTGGCTCTTTGGCTTTGAAACGGAGATGAGTACCGCAACCTTAGGGTCGGATTCGACTGGCTTTCAAGCAAGGCAACCTTTACCTTTACATTTTACACAGCACACCACAATGATTCAGAAGTGCAACAAAGAGGTCAAAATTAAAGAAAGCAGGTTCCCCCTCCAAGTTGGCTCAGCCCTGCTTTGCCAAAAGGATGCAGGTGGCCTTGTATGAACAGGTAAATAAAATCTGTTATCTGCTGGCTACTAAAACGGCTGCATCTGAACTGACACAAACAAGATCATAGTTCAAACTTCATTGCAATTTGGCTTTCTTTTCTTTCTTATATGTTGTCAACTGACAAAGTTCCAAGTCATATTTACCCTCTAGATTTAATTCCGTTGTAACTTACTAGCCAAGTTTGACATTTGTTAAATGTTCTTAAGTCTACAGTTGGATTGTCCAGTATTTTCTTATTTTCCAACTTCTCAGTTCTAAAAGTTTCCTTTTTCTTTATTTGTTTGATTGTTTGTTCCTTGTTATCATTGTTGTTATTATTTTGATATGTATTGTTGGAAATTGTCATAAACAATTTGTTGTTTACAATTTAAAACTTTTTTTTTAAAGGAACATGAAATTTGACCTTTCCCCTCCCTTCCAAAGTTTTCCACTTTTCCACCTTTAACAGAGCGTTTGAGGAAGCCAGGGCCACATTAAGACCTTTAGAGGCCCTAAGAACTGCAAAGCACCATAAATAATTCAAATAAAACCATAAATAAATGCTTATTTTTTGAAATGACACAAAACTTACATCTATGCTGAAATTAAAACAGGTTCTTTCTAGGTTTTCTGACAGCAAAATTCTGGATAAGTGCATCCAAGTTGACTCCATAAGGCATGCCCACTTCTATACACAACAGGGAAAGTGAGTCCAGTCTGTCCTGACACCTTATCTTGTGGCCTTTTGCAAACTATGAAAAACTGAACTATTCCAGAAGACTTTTCTGCACAGGTAATAAGGTTGCACTGTACGAAATGGCTTCACAAACTTACTTGGATAAATGACTGGGGCTTGTGGACTATATGGCTGCATATAGTTTATTGTAAGTAGGATCCTATTATGTAAATTTTGTACTGCTTAATGCATCGTGTCAATATTTACGCTGCACTTCTGTTCCTTTCTGGTGGTTCCAGGCGTCTAAAATCTGAATGCATTTGGTTACTGAATGTCCCATTTTGTTGATGAGACTGACTCACTCCATGTGATGTGCCCTGAGTCCCAGTGGGAAATGACATCAATAAATAAATGCATGTAACTCAGAAGAATATCTCAATAATAAAACATAAATTTATTGCAATACATGCCAGGATCTGATTTCTTCACATTATTTCATTCTATGTTAGCAGGATGCCCCCATGGTTTAGGTGGGGATGCAACAAAAAGAGAACAGGAAAATGAGGGGAGAGGGTGCAGTGGAGAGGAAGGCAGTCCCGTAAAGTCCTGATTTTCCACATGTTGACCGTTGAGACTTTTTTAAAAATCATTTTTTAAAAAAGTCTCATTTTGGGGGGTGTCCCTGCTTTGTGAGTGCCCTGAGCATGGGCTTAGTCTGCCTGCTGGGAAATCAAGCACTGGAAGAAGCCATGATTTTAGGGACTGCAGGAGTAGATTGGGTGGACCTCAAATGCGAATGATGCCCTTTACTTTCAGTAGGATGTGTATTCAAGTAGGGCTGCCAACCTCCTGGAGATCTCCTGGAATTACAACTTGTTATGTATTGCTATACATAATTGTAGGAGCTTGATTCTAGCTCCCATTAAAGCCTGGTATCCTGAAGCCTGAAATCGGATTGGACACACTGCGTAGCTGTCCAGTCAGGATACAAGATATGTACAGGAGGGAGAAGATGTGATTGGTCTTTATGTATATACTTTGATTGGTCCTTACTGTAAAATTGGGCGTGGTTTAGCAAGCCTGGACTGTTTAAAAAGGGCCTGTTGCTCCCCAGTTTTGCTGTCATCCTATCTCGTTCTTACCTCTGTAAATAAAACTGATTTCACTGTTCAACAAGCTGCTGCCTGAGTCTCATATCTAACACAACTGGTCTCCAGGCAACAGAGATCAGATCCCCTGGAGAAAATGGCTGCTTTGGAGGGTGGACTCCATGGCATTGTATCCCGCTGAGGCCCCTCCCCTCCCCAAACCCCACTCTTCCTAGCCTCCCTGTTATGTACTGAATGTGAATTGCTCCTATCTATTCACATGTTAAGCTTGAGTCTGAACGTGGCTCTTCAGAGGTCGCATTGCTATTGGTCAGTTTCTATGAAACCTGTGTAATTACCCAATCACGGAGTGATATTGTTGCAGAGGGAACGGTCCTGATTGGCCGTTATCCCTGTATTCTGATTGGTCTTTAACTTGTAATGGGTGTGGCTTGGACAGCCCGGGAGAGTTTAAAAGAAGGAGCTGTGCTCCCCTTGTTGTTGTGTGTTCCTGACTTACAGTTGCTGTTTAATAAAGCTGAAATCACTTGAAGCTGAATCCTTGTTGAGTCTCATACTTAACACTCCCCCCCCCCGAATCTCCAGGTATTTCCCAGTCCAGAGCTGGCATGGCAGCTCGACATTCAAGAGCACATTTCTATATCCACCTTTACTGTTAAAACCCCAGTTGACTAATGACAGAGTTTATAACTCAGACTCTGATTAATTTTCCTTCAGCTGAAACAAATCTGGTCAAATATGACAAAGTGGTTTAGAATAACCAGTGGAATGACAGCATTCAAACTGGGGGACAGTCCAGGGCTGAGGGCTGCCAAACCTGGGCTCAGAAATTCCTGGCAATTTAAGAGTGGAGCCTGGGGGGAGGGGGGAGCTAGGGAGGGGAGAGGCCGCACTTTCCAACGCAGCCATTTTATCCAGGAGAAGAGCAGTGACTGCCCCTGGAGCAGGCACAGACATTTGCCTGGCCCCCCTCTTCTTGAATGAAGCATGTGGGTGGGAGCAAGCCAATCGTGGCTCAGCGCAGGAGCGCTGGCCAATCAAGGGTGAGCTGGCTGGCCAGGTCTGGCAGCAGCTGCCCTCCGTGCACAGATCAGCCCAGCACGAGCTCCCCACCCGCTCACCCTCTCTCTTTTTGTTTTGTTTTGGACCATGTGGGATTAGCTGGTCACCGTTTCTGGGGCCGAGCAGGAATTTTTGGGCCTCACTCAGATTGGTTGAGAGGGGGGCCTTTTTTCAACTGCTTCACATGGTCAGATGAGGCGTGGATCAGTAGGCCTGGCAAAGCTGGTTAGGCCCTAACTGGGAAGGTGGAGGAAAGCACGGGTTGAGGGGATGTGGAATTGGCAAGCACCCTGAGATATCAACGATAGGAGGGGTCCTCATATTGGGTGCCTATGAGCTTTGCAGTCAGGGTGACTCAGTTGGAGGTCTCTTCGGGGTGGTGGTGGGGAATATGACGACCCTTAAGGCTTTGCAGCCATGGGCTGGAATGTGACCTTCCCCCCCACACACACACACTGGTGTACAGGCCGTGAAGAGTAAGAGACCTGGCTCTGAGCCAGGGTGGGTTTGCCCTGTCAGGAGGCTTGCTTTGCAAGCCCACAGCAACCCATGCTTTAATGTGTTGGTGCAGATCAGCTTATATATAAATAAAACTCCCAGTTTAACCCATAACTTGTGTTGTGTTTCATTCAAGGGGTGGTCAGGCAACTGATATCAGATCAAATCAAATGTATTATTACAGTCAACGACCAGTGCACTCAATCATTTTACATAGAAACATTTAAATAATAAACTGATATCTGTAGTCTGGAGTTCAATTGAAATTCTGGGAGATATCCAGGCCACACCTGGAGCTTGGCAACCCTAGCAGTAGATTAGCAGCCCAAGTCCTCTAGATGATGCAGGTTTTGTTTTGTGCTGTGCGGAACTGCTTTTGAAAAGCATTCACTGCCCATGACTTTATCTTGTTTCAATTACAGTGTGCCTGTAGACCCGTACAAACAGCTAGTCAGTCCTACTGTAGAATGTTACTGCGTGGTTGTATCCAGCCACCCCCCAAAACAGAGCAGCTGTATCCAAAGCCAGAGGCAAATAAATAATTTGATCAGGAACTAAATAATTTGGAAGCAACCCCCCACCCCTGACATCAGGCTGTTCCAGAAGTTATGTTTTAGTAAGTCATTGAAAGCAATTATATGTCTGCCCGTGGTCTATCTGCCATGACTAATGATAGCTATTTGAACTGGGAAAGGCCTCAGGGTGAGTGTGGAAGAAGAGATTGTTATGCCAAAAAGAAAAGAAAAAATAAGAAACCCTGTACTAAACCAGGATTATGTTCAGATTGCCTTAATAAGAAAGAAATGAATTATCTCTAAATCCTCCTGGTTTAAACACCTTAAGTTTTCAAATCCCATCTCTAGTATATACATAACGCAGAGCAGGAAATTACATAAAGTAAAGGAATTGAAAGTAAAACAGGCAATATTGTAATGCCCCTGTATAGATCCATGGTGCAGCCTCGTTTGGAGTACTGTGTACAGTTCTGGTCACCGTGTCTCAAAGAGGACATCTCAGGGCTGGAGAAAGTACAGAGGAGGGCAACTAAGATGATTAGCAGCCCTACGGAGAAAGGCTGACGAGTCTGTGACTTTTCAGTTTAGAAAAGAGACAACTAAGGGGGAACATGATAGAGATTTATAAAATTATGGATGGGGTGGAGAGAGCTGAGAAAGAGAACGTTTTCTCCCCAAAAGACTAGAACTCATGGCCATCCAATGAAGCTGATGGGCAGTAGATTCAGGATGGACAAAAGAAAGAATTATGTGCACAGAGAGTACTGAAATGTAGAATTCACTGCAGAGGATGTAGTGATGGCCACAGGAATAAACAGCTTTGAAGGGAATAGACAGAGGAAAGGTTCATCAATGGCTACTAGCCATGGTGACTAAAGGAAACCTCCATGTTCAGAGGTGGTTCCCTCCAGGTTTTCCGATGTCTGAGGAATCCTGCAGTGAAAGGAACCCAGAAGGGACATCTGTACTTGCAGATCTGTTTCCACCATTATTTTTTAGTTGCTGCCCATATACGCATATGCATGTGAGAGCATATGTGCATCCATCCACTTGCATTTAAATAAAACCCACCCTTACGGCTTGTCCCGTGGTTGAAGGACAACACTAATGTGGATGCCCCCCCCCATGGGACAGCCATGTGGGTAATCCATCACAGGGTATGTGGTCTGGATGGAATGCTCTGCTACACTTTGAACCAGCACAATTTGAGGTGCCACCATACCATGCCCAGCCACCAGTGTGACCACAGCCTGTGTTGCCCCAGAATTAAATCCAAACAAATGGTGACCATATAAACTTAGCTTGTTATTCCAGTTTGGTTCTTGCATCTGTTAAAACACACAAAAGCTCATACCTTGAATAAAACTTTGTTGGTCTTAAAAGTGCCGCGCTGGACTCTGTTCTGCTGCTTCAGACCAACATGGCGACCCAATTCTGATAAGCTGTTTAAAGACAACAAGTATCAATAATTCATGGTGGTTCCCCCCTCCCTCATTTCAGTGCGTTCCTTGGAAAATATGGACTCCATTTTCCCAAAAAGGATTTCTGATTATGCTCCTGTAACTACTCCTCTAACAGAACGCTGATTCCAACCGTCTGGAATTAGTTTTGTGTCCCCCTATTCTTGTGCTCAGATTTCTCACAAATTGCATAAACTACATTTTTGTAGAGTGCAGTGAAATTCCTGGATTGATATTCCCACTCATTTGCGCTCTCTCTCTCTCTCTCTCTCTCTCTCTCTCTCTCTCTCTCTCTCTCTCTCTGTGTGTGTGTGTGTGTGTGTGTGTGATGTACCATCAAGTCACTTCTGGCTTGTAGCGACCTTGGATTAATGCCTTCCAAAATTTCCTCTCGTTAAAAGCTTTGCTCAGGTCGGGCCTCGCAAACTTATAGCTGCAGCTTCCTTGACGGAGTCCATCCACCTCATGTTGGGCCTTCCTCTTTTCCTGCTGCCTTCAACTTTTTCCTGGCATTTTGGCCTTTTCCAGTGACTCTTGTCTTCCCATAATGTGACCAAAGCCTCAGTTTAGTCATTTTAGCTTCTAGGGAGATGTCAGGATTGATTTGATCTAGAACCCACTTATTTGTCTGATATCTGTAAAACTCTCCTCCAGCACTGCATTTCAAACTTTATTCCTGTCAGCTGTCTTCATTGTCCAACTTTCACACCCATCCCCAGGCAGGATCTAAATCCAGTACAATTGACTATATATTAGTCTGTAGAGCCCTATCTCCCCTGGTCGAGAAATTTCAGATCCTCCCATATTGGGAGGGGGACCACTTTCCTTTGTTCCTTCGGGTTCATCTAGATTTCAAAGACATCCATCTAACATCCAGATATTCCACTCTGGTACAGCCTACAGAACGGTTTGGCTGCTGAGTAAAATGGTCTCCCAAATTAGCTCAGAACCAAAAAGAGGTCTTAACTTCTGGGAATTTGCTTAAACCCTTGTCAACCATCAGGAAGTTCTATGACTGTTCAAGACCCCATAGCTGTATATGAAAATTTCATACAAAAAATAAATCCCTTACTTTTGTACTCACATACAGATAAGCTTACCAAACCTTATAATTTTTCTAAACCCTGGTTCAATCCAAGCTGTGTTGCAGAAAAAAATCTTTAAACTGGATCTATCAACAATATCTGACTGCTGAGGAGAAGGTTAAACAAGAAGTTCTTTCCCAACTGCTGATCCAAAAAAAAGAGAGTATAAATCTGATACAATGCAGAAAGAAAGAATATTCTAAAGAAGTCTAGGGAGACCTTATTAAAGCAGCCAAAGATAAGAACATCTCTTTTTTAGAAGCTAGTCACAGGTAGAATCTCTGGAGCTAAGTCTCAAATAACTTCCTGCATTCCATCAGATAAATGGGTTTCCTTTTTTACAGAGATGTGTGAAGATGATGTCCAAACCTCCTTGTCATTACTAGCAGAAAACCTTCCAAAATGGCCCCCCATAACCACAGGTGAGATTGAATCTCACATTGACCAGCTGAAGAATGCTAAAGACCCAGGATCTGATGGTATCCCTCCAGAACTCTTGAAAGAGAATAAGGATTGATGGGCCTCCTTCCTAGCCCCCCTCTTTACATACATTGATAATTCAGGCTGTATTCCCAAGTCTTGTGGTATGGCTATTGTAGTTCCTTTTTTAAAAAAAGGGTAAGAAGGAGGACCCATCTAATTACAGGCCAATTAGTTTGTTGAACATCATAAGTAAGGTCTATGCAAGACACCTCTTAGATAAATTCTTAGATTGGTTAGAACAAGAAAACATCTTGGCAGATGAGCAGCCGGGTTTTAGAACAGGTAGATCTACAGTTGACCACTGCCTGACTCTTCAGCACCTTATTGAGAAATATTCAGCTAGGGGTGCAACTTCACTCTATGTTGCCTTTGTTGATCTTAAATCTGCATTTGACTTAGTGTCTAGACTAAGTCAATTATGGAACAAACTTTTGAATTCAACTCTAGACAGAAGACTTTTGTTACTAATTTGGGCTCTACATGATCAAACTTTTTTAAGAGTCAGATGCATCTTACCGATCCTATTAAAACCTCTAGAGGTGTCAGGCAAGGATGCCTTTTAGCACCTGTGTTGTTTATTTATTGTATAAATAATCTAGCTAGTTGGCTTAACATTTCCAAGCTTCATGCTCCCAAACTTGCAAATTGGCATATTTCAGTGCTATTATATGCTGATGATACAGTGATATTCCAGAACTCCTGTTGGTCTGAGGAGAGCTCTTAGGAAGCTCACCATGTTTTGTGATGATGAACTTCTTACAGTTAATTATCAGAAAGCCAAAATTGTAGCTTTTGGAAGCAGTTCTAAACTTAGGTCCTGGGAGATTAATGGCAACCGGATTGAGCAAGTCAGTAGTTTTAAATATCTTGGTGTAGTTTTACAGGCTTCGGGCTCTAGGGCTAATCATAGCAAGTATGCTGCTGATCATGGAGAAAGATCAGCAAATGCCATAGTGAAATTTCTTTGACTTCATGGGAGGAATTCTGTTCTGCAGCCCTTAAATTATATAAGGCCAAAACTTTATCTCAGCTGCTATATGGAACATTTACAGAACCGCCTAGCTCATGCTTTGCTCCACAAGCAAGAGTACAATCAAAGTTTTTAAGAGCTGTTCTACAAGTCCCTAGATGTGTATCCAATGCCTGGATAAGACTTGAGACAGGTATTATAAGAGTTGAAGCCTGGGTGCATAGCTTATCCATCTATATGTGGCTAAAAGGTTATTTTAACCCCCAGGGCCTGTTTCCTTTGATACTTCATGATAATTATCAATCTAATTGGCTTAAGGCTGTTCAAAGACATATCAATAGCATTGGATTCTGTCCTGAGATTCTCTTATCTTATGGAACTGAACAAGCAAAAAGACTAACTAAGCAGAGAATTGGAGATACAGAACGCCAAACTGACATTTCTAGTGTACCAAACCTTACTGCACCGTCAAATGTCAAATATGTTGTTGTGCCAGCAACTTATCTGGCTTCTTTGGAAATAAACAGTTTTAGAAGGGCGTTCACCTTGGAAAGGAGTTCTGCATTCCCCTCTGCAGTGCTTGAAGGCAGGTATAACAAAATTCCCTACCTAGAAAGATTATGTACATGCCCATTAAGGGAGGTTGAATCCATCGAGCATATGTTCTTTAGTTGCCCATATTACAAGGAAGCTCATTTGGAGATTACTCCATTGCTGGATAAGATTCTTGGTTGCACAAACAAAGACAAGCTTGACTGCCTTTTATCTGATAAGAACTCTAAGATCACCTATCAGGTAGCTAGATTTTGTGCACTGATACTGAGGTTACAGAAACTGTGTTTTAAATAGGTTTTAAATTCAAATTTTTATCTTTGTACATTTTGTATATTTCATACTCTGTATGCTTGTTTAAACTTTTATTATAATTATATGTGGCTAGTCTAGCGACCATAATAAAATTCTACTACTACTACACCCATCCCCATGATTTAACTTGATCTTGGTTGCCAGGGACACACCCTTACACTTATGAACCGTTTCTAGCTCCTTCATGGCTGCCCTTCCCAGTCTAGACTTCCTTCTGATTTCTTTGTTGCATTCTCCCTTTTGGTTGATGGTAGAGCCAAGGAATACTAGCACCCAGTGTTCCTTCTAAGCTGAGTTAGTGTGAGCTAGCTCACAGTTTTTTGGCCTCTGGCTCACACATTTTTGTCTTAGCTCAGGAAGGATGGCTCCAGAACAAACTAAGTTATGCAGTAGTCAAATTGCTCACTCACAACTTTAAGACCAGGAACTCACAAAGTAGAATTTTTGCTCACAAGACTCCACAGCTTAGAAGGAGTATTGCTAACCCCCCCCCCCAAATGGCCATAGAACTTTGTTAGCAATATACATGAGAATTACTTGGAAGATGTTATTTCGGAGGGTTTAGTCCTAGCAAGACTCTTTGTCCTCCACAATATTTAAGAAGCATCACTGTAGAACAACAACAACAAAAAGGCTTTGATGTTTTGTCCCACCTTTATTTACTTATTTAAACATTTCTAGAATGCTTTTTCCCAAGGTGGTATGATAAGTTATAATCAGTTTATTCCTGCAAGCTGGTATGTCCTCTAGGAATACACATGAGATGTTCATAAATCCATGAACTTAAGACTCCTAAAGTAGACTTGAGCCTAAACTGGAAAAAAGGAAAAAAATATGCTGTACATGTTCAAAAAATCTATTGCAAATATGGGACGATTGCTGTCACAGCAAACAGTTTTAACTGCTGTAACTGGCTTATCCCCTCCACACACACATTTCACAGTCCTGGGGCCAGGCCCAAGCATTATTTTGGGGGGCCTGGTACAAACATGTAATACCACAATCCCTCATCTCATTCATTGAGTCTTATGAGCTGTGGGAAAGTGTTTTACTTCTGAAATTACTGTCACACCTTCTACATTTCTGACAAAAATGCCAGCTTTTGCTTTTAATAAAAACACCCCGCCTGAGAGTCCTACAAGTTTGCTAACTATTTTGTAACTTTTTGGTCATTATCCTGTCAATGTCACAATTATTTCTATTTCGAGGGACCAGTGTGGCTGCAAACCTTAGGCCAATTAACTTTAAATTTTTCTTTTTCTACCCTTTTTTCATTGCAAAAGCATGAATTACCCCCAATTTTCATTTTCTTGCAAGCTGGCTAGGTGGAGAATATGTAGCGTTTCTGACCAGGGCAAGCTTGCTGATACATCTTTCAGCTTCTGCCACATTCACTGGCAGTATGTAAAAAATCCACAGGGCTCGGCCCACTTCCGTGAAAAAGCAGGCTGCCAACCTCCAGGTGGTGGCTGGAGATCTCCCATTATTACAATTGATTTCCAGTGACAGAGAGGTCAGTTCTCCTGGAGAAAGTGGCCACTTCGGAAGGCCAACTGTACGGCATTATAGCTTACTGAAGTCCCTCCCCAAACCCCACCCTTCTCAGCTTCCATCCCCCCCCCACCATCTCCAGATAATTCCCAGGCCAGAGCTGGCAACCCTATTAGTCACAGTTGCTTTTTAAAAATCTCATTTCACAACGTAAGTGCAAGTAATTCATGTTATGTTCCAAAAACAGGCTTTTGTTTTGTTCCCCCTCCCCCACAGGTGCAACAGTTCACAATGAAAATTCTCAGAAATATCTGTGGGGTACTTGCAGAGTTGCTACTATTACAACAGATTTCCAGATGACCAAGATCACTGTAGGGCATCACACCTTCTGAGGCCCCTCCCTTCCCCAAACCACGCCCTCCTCAGGCTCCACCTCCCCCAAATCTCCAGATATTTCCCAACCCAGAGCGGGCAGCCTCGACCTGTGAAGTAGACATTTAGAAGCTTCTTCCAGTTCCCCAGATTCTAATGTCACAATTTTAGGACTGAATGGAACGTAAAACAAATGTCATGCTCTAATGCAAAGGTGACATTGTCTATTCTTTCTGAATAAAGACTCTGGTTCACCAGGGATTGCAGGACAGGATTCCTCAGGCTCCGATTGCTCACCATCAAATTGTTTCCATTTCAGCCCTCTCTTCCTTGGCAGTTGTGCTCACGTTCCTATGCCTTCTGTTACAAGGTATGCTTCCTGTATAATTTTTGGCCACTGATCTCTTAAGCGGTTTTATTTCTTCAATAAGATCAACAATGAGAGCTATCTCTGACTGAAGAGAGATTCAGTTGCCAGCGCCACAGACCCTGTCTCTGCACTGAGATCATTTTCATCTTTAATTTTGTTCTGCTGCTTCCCTAGTTACTGTATTGTTGCTTGGCTGCAGAAAGGTCATATCTGATTTGAAAAATTGGAGAGTAGAAGAGGGGACCCAAAAGAAACTTGCGGGGAGGGTGTATCCATGCACCCACATTTCCTTCCTTCCCTCTCCCACCTTCTCAAGCAATCTTCCATCCCTCTTTTTTCCCCTTCCCCTTATCTGTCAATCCCCCCTATATTTTCCCCTCCCCATCTCTGACAATATACCTCTTTCTCTTCCTCCCTCCCCTCCTCTATCAACATTTTCCCCTTCTTTATTACTAACATTTCCCTCCTCTTTCTCCCCCCACTCCTGTCCTTACTTTGATCTCCTCTTCAGCTGCAGGGTTGGTGGCAGGGACTCTGGTGGCAGCCAGCAGGGCCCTCAGGGGCTACAGGTAACATTACCTTTTTTCGGGGGGGGGGGAGTAAACCCTTCAATGTATATCTATTTATTAAAAGCTTTCAAGATTTCTCTGCAAACCTGGGGGGGTTCCCTATGCTTAGAGATCAATCTCCTTTCTCTCAGTGTGGCTTCAATCCAGAGATTAAGGCTGTGGTCACACAAGCAGTTTGCACCAATATTGTTGTGGTACCTTTGCAGATTTAAAGAGCATGATCAGACAGCAGCATCTGTCGTCCATGCCCCAGTCATCTCCACACCGTTCTGCCATGCTTTGGAAGCAAAGCAATCACAAGCATCGCGAAAGTCCAGTGTTTATGGATATCAATACTTTCACCCCACATTTCTGAATGTCTGAACTCCCCTAGTGTGAGCTCAACACAGCTGGGAAGTTTGATTGCTCTGTTCTGTTTTCACTCCTTGTTTTTTTTATAGTCAGTTATTGATGTGCGCATAACCACATCTTCGTGCACACCAGCAAGCTTACAGCTGTTCTCTGAGGTGAGGGGGGAGGGAAGGGCAGGCTGAGAAGCCTCCTTTGTCTTTTTTCATGCCGATTCCTCTGCCTACAGCTTTGCAGCACACAAGGTGGGGAAGGGGTTAAGTGAAAAGATGAGGTTTTTTTCAGAGGGGGAGGCAACCTCCTCCAGCTCCACAAAGAGGTGCTTTGGAGGAGCGATTATGTACATATGCAAAAGACAAATTAAAAAAAGAAGCCAAACTAACCACCCACTCCGTGATTGCCCCACAGCAATAATCTGAACGGTTGACTACAGGGCGACCTTCAGGATGTGCTGTCTGGTCACCTCTTCCCAAGACAACTTAAACCACCACAGAGAGGTGCTGCCAGACCAAGCCTCCAGTGTGACCACAGCCGAAGATATACATAGATCTGCCCAAACTTGAGAAACAGATATAGAGATAGTAGTATCCTTAGGCTTCTTTTTGTTCCCTTTCTTCTACCTCCTCACATTTCTGACTGCCTGATTTATAGCCACCAACAGACATGGCAGCATGGGTCATGTGCATTAGTGATGGTGAGCGAATATAGGTGGAATCCAAAACCCCTATCAGCAGCAGCAGCATTTGCTCTCAATATGATGCTCTGCTTTGTCCTTCCCACCATGTGTGCCTCCCTCCTGCCTAAGGTTGACAACTCAGTGCTGAGAAATTCCTACTGGGTGTAGTTTGGGGTGTAGTTTGGGGAGGAGTGAGGTGTAGGGAAGGGAGAGGCCTCAGCAGGATATAATGCCATAGAGGCCACTCTCCAAAACAGCCATTTTCCCCAAGGGAACCGATCTCTGTTGTCTGGAGATCAGTTGTAATTCTGGGAGATCTCTCCAGGCCCCACCTTGAGGTTGGCAACTCTGCCATGCATCTGCAAAATGCTCTCTGGGACTGGTAGTTCTTAGTGTGTGTGACCAACCCTATCAGACCACTGGGAGGTGAAGAGTTAAATCTTCTCCAGAATGGAGAGCTTTTTGAATGACAGGCTACTCCAAGCATTCTGATTGGCCAGCTCCAGCTAAGGGCAGAAATTTCTAGTAGCTTGGTGCTGAGGGGGGAGGGAGGGAAGAGAGGCAATTCTGACCCTAAACTGTTCAAAATCTGCTCTGAGGATGAATTCAGTTGAAGGACTGAATGAGTCTCAGTTGGTGCCGAACGTAGTTTTACACACAGACAGGAGAACCGGGAATGAGATCCGGCAGGGTTGTTGGGTAGTGAGATGAGACACCCCTTCAGGCCAAAAGAAAGGGGAAATATACCTTCCAGGGAGAAGAGAAGAATCCATGCCCAGCCAAACAGCAAGTGTTATCTCCGGGAGGAGGAGGGGAGATCCCTGGTCGGCTAGGAAAGGAAGTTGCTTGAGACACCTCAGGAGCTGGATAGAAACGGGGGATTGAAAGGGAAGGGAGTTGGGTGCTGAAAGAAGGTACAGCCTCAAGGAAATAGGAGGAGAAAGGGGAGGAGGAGGAGGAGATTGTATTTATACTCCGCCCTTCACTACCCGAAGGAGTCTCAGAGCGACTTACAAACTCCTTTCCCTTCCCCTCCCTGCAACAGACACCCTGTGAGGTAGGCGGGGCTGAGAGAGCTCTTTGGAGGATTGCCCTAGAGAGAACAGCTCTGAAAGAACTTGTGAGTGACCCAAAGTCACACCGGCAGCTGCATGTGAGTGAGTGGGGAATCAAACTTGGTTCTCCCAGATTAGAATCTGCTCTCCTAACCACTACACCAAACTGATTCTTTACTGTAGTGTTTGGAAAATATGGGCGGAGGGGAGCCTCTTGATATTAAGATCTCAATAACTAAGAAAATAACCTTCTATAGCCCTCATTTGTCTGTATAAAGAATTACAATTTGTACCACCACTGATTTTTGCCCCAAAGTTAACGACTCCTGATTACCCCTGACCTTCACCTGTCTTTTAAATAAAATCTTTTGTTCTATTTGACTGTTGCATAGTCTCAGGTGCCATTTGAGGGTCTTCAACCCAACAGGGCTCCTTATTCTTCCCTCAGGTTCTCAGGCTGGGCTAAAAGCCAGATTGTATCTCTGGGACAGACAGTCTTTGAAAGGCAAAGAAGAAAGTGATGTTACTTGGGGGAGGCTCAGACACAGAAGAGAAGAAAATTTGGGAGGGAAAATCTACCCCTGAGGGAGGGAAGCATGAAGGCCATCGTAGGCTGCAGTCACAGTAAATAATCCACTTTCAACTCACTTTCAGTGCACTTTCCAACTGGATTCTACTGTGTGAACCAGTGTTCCCTGTAAGGTGGGCTGGCCTGCGCGAGCGCGCTCATCTTTCCCTCCCAGCGCACGACTTTTTCTTCCTAACGCAGAAGATCTGGCTCCCAGGAGTTGGTGGCCCCTCCCTCCTGATTAGCAGCCCCCTTATGCTTTTTGCCCGGGGCTCACAAAGCCCCCCTTCCACTTTTGGCAGTCCTCATTCTGGCCTGTTGAGCGAGCTGGCCGGGCAAACTTGGAGCCATCGGGAATTGCTGCCCGGGCCCCTCATCCCTCGGACAGCAGGAGGTCTTGGTCTTGGGGGGGGGTAGTGGGGCCAGGTGTGTGTGGGGTGGGAGGAGCCACACACCACATGCTGGCAGGTGGGAGGGTGGCTGTATCCCACAGGGTGACTTTGTGCACCCCAGAGGCTGCAAGGCACAGGGACCCTGGAGATCAGTTGGCGAGGGGAGGGGAGAAGGAGCCGCACACTGCGCACTTGCTGGCAGTACACCTTATTATCCTTATGCTTGAACAACCCCTAGGCAGTAGAGTTAAATGAAGCAGCTGATTAATTTGGGATTGTCAATTCTATCTTAAGGGCTCTCAGATGCTCAGGCTCCACGTTGACGTTGGTCCTATACACTTAATGCTAGAACCTAGTGTTAAAAATGTTGCTGCAGATCAAAACAGTATGGCTGTGTATTGGAGAGCTCTATAGAATGGTATCCATCCTCTCAGGCTGTAGCTAAGAGTCATAAAGCAAGAGCCCTTAAAGAATTGTATTAAAGTATTGTAAAGAACCCCATTAAGTTGCCAGTTTCTTCTATAGCTGGGGCCCAAGCTCAGTACTGAGCATCTCTTAAAATTTACATACATCTATAGACATGGGCTGATTTCCCACTACAGCTGCCTCAGGGTTGTGCTGCCATTTGCCCCGATACTATTCATCAATTTCACACCGAAGCCGCGGGGCTGCATTTTGACCTGCGGCTTCGCCCAATTTCCCCCGCAGTTTCGTGATCCTCAAAAAACAGGATCACAAAACTGCGGGGAAATCAGGCGAAGCCACGGATCAAAATGCAGCCCCGCGGCTTCGGGTGTGAAATTGACAAATAGTATTGGGGCAAATGGCAGTGCAACCCTGAGGCAGCTGTAGTGGGAAATCAGCCCTGGTCTGCAGTTCATTGGCATTTAGACTTGTATGTTTGTGATAGTTCAAAAGTTGGTTCACAACTGACCATTAGGAGATGTTGAGGCTACTGTTTAGGAGCTGGGCAGACAATTAGATCTGCTGGTGAAGAAAATCCCATAGTAAGCAGCTGCAGGATCTGTGCCCCATCTGGTAGTCTGTCACTGCTTGGGTTCTACTGTTGTCCAGATTTTAAACAAATAGTGTGTGAGCAAAACCCAAGTGTCATCAGGAGGCCCCCCAGCAGTGAAAGGCCAACAAAATTTTTAGGGTATAAGCTTTTTTGATTCTTGTAAAACTTCTGTAATGAGACTTGACTCGATACTGTTTTTAGTTATGTTTAAATCATTCTTAAAATAAAGATTCTCACAAGGTTATGGTTATATTTTATGTTTGTATGTTTTTATGTTTGTAAACTGGAATTAATATAATAAAATAAAATGTAGGCCGGGTCACAACTTTTATGGTTTGGCTCATGAAGAAAAAAATTTTGCACAAAGAGCTTCAGAGCTTAGAGGGAACATTGGTGTGAACTAGCAAAATCCAGCTGGAAAGTGCATTGAAAGTGGATTGAAAGTGGATTATTCAGTGTGTGTGACCGCAGCCTAAGTGTGATATATCTTGGAGCCCCAGCAGTTCAAAATGGTGCTTGAAATTGCCACTCTAATGCTGCTTCAAATTGGCTCTAGCTAAGGTTGGCAGCTCTAGGTTGGGAGACACCTGGAGATTTTAGGAGTGTCTCCTGGGGAGGGCGGGGACTGAGGAGGGGATTGACCTCATTGGGGTAGGATGCCATAGAGCCTGCCTTCCAAAGCAGCCATTTTCTCCAGGGGATCTGATCTTGGTTGTCTGGGAAGCAGTTGTAATTCCCGAAGATCTCCAGCTACCACCAGGAGACTGGCAACCCTAGTTCCAGCAGAACTCACAAGATCTGGACAACATATGCATAGATATAAGGAAATAAGGCCTAATCAATTGTTTTCCTCAGTTTTTTACCTCATGGTTAAGGGAGGGGATCACAGCCTGGGCTGGGCCCCATTGGACCTCCAAACCTGGTAAAGGGGGGGCTGCCTGGGGCAGTCCCTCTTGATTTGTGATGAGCAGAATTTTGAGGCTGTGTAACAGGAAAAGGTTGAAAAGCACACAAAATGGCCTGCCTTTTCTGCTGCAATTCTGATTTCTTGGGGGAAATTTTGTGGAATGCTTATTCGGTGAGGATAATGGGTTTGGCCTAGCATTTCTGGTGCACTGTGTTCCCCATTAGTGTGACATTTTGTACTAGGAAAAGAAAGAACAGATTAGTCTCTGATGGACTGTTGGACACTTTGACACTTTGACAGCATGAGGTGAGGGGAATTTACTGTCAATTTCCACCATGGGGGGGCTCCTTTAACAGCTCTCAAGGGCTCCCTTAACTCAGCGGGATTATTGCTGATCGCTGCCAAGAGACAATCTTGTTAAAACATAATGCCTCTAATCCAACTAGCATGGAAACGTCATGCCAAATTAGTCCAAAAAGGTTACCAGCCACAAAATATATTACTAGATGCCATGCCATAATCAACTTGCCACATTGGTAGCTGGCATTCCAGGCATGCATGGCAGCCATGACCCATCCATGGGAACTGCCAAAACAGTCTTGCAACTGCCAGATATTGTCCATATAACTGGAGTCCTTTTTCTTATCCATCTGAAATTGTGGTGTAGTGGTTACTGCCTGCAGAGATCCAGGTTCAAATCCCGGCTTGCCATGACACTAACTGGGTCACCTTCAGCCAGTCCTACATCACAGTCCTCTTGTGATGATAAAACAGGGAGAGCTGTCAATTCTGGATCAAGAAATACCTGGTTATTTGGGGGGTAGGGTAGAGACAGAGATTAGTTTCCCTGGAGAAAACGTCCACTTTGGAGGGCAAAGTGTATGGCATTATACTCCACTGAGTTTCGTCCTCCTCCCCAAACCTCATCCTCCCCAGGCTCCACTCCAAATCTCCAGGAATTTCCAGCCTGGAATTGGCAACACTATAAAAATGGTGGAGAACAATATAGGCCACCTTGAAGAAAGGGTGGGCTAAAGACTAAACAATAATAATGATAAATAATATATAATAATGTAATACTAACAATAATAATCTAATAAATAATAAGAAAAAGCAAACAAAAATTACATCCAGAAGTGTGCTATACCATTGAAACTGAATAGAATGAAAAAACAAACAGAATGTTTGAAAATCCAAAGGGAACTGTTTTCCACCGTGCTATATTTTCTTCTTCTCTTTTTCTTCTAGAAAGCAAACCATTTTAATAATGCCTCCTTCAATAGTTGATAGTACCAGCCATTATGGCTGCTTAATGGAAAGATAATGCCAATTAGTTAAAACCTCATTATTTCCCATCTATTGGAATCCTGTGAAATATATCAACACCAATCCATTTTTAAAAATGAAGCATACAAAATTATATATAAAGCTTTTATTAGACCAGAGCTACAAAAAGTCCTCAAAATTGACAGCACTGGACTTTCCCCCTCTCTAATATGGGAGGGAGTTGCTCTGCCTTCAGCCTTCCAGTTTAATATAGTTATACTCAGGGCTATTTTTGGGCAGGAACGCACAGGAACAGAGTTCCGGCTGGCTCCCAAGTTGGCCACACCCAGCAGGAACTCATTAGCATAATAGGCCACACCCAACAGCAGAAACTCATTAGGATTGGCTGTATTAGAGGTGTGTGGCCTAACATGCAAAGGAGTTCCTGCTCCTAAAAAAAGCCCTGGTTTTGACAACAAACAAGGTAAACAGAATAAGAAGCAAAAGGTGGGTGTGGCTGGATGGCCACACTTCCGGTAACATGGGGGTGTGGCCTAATATTCCAATGAGCTGTGATGTCATGGGTGTGGCCAGCTATGCTAATGAGTTACTGCTGATGGGTGTGGCCTATTATGCTAATGAGTTCATGCTGGGCTTTTTCTACAAAAAGAGCCCTGGTTATACTTGTTAAGTATATAAAAGAATACAACATATTTGAGAAGGTGCCACAATTCATCACATTAATTATTTTTAAATACATTAGTCCGGGGGGGGGATGTATTAGTTAATATATCAGAGCAGCACAGTCACAGAAGTGTGGTATCACATCCTCCAAAGAAGTATAAGACACCAAACCAGTATATTGCAAAAAGGTAAGATTCCCATTTATTGAGGTAGATTCAACTCACTTCTGTGCCGCAGTCAAAAGGAAAGAGAGAAGCCGATCACAAGTTGGCAGCTCATCTGGCCTCTCGGGCATGCGTGCGAGTCAGACAGCAGGGCTCCCAGGGACCTGCAGATGTGTCCGGCTCTTTGCAGGTCCACCAACACAGAGATGGAACCCAAAGGGGCTCCTGTCAGAACAACGTTTAGTCACTCCTTGAGGTGCCATTGGACTCCTATTTTGTTTTGCTGCAGTGGACTTGCACAGCTATCCCTCTGAAATTTGTATATTGTTTTGGCACCGAAGAACTAGAAACTATGGCCCAGTCTGCATTTGCTCTGTAAAGCTGTTCTGTGCTGCTGTGGTGCCCTGGCTTCCCATTTGGCTCAGTATAAAGCTCTCCTCTGTCTGCATCTATCTATTTAGGGAGAGCGCGTGGGGGGGGCAGCCTCCCAGGGGCACCGGCAGGGCGCTGCAGGGAGGAAACGGCACCTGTGACCCCCCAGAAAGTAAAAGGGGGCGACCTGGCAGAGGGGGAAGCAGGGGGGCAGGAAAGACAGAACGAGCTGGGTAAAAAATACAAAACACCCATCAGTTGCCAGGCAGGACATTCTGGAGACGGCCCCAGGAAATAACAAAGGGTTCAGGGATGGGCATGCTTCCAACCCCCCCCCGCCCAAATATGATTGCAGGAAAATGTTCCCTGGCTGCTTTTAAACACAGACGACTGGATTTTCAGCTAACTTGTTTTCTTTGTGACAATTTGCGTATCTCCTTAGAAAAGATTTTTTTTGGGGGGGAGAATTCAGCTCCAGTTCTCTGCTTTTTTGCTCACAATGGCTTGACGGTGGGGAGGAGCAGTTGTGCCACCTTAAAACCACATTCAGATAAGGCGGTGAGACCCCGTAGTGACCTCAGAATGAACACTCAGTGGCAATAAAATGATGCAGACAGCTGATGCTGAGATGAAACAATAGGAGAGTGGATGCGGTGTGAAATGCAGACAGAGAGTTGTGAGACGATGTGAGATCATTTGCAAAACAGTGGGAAATACCACTGCAGATGGGACTGATGTGTAGATAGAGACACAGTCCTTTAGAACAGGGCAAAGAGAGAATGGAGAAATGATCTGAGGAAAATGCCTCCGTGCCTCTCGTACGCTTTCCCCTCGAGTCTTCCTGTCGTCTGGGTGACACTTGGGGTTGCCAACTCTAGGTTTTGGAGAGGGGAGGGATCTCAGCAGCGTATGATTCCAGAGAGTCCACCATCTAAAGCAGCGGTTTTATACAGGGAAACTGACCTCTGTAGTCTGGAGAGCCATTGTAATACCAGAAGATCTTCAGGCCCCACCTGGAGGCCGCCAACCCTAGTGCCAGCTCATCTTCCCCAGCAAAACTGCCTTGGAAATAGAGGGGTGGACACAGTAACATCCCAGGTCCATGTAATGCCATGCGAAGGGGCCCCAGACCCCAATTCTGTGGGATTTTAAAAGAATTAGACAAGTTTATTAATAGGTCTGCTTAGAGTTGCCAGATCTCGGTTGGGAAACACCTGGAGATTTTGGGCACGGAGCCTGGGGAGGGGAGGGGCTTCAGCGGGTTCTAATGTGTACAGTTCACCCTTCAAAGCAGCCATTTTCTCCAGGGGAACTGATCTTGCTCATCTGGAGATCAATTGTAACAGCAGGAGACCTCCAGGTGTCACCTGGAGGCTGGAAAGCCCAGGTCTGTGAGCCATAGTAGCTAAATGGATCCTCCATGTTCAGAGGTGGATCTTCTGATTATGAGATGCCAACACCAAGCTGGGGTGGTCTTAGCCAGTGGGCAAAAGGGGCAGTTGCCCTGGGACTTGCCAGGGCCAGGCCCACCAGAGGAAAAGGTAAGCAGAACAGCCCCCTGCTGCCCCTCCCACTTGCCTCATCTGCGGCTTCTGCAGCTGGAACAGGGGCTCCTACCCACCTTGCATGGGGTGAGGGCCACTGCTCGGTTGGAGAGGGCAGAGTAGTGGTGGCAGTGATTCCGGGACCCACCTTGGACTCTTGGCCTAGAATAACTGAGACCGCTCCTGGTGCCAAGCAAACAGTGGGCAGCTATTTTATTTATTTATTTCATTAGACTTATATCCTGCCCTCCCTATATTGTAGGCTCAGGGCGGGTACCAGCATCTATCTGTCTGTCTGTCTGTCTGTCTCTGCTATTAGTGCAGATTTACAAATTAAAACATATTACAATAATCAATTAAAATCCATAAAATCATCAGCCTTAATTCACTAAAATCAGCATTCAAAACAACAATGTGCCTCAGTGGCAGATAGCGTGGTCCCAGCCTGGCCTCCGGTGACTAATCAGAATGGATGCCCGCTCCCGCAACTAAAGGCAACCAGTGGAAGAGCTCCGTCTTACAGGCCCAGCAGAACGATAATAGGTCCCACAGGGCCCTGATCTCTTAAGGTAGCTCAAATGGCCCTGGCCTAGTTGAGGCAAGCTGGACATCCCTGGGGCCAGGGCCTACCAGGAAGTGCTGGTTGGTAGAACACAATGTTCTACAGGGCTCATAGGGGGAGAGGTGGTCTCAAAGATATGCAGCATAGGGCTTTAAGCACCAACATCTTGAAACGGATCCGGTATTCAATAGGCACCCAGTGCAGGTCATGCAGCACCAGGCAGATATGTGCCCACACAGGCAGTGACATCTATTGAGGTTAACTGGTTTGGTTAATCCAGTCACCATTAGCAGAGTGCTTAAATAAAGCTACAAATGCAGGAGGGTCACTTTACCAGGTTACTCAGCTTACAAAGCTACACACGGCCACATTGCAAGTTCAGAAGAGAAATGCTCCTCTCTTTATTTGAGAAGTGCACTTTGGACAGGAAAGAGCAGAGACTGACAGGGTACCGACTTCCTAGCGAAAGGATGGAGGTGGATGGCGAGAGGCCCGTCTGCCTCATGGTGCCAAGAGGGGACAGCAAGTCCCTCTCTTGGTGGGTGCAGGTAGAGAGCAAGTCTTCATTCAGAGTGCGAGAGAAGCAGGAAAGGGAAATTGGCCCCTAAGATTACAATCTGCATATCAAAGAGGACAGTGGCAGAAGAGTAGATACAGGAAGAAAGGTGTCAGACTCCTGGGCAAGTTACTCTTTGGCAGTGATATGTTTATTGAGTTATAACCAAGGTCCTGATCACAACAGTACTGTGTCAGATCTGAAGATTTTGGCAGGTACAATCAAAGATATAGGTAATTCAAATGTAACCCTCCCTAAGGCCCACTCCTATGTCACATCCATTCCACCTAGCCCCAGCGTCTCTACCCCTCTTCCCCTGGGAAATATATGACCCCATTATCTAGAAAAGCAAGCCGGCATCAAAAATCTCAAGGACATTCCTCTGGGAATGAGAGGAAGGCTTCTTTGGAAGAGTTACACTTCTACACTCCACACTCACACCCCCACCTAAGGAATTCCCCTCCCCCAGCATCCATGGCAAACTGAGCAGAGTGAGGTCTGACAAAAAGTCATTGTGCCTGTTATGTCCTGACTTGTGAACAGACTGTATTCTTTCACATGTTAAGCTTGAAGTCAGGACCAGGATTGTAAGCCTCGACAATCCTATTGGTTGTTCTTGATTTTGCACTGTTTGTAACCAATCAGAACTGACTGAAATGTTATGGAGGGAACAAGCCTCATTGGTCCTTATCCCTCAAATGTTATTGGTTGTTAACCAAAGTAGGGGCATGGTTTTGTTAGCCCGGACTATTTAGAAAGGAGCTGTGCTCCACTGTTTTTGTGTGTGTTATCTGATCATCTTATTGCTCTTAAATAAAGCTGAATCACTGTTAATCACTCTCTTAGTTAAGGCTCATACTTAACAGTGCCTATCTAGCTTTCTAGCCTCTCTTTCCACTCAGTCTGGAGGTCTGAGGGGACATCACATCTGGAACTTCAAACAACAGCAACACCCACGCTGCTGCATTCTGCAGTAGCTGCAACTTCTGGAGCAGAGTCAAGGGAAGCCACACATAGAGAGAATTACAATAGTCTAATCTGGAAGTAGCCATTGCATGGTTCACCACAGCCAGATCATGGCGGGTGAGATACGGGGCCAACTTTTTGACCTGCCTCAGATGAAAAAAGGCAGACCTGGCAGTAGCGGTGACCTGGGCCTCCGTAGTCAATGAGGCATCCAGGAACACGCCTAGGCTCTTCACCCTTAGTGCCAGCACCAATAGAACCCTGTCAAAGGCTGGTAGCCTAATACCCAATCCCAGACCCCCACAACCCAGGTGCAGGACCTCCATCTTTGTTGGATTCGGTTTCAGTCTGCTCTGTTGCAGCCATCCAGCCACAGCTGGTAATGCCCCATCCAGATGTTCAGGGGCAGGGTCTGGGTGGCCATCCACCAGTAGATAGAGCTGGATGTCATCTATATATTGGTGAGAACCTATCCCATACCTCCAAATAATCTGGGTGAGGGGGTGCATATAGATTTTGAATAACATCGGGGAGAGAATCGCTCTGTCAGAAGCCCTAACCTAGTCAGCAAAACACCATGCCTTGCGGTTCAAGCAAGAATAGCATTTATTATAGAGCTGCAATAGAAAGGTCACTGAGGCAGGTACATTGTTCAGAATGACTTGGTTACAGAAAGCAAGTGGTTATACCGAGAAGGGGGTGAATGGGGACCCCCCCCTTCTACCAATCAGGGAATAACATGCGACTGGGAATCGAAAGTTACTACGCTAATGAAGTTCCCAACGCCCCCATTATTCTCAAGAAAAGCCGGAGCTTTGAAAGCGATAGTAAAGCTCGCAGCTTGACTCCTCAAGGTCAGAATGTTCAGTCTGCGAGAGATAGGGGTTACCAGATGCACATTCCACTCTCACACCCTAGACATAAATCAACACCCCTCGGATTCCAACCTCCCGCCTGTCACGCCACTATGGCGCCCATTGCCATCCTCCCCTCCCTCCATCCATCATGGCAGGGCTACCTGACATGCTCCCTGTGGCACACCACATCCACGTGAGTGCCACTAAGACAACTCCCCTCCCCAAGCACCACCCTCTGTCCCTAATCTTGGAGAAAGGGGGCCAGCCACTGTAAGGCTAGTCCCCATATCCCCACATCAGCAAGGTGGTGGGTCAACAGTTCATGGTCAACCATATTGAATGCTGCTGACAGATCAAAAAGAATCAGCAGCGTGGAACCACCTTGATCCAGATGTCTCTGGAGGTCATTCACCAGGGCGACTGACACTGTCTCCATCCCATGAGCAGGTAAAAGCCAGACTGGAAGGGATCTAGAATGTTAGCATCCTCCAAGAAGGCCTGAAGCTTGCTCCCATTTTGACATTTTCAATGGCATTGGAGTGGATCAAAAGCAAAGTGCATGATGATATGGACCTTTCATCTGAACCAACATAATTATTTTATTTTATTGTATTTTATTTAGAACTAGGAATAAGGAATAAATACAACAGGCTCTAGAAAGAGGCTCTGGGAGAGTGCCCCGGCTTTGGGCACTCAGTGACAATTTGCTGTGGCAATCTCAGCAGGGTATAATGACAGAGTCCACCATTTTCTCCAGAGGAACTGATCTTTGCTACCTGAAGAGCAGTAGTAATTTTGAGTGATCTCCAGCCCACCCCCAAGATTGGTAACAGTGGTTCCCCAGGAGGGAGTGGCTGGTTTGGAGGGTGGAGTCTATGGCATTGTACCTGTCTGAGGTCCCACCCCTCCTCAACACTCACCCTCTCCAGGTTCGACCCCTCAAATCTCCAGGAATTTCCCAACCTGGAGTTGACAACCCTATCTCCCTCCCAGCCAACCATCAACCTACCTTTAGTTTTCCATCTCCTCCCCCATCCCTCCTACAGAGCAGTTGCAATTTTGAGTGATCTCCAGCCACCACCTGGAGATTGGCAACAATGGTTCCCCATCAGGGAATGGCTGGATTGGAGGGTGGAGTCTCTGGCATCGTACCTGTCTGAGGTGCCACCCCTCCTCAAACCTCACCCTCTCCAGGCTCCATCCCTCAAATCTCCAGGAATTGCCCACCTGGAGTTGGCAACCTGATCAGGACTGGGCCCAATGAGTTTTCTCCCAAAGGCCAACATAGGTGTGGAAAGGGCCTTTTACTGACAGAGGAGAAAGTACAGGTGCCAACTTTGATTTGGGAAATACCTGGAGATTTGGGGGGTGGATCCTGTGGAGGGCAGCATTTGGGGTGTGTGTGGAAGGACTCAGCAGTAGAGTCTACCCTCCAAGGGAACTGATCTCTGTCATCTGGAGGTCAATTGTAACAGTGGGAGATCTCCAGGTCCCACCTGGAGATTGGCAGCCCTAGGGGAAAGTCAGCCGCACAGCGGGGAGTTGAAGAAAATGGTCTGATGGTCGCTGACCCACCTCGTTAGCCAGCCAGCCATGCTGAAGCTAAGCAGGAGAAAGAGCCTTTTCCCATTTATTCTGACAGGAAAGTGGCCGTTGGGGAGGGGGTTATGGGCGGGGAGGGGGTTATGCTGAAAGTCTTTTGTTTTTTTACTCACAGAACCAAGCTTGGCTGCCTACCAACATCCACTGAGGGGACAGTCCCTCACAGGAGTCAAGAGAACTGTCTTCCTCAGGAGAGAGAGCTGTCTGCCAGGGGGAGTGGGTGGGGAAGAGGAGCAGACCCAGCACTCGGCCAATGGCACGTGAGTACTCTTGAGTGGCGGCTGATGGGCCAATGGCTGAGGGAGAGCATTTTACAGCCAATGGGAGTGCATGGAATCTTGCGAAACCAAAAGATAAATATTTATAAGGAGAGATGTTTTTATGCCACTTTCCACCCAACCAGGATCCACAAGGTGGCAAACATTAAAACTGTTATGTCCTCAGAGACATAATGGTAAGCATAGTGAGCAGGTGCTCATTATGCGGATTCTGAATACTGTCTGGTGTTGCCCAATCAGAGGGCTAGTACAGAAACAATTATGATTGGTTGTTAACAGGCAATATGATTGGTCCTTATAACTGCATGATGATTGGCTGCCTTGTTCAAATGTTATTGGTGCGTTTACATTCTGTGGGTGTGGCTACTACAGCCAGAACTGTATTTAAACCCTTGTGTTTGTGGACTATTTCGTCTAGCTGGTCTAGTCCTTAGCTGGTCTAACTTGGAGCTGAAATAAAGCTGAAATCACTTTTGAACTGACCTCCAGTGTGCTGTCTCATACTTATCAACTGGCGACGAGGATGAGATTTAGCGGGTAGGCAGCCCCGCTGAGACACCACAGAGGAAGTTCCGATCGACCGCGAGTTTCCGAGGGAGCCGTCCGCTCCAGGAAGCGCCGCGATGAGCTCCAAGCACCGGTTCGAGCTGTTCGAGCCCGCGACTGAGGACTGGGAGGCGTACCTCACCTGGTTCGAGTTCCACCTCGAGAGCGGCGGGGTGACGGATTCTGCGAAGAAACAAGCTGCACTGCTTAGCTCGTGTGGCAAAGAGGTGTTCGACATTGCTCGTTCACTTGTCACGCCTGATGACATCAAGACCGTGCCGTACGCCACGCTGACGGAGAAGTTGAAGGCTCATTTTGCACCGCAGCCTTCAGAGATCGCTTCCCGGCATGCGTTCTACGACAGGCGGCAAGGCTCCAGCGAATCTGTAGCCGAGTTTGTGGCGGCATTGAGGAAGTTGGCAAGGGCTTGCAACTTCGCCGATCTCGAAACAGCATTGCGAGACCGGCTGGTCTGCGGTCACCGTGATGCAAAGCTGCAACAACGCCTGTTCGCCCTCAAGACGCTGACATTCAGGGTCGCGTTCGAGGAAGCCTTCGCCGCTGAAGCTGCTGAAAGGTCGACGCGAGAAGTGAGACAGCGGCCAGCGGCAGCCGAATCCAGCATTCACCAACAGGTCGAGGACCGTGAGCCAGCGGCCGCCATGGATGACATACGAGAGCCTTGTTCCAGCAGCCAGTCGCGAACCCAAGTGAAGACTGTGCCAGCACGTCAGTGCCTTGGTTGTGGCGGGAAGCACGAGCGCGACACCTGTTGGGCCAAAGGGTTGGTTTGTCGGGCTTGCGGAAAACGCGGGCACATCGCCAGAGTTTGCAAGTCGAAGAGATCGCCGCCTACGTCGCCTCCGCAGCGCTCTCAATTCTGAAGCAAGGTCAACACAACCTGCTCTTCATCCCTGTCGTCCCGAAACCCGACCCTGTCGTCCAACCCCTCTTCATCGTCGACTGTTCTCACCACGGGAGTTCCCCGGAGGAAGAAGATTTTCGTCACCGTGTATCTTGACGGCGTGGCCTGCCCTTTCGAAGTCGATTCGGGGTCGGCTAGAACCATCATTTCGACGCATACACTAGATCGTCTTTTCCCTCGCCAAAGCCGTCGCCGTCTCCTACCAACTGATGCCTGTCTTGCCGATTTCCAAGGGCACAGAATTCCGTTGGCCGGTGAGGCTGAATTTGAAGTCAGCTTCAAAGAGCGGAAGGCGGCTCTGTCCCTAATTGTTGCTGAAGGGGACAGGGTAAGCCTCTTAGGGCTTGATTGGTTTGAACCATTGGGCATTGCTATTTCTGGCATTAATGCAGTGTGTTGTGATAAATGGGATTGCTTGTATAACGAGTTTCCGCAGGTTTTTGGAAAGGGATTGGGAACCTATACAGGTCCCCCGGTTTCATTTGAACTGGATCCAAATGTACGGCCTATTAGGTTAAAATATAGGAAGGTACCGTTAGCATTGCGACCAAAGATAGAAATGGAGCTCGACAAGCTCATTGAGCAAGGGGTCTTAGAACCGGTACCATACAGCAAATGGGAAACACCCATCGTTACTCCTGTCAAACTCGATGGTTCTATAAGAATTTGTGCAGATTATAAATGTACGATCAATAAGGCGTTGCAACAGCACTCTTATCCTGTACCTGTGATAAGTCATGTACTTGCATCTCTGGGGGGGGGCAAGGTTTTTGCAAAGTTGGACCTTGCCCAGGCTTATCAACAACTGCCTGTGGATAGCGATGCAGCAGAAGCACAAACCATCGTAACTCATAGAGGTGCGATTTGAGTCAAGCGCCTCCAATTCGGGGTTAATGTCGCACCGGGAATCTTCCAAGGATTAATGGAAGGGTTGCTTAGAGGCCTCAAGGGAGTAATTCCTTACTTCGATGATGTGCTTATTGCAGGGAATGATGAGGAGGAATTGCTTGAAAGAGTCAAGCAGGTTTTACTTTGTTTTCAAAAAGCTGGGTTACGTGTAAAAAGGGAAAAGTGTACGATAGGGGTTCCCAGTGTTGAATTCCTGGGATTCAAAATCGATGAGCAGGGAGTTCACCCAACCCCGGGAAAGGTATCTGCCGTTCACAACGCACCTAGGCCCCAAAACAAAACGGAGCTACAGGCTTTTTTAGGACTTGTTAATTTTTATCATGCGTTCTTGCCTCACAAAGCTTCGGTAGCCGAACCGTTACACTGTTTATTAAATAAGGATGCAAAATGGGTTTGGGGGCAGCGTCAAGAAGAAGCTTTCCAAAATGTTAAAATGTTGTTGACGTCTAGCAGTGTCCTCACGCACTATGATGAGACAAAAATGTTGGTTCTGGCGGCTAACGCGTCGCCGTTTGGAGTTGGGGCAGTTCTAAGCCATATTATGCCTGACGGGTCTGAGGCACCAATTGCCTATTATTCTAGGTCACTGAGTGGGGCTGAAAAGAACTACGCCCAAATCGATAAAGAAGGGTTGGCGCTTGTGAGTGCAGTTAAAAAGTTTCATGACTTTTTGTACGGGAGACGTTTTCTTTTAGTTACTGACCACAAGCCGCTACTTGGGATTTTCGCCCCTGACCGCCCCACGCCTAACATCCTGTCGCCCAGGATGTTAAGATGGACTCTATTCCTCGCCGCATACGAGTACGACATAGAGCACAGACCGGGCAAGTGTATTGCTCACGCCGACGCCCTGAGCCGATGCCCCCTGCCAGAGACTGATCTAGACCCGGCTCCAACAGCGGACATCTTCGCGCTCGATGAACTTTCTGAGGCTCCATTGCGGTCTAAGGACATTGCCACACACACCCAAAAAGACTTAATTTTGTCCCGCGTTTTAAACTGGGTGTGGAGGGGGTGGCCGAGTGTGTGCAACGAGCCTGAGTTTAAGGCTTATTGGGGGAGAAGAACTGAACTATCTATTGCTAAGGGCTGCGTTCTGTGGGGGAGTAGAGTTGTTATTCCCCCCAAACTAAGAGGGAGCGTTCTGAAATCCCTGCATGCCGGGCATCCAGGAATTGTGCGGATGAAGGCCCTGGCTCGGGGATACGTATGGTGGCCTGGGCTCGATGCTGACATCGAGGAGCGAGTTCGGGGCTGTATGAACTGCCAGCAGTCCCGGGCTGATCCGCCACGCTCCCCTCCAGCTGAACTAAACAGAGCTGAAAAGCCTTGGTCAAGGCTACACTTCGACTTCGCTGGCCCTATCAACGGCCAGATGCTTCTGGTGGTCGTAGATGCCTTCTCGAAGTGGCTGGAGGTAGTTCCCATGCGGTCAACGACAGCGGCAAACTTAATAAAGGCTTCGCGCCAACTTTTTGCCACCCATGGGCTACCTGACGTACTTGTCAGCGACAACAGGCCACAACTGACCTCTAGGGAGTTCGCCGGCTTCCTAGAGGGTTACGGCATCCGGCACATCACCACAGCACCATTCCACCCCGCCTCCAACGGCCAGGCAGAAAGAATGGTGCGGACGGCGAAAGAGACCCTCGCCCGACTGCAAGGTGAGGACTGGGACCATCGAGTGGCCGATTTTCTCCTGTGGCAGCATGTCACTCCCAGCTGTGCTACAGGGAAAAGCCCGGCCGAGCTTCTGATGGGGAGAAGGCTGACAACCCTTCTCGACCGCCTGCACCCAGACCTGGATGGCAGCAGAACCGTGCGGCCCGAACCAGCCACTCCATCCAGGGAGTTCCAGCCCGGAGACTTGGTCTTCGCCCGGAACTACGCTGAGGGGCACCGGTGGCTTAGTGCCGAAGTCACCAACAAATTGGGGTCTCGAATGTATGTGGTGAGGCTATCTGACGGCCGAAAGATACGCCGCCACATAGACCAACTCCGGCAGCGATGGTCTCCTGTGGACCAGGAGATTGAAGCCGGAGATTGTTACAGGCCCAGGGAGCAGACCCACTTGCCTCCGGACGAGGTGAGTGCTGCTGGTTCTCGTTCAGAACCTGAGGCAGGGCAGACCCCTGCACTCTCGGACCCTGTGGACCCTGTCAGCCCAGCAGTGCCTGGCGCTGAACCTAGTGCAGACCCTGATTCACCTGAAGCCCCAGAACTGAGGCGGTCCCAACGAAGCCGAAGGGCCCCTCCCCATCTCGCAGACTATGAGTGTGTTCCATCTAAGGGGGAGGAGTTGTTATGTCCTCAGAGACATAATGGCAAGCATAATCGAGCAGGTGCTCATTATGCGGATTCTGAATACTGTCTGGTGTTGCCCAATCAGAGGGCTAGTACAGAAACAATTATGATTGGTTGTTAACAGGCAATATGATTGGTCCTTATAACTGCATGATGATTGGCTGCCTTGTTCAAATGTTATTGGCGCGTTTACATTCTGTGGGTGTGGCTACTACAGCCAGAACTGTATTTAAACCCTTGTGTTTGTGGACTATTTTGTCTAGCTGGTCTAGTCCTTAGCTGGTCTAACTTGGAGCTGAAATAAAGCTGAAATCACTTTTGAACTGACCTCCAGTGTGCTGTCTCGTACTTATCAAAAACTTTTAAACAATTAAAATGCAGTTAAAATATAAAATTCAACTAAATACACATAAACAAATAACACTTGAAGGAGGGCCAGTAGCCATTATTGGAGGTATGCCAGATGTTTGTGTTTTTTTTTTTTTTAAAAAAAGGTCTCCACCTGCTGGTGAAAGACACCGATGGAGGGAGACAGATGAATCTCCCTGGGGAAGGGGAATTCCAGAGTTTTGGTGCCATGACCAAGAAGAACCTTTCTTAAGTTGCCGCCCATCTAGGCTCAGAGGGTGGGGGCAACAGAAGCAGGGCCCCTGAGCCCAACCGGAATGAGAGGGCAGGTTCATATGGGAAAGGGCGGTCTTTAAGGTATATTGTTCCCAGGCTGTACAGGGCTTTGAAAGTCAATACCAGCACGGCTCTTTTTGTAGCAGAAACTCCTTTGCGCATTAGGCGACACACCCCTAATGTGGCCAATCCTCCAAGAGCTTACAGAGCTCTTCTCACAGGGGCTACGGTAAGCTCTTGGAGGACTGGCTACATTAGGGGTGTGTCGCCTAATATGCAAAGGAGCTCCTGCTACAAAGAGAGCCCTGCCAGCCCCTGGAATTGAGCCTGGAAGCAAACTGGACCCGTGTAGGTGGAACCCGAATGGAGTGCTGCGATCCCTACCACCCACTCCAGTCAATGCTCTGGCCGCAGCATTCTATACCAGATATGGCTTCTGGGCAGGAGCCGTTTTGACATGCATGTAACAGGATCCCACCAGCACACTCTAGAGTTGCTGTCAGAGGGGGAAGGGAGTGGCAGAAGACATCCGGTCCCGCCGTAGCCAGCTGCCACCTTCGAAGGAGTGATGCATCTTCTGTTTCCCAACAAATAAAATATTTAGACAGATTCTCCAGGAGTTTTGTTTTGCCTAAATGCTGCCCGAGGAGTCATCCATCCTTCTGAATTTCATTCCTTTGGTGACACACGGCCACTTATCAGCTACAAATAACTCAGCACAATTTTCTTTGTGTGCTGAAGGTGTCCTCACCAAATAGTACAATAAATGCTGATGGCAATAAATAAGCAGTTTCATCAAATCGGGGCAGAAATATCTGTCCATTGCATATTTCTGCTTATATGTTTTGACGGCAATGAGTAAATTCCCAGCACAGAGCCTGAAAATTTATGACAGATGCTACTCCTGTTAATTTAAAGCGAATTTCAGGTCCAAATCCCAATGCATGGTGATACGCTAGTCACTCACTAACCCGACATTTAAATTATTTCCGCCATTTGCAAAGAGATCTCCTTGCTTTGGGGGGGGGGAAGTTGCCTTAGATTTTCTTTCATCTCTGCAGGAACAGTTCTGTTGACAAGGTGCACACTACACAGCTACAGGGGTGGGGGGCAAATTCGCCCTTTTCGCAACAGGCTTTTCTTGCACATGGGGCAGGGGCTGTGGCTCAATGGCACGCCAAAGGTCCCAGGCTCAACCCCCGGCAGCATCTCCAAGTAAAGGATTTGGCAGCAGGTGATGCGAAAGCAGGGCTATTTTGGGGCAGGACCGCACTGTTATGTATTGGGATGTGAATCCTTGCTATACATTTCCATGTTAAGCTTGAGTTTGAATGTGGCTCTTCAGCTGTCGCATTACCATTGGCTGGTTTCGGCGAAACCATTGTAAATACCCAATCACTGTGTGAGAATGTTGCAAAGAGGGAACGGTCCTGATTGGCCTTTATCCCTGTGTTATGATTGGCCTTTATCTCTGTGTTGTGATTGGCCTTTAGCAAACTGTGGGTGTGGCTTTGACAGCCTGGGAGAGTTTAAAAAGGGATCTGTGCTCTACTTGTTTGTTGTGTGTTCCTGAGTTGAAGTCTTGCTGTTAAATAAAGCTGGAATCACTTGAAGCTGAAATCGTTGTTGAGTCGATACTTAACACACACAGGAACGGAGTTCCGGCTGGCTTCAGAGTTGACCATGCCCACTACAGCCACAACCTCTGTGTGGGTGGCTACAGAGGGAAGGCCTGGAGAGCGAAACCCCCCCCCCCAGTGACTCCAAGGCAGGTGGTCCACGGGGAACCCTGGAAGGATCTGGGAGGCATTTAAATACCCTCCCCGTGCCTTCCCTGGCCTGTCCAAGAGCTGGCTTGCCCAGGCTCCCTGCTGCCACGAGACGCCCGGGCAAGCCAAGGGATGGCAGTTTAAATTGCCTTCCCTTCCCTCCAAGGACCAGCTTGCCTGGGCTCCCTGCAGCTGTGGGGTGCCTGGGCAAGCCAAGGGAAGGTATGGGGGTGTGGCCTAATACGCGAATGCACTGTGCTGTCGGGGTGTGGCCTAATATGCTAATGAGTTCCTGCTGGGCTTTTCCTACAAAAATAGCCCTGTGCGAAAGGACTTTCTCTGCCTGTGTTTGAGTTCGACAGCCCCTTCTTAGAAGCTGACAAGGCTGGTCTCTAAGGTGCCACCGGACTTGAATCTAGCTTTTCTACTGCAAATTGAACTGGCTGCCTTCCAGAAATGTTCTCTGCCAGAGACCCAGGAGAGCCACTGGCCATCTTAGTAATACCAACCCTGATGGGCTCCGGGTCTGAATCAGCAGAAGGCAGCTTTGTGTGCTCAGGCGCTTCACCTTTCCTTGTAGGAGAACGTGGCAGCCGCTCAGCTAGCCCTGTGCATCCAGTCTACCTGATGGGGATATCCACACAGGACTCAAGAAGCTGCCTTCTACTGAATCAGAACCTTGGCCCATCAAGGTCAGCATGGTCTACTCAGACTGGCAGCCGCTTGTCCAGGTGGTCCAGCTGAGGGCTTTCACATCCCCCGTCCTTTTAACTGGAGGTGCTGGGGATTGAACCTGGGACCGTCTGTGGGCTGAGCAGGTGCTCCACCACTGAGCCACATCCCTCCCCTGCTAATGGGCTCCACTGTCATTACCTGACAGGGCAAACAGTGCCTCATTTTGTTTCTTGGTCTTGCTAGATTGTGATGGAGTACTGGGAGCGCAGGTCCATTTGCTATGGCAGGACCAGGTGGGGACTTGTGTCCACCAAAACTTGCCTCAGTAGGTGATGTTGTTATACACACAGTTTATGAAACACTCAAGCACTTCATTGTTATACATTTTTGTACTCTGCCATTGACTAACAGGGTAACTTAGTAGGCACACTTAGCACTGCCCTGATATATAGATCTACATATATGCTAAGTGCCATTTATAATTCTAGCCATATAAACAGAAATTAACTATGGACATATATTTAGATATCAGCTTTGGTTCATTTATGACTTAAATGCATGATGGGAAAATGAAAACTGCTAGTTCTGCTGAAGCTTATGACCTTGGCAGGCCAGTTACAACTGCACATGTCTCTGATGCCAGTTAGCTGAGCTAAATGAAGAACAATAACAGCCTGTAAACATATCAGCTATAGAATGGATCAGGGGTCTTTTTGTAGAAAAACAGCTGCAGGAGCTCATTAGCATATGGTATGCTAATGAGCTATTAGGCTATTAGCATATGCCACGCTCCCTGACATCACTGGAAGTGATGTCAGAAGGGGAAGCAAAAGGGGGGAGGCATCTTCAAAAGCCTCCCCTTCCCTTCCCCAGCTGGTCTGGGTGGGGGAGCTAAGAGAGAAGGGGTTTAAAGTTTAAACTCCTTCTCATGAGAGTTGGGCCACAGAAGGAGGAAAGAGGGAAGGAAAGAGAGAGAGTAGAGAGAAGGAAAGAAGGAAGGAAAGAGGGAAAGAAGGAGAAGCAAAGAAGGAGGGAAAGAAAAAGAGGGAAGAAGGTGGGAAACAGGGAAAGGAGGAAAAAGAGAAGAGAAGAAGGTGGGAAAGAGGAAAAAGAGTGAAGGAGGGAATGAAAGAAATTTGGTGGCAATTCAGCCCCATTATATCCTATGGGCCATTGAAGTCAATGGTGAAAACATACGGTATATTCTGGGGGCCAGAGGGAGGGGTTTGAGGGACAGGCTCCAAACTCACAGGGTAGCTGATGGAGCCTCTCCCCAAGATACCCTCCAAGTCTCAAGTAATTGGACCAGGAGGTACAATTCTATGGGCCTCCAAACAGGTTGCCCCATTCCTCCATTGTTCTCTATTGTGGGAAAAAAGTAACTTATTTTCCCACCATAGAGAACAATGGAGGGAATAGGGGCAACCTGTTTGGGGGCCCATAGAATTGGACCCCCTGGTCCAATGTACTTGAAACTTGGTGGGTATCTTGGGGAGAGGCTCCATCAGCTACCCTGTGAGTTTGGAGCCTGTCCCTCAAACCTCCTACCCTCCAGCCCCCAGAATATACCCTATGTTTTCACCATTGACTTCAATGGCCCATAGGGTATAATGGAGCTGAAATTGACATTCGGCTGCCTGAAAGACTCCCCGGGACGCCGGCTGGGGGCGGGGCTTGGCTCCTGAGCTCCCAGAGCTGCGCTCCAGTGCGCTCCCCCCCAAAAAGACCCCTGGAATGGATACTTTTGGAATTTCACAGTCTAAGAAAAAGAAGTGTTTATAGTTTAGCTAAAAGAAAAAAGTTTACTTGGGGAAGCCCAGCCCAAAAGGTTTTCCACCAATCAGAAATCTGTCAAAAAAGCTTGTGAATTTCTGCATCAACATGGTCGGCCATCAGGAGAGGGAGAAGGCACCCCAGACGACACCAAGGAGAGTGATGAAGAAGGAGAAACTGGATCTTCTGATGAGGGCTCAGACTCTAAGTTGGGGGCAGTTGCCCACAAAAGAAAAGGCTATCATTTAAGGGGAGACAGAGGGAAAAAATAGATTGTTATTGTTCTCTGGAGTACTTTGTTTATATTTTGTTTGCGGGATGCAGCTCTTTATAAAATTGGGAATGCTGGGGAAATATTGAAATGTTTTATTAGCTGAATGATCATTTTTGGCAAAAGTCAATCTGCATTCAAGAGGCATGTGTCTTTTAAGAGTTATATAAGATCACCGATTTTTAGTTTTTAGTGGGATTTTCTTTTCTTTGGGTGTGTTCAGACGTGCCATTTGAACCGCTTTTGGCACACCTCAGAAACGGCTTTTACGTGCGCGTTCACATGCCCAACATCTGCGCACCGTCCCCAGCCGTCGCTTTCCGGAGCAAACCCCCTTTAAACTGGAGTATTTTGATACCACACCCAAGTGGTGTTTTTCTGATTCTCCGTTTCAAGCTGTACTTTCCTGATGTCTGATCACTCCATCAAGCCACTTCCGGGTGCTTCAACCCCCCTCCCCTCTGGGAAGCTGCCTCCAGCTTCCAGTTTTAGTCTGCCATTTTTTTTCAATGCCTTAGCGGTGTGCGCTTGAGCGGAACTCCGCGCTTAAGTTGAGTAAAGAAAAGCTTGAATGGTGCCTAGTTTAGGCATTTAGATGAGTCCGGGATCTCGGGGAGGCCAGTTTCGGGGTGAAAATTTAAACAGAAGTCTTCATTTAAACTTTAAAGGGACGTGTTGAAATCACTGTTCTGCGCATGCACCAAACTTTTAGTTCTGGAGAGGGCTGCCTGTGCGCATGCTCAAACGAGAGGGGAAAAAAAACCCCACCTGCATGAGGACAGCAGGGAGCCCCGAAGGAGGAGGTTAGTGTGATCGCGATTCTCCAGGTTAAAAAAGAAAACGCATCAGGCCAGAACAGTTTAAACTGCTCCGGCACACTGTCTGAACGCACCCTTTCTCTTGTAGATTGTAGTTCCCTTACCCTGGTTTTCTCTTTTTGTGTGTAGTCTTTTCTTCTTCACTGTATGTAGATTTAGAAAAGCAATTAAAAAATCCCCTTTAGGGGGCCAAGAGAGAGAGAGAGAGAGAGAGAGAGAGAGAGAGAGAGAGAGAGAGAGAGAGAGAGAGAGAATGTCAATGATATCAGGCAGATTGTCATATATTTCCAATGATTTGTCTCCCATGCAGTCCACATGGTTGCCAACCTCCAGGTGCAGACTGGAGATCTCCTGGAATTACAACTGGTCTCCAGACAACAGAAATTGTTAAATTATTTGAAACATTTATTCCACTTCTCCTAGAGCAAATGGCTGCTTTCAAGGGGAGTTACCCTGCTGAGGCACCTCCCCCTCCCCTCCTCAAACCCCAGTCACAGAGACCCTAACCCTCAAATCTCCAGGTATTTCCAGACCCAGAGCTGGCAACCCTACCAGTGCAACATACAACAATTTTATAGAAGAAGAGGAGGAGGAGGAGGAGGAGGAGATTGGATTTACACCTCACCCTTCACTACCCAAAAGAGTCTCAGAGTTGCTTAAAAAAAATGAGCATGAAACTATGGGCCAGAAAACACAGGGGGGAGGGGCTGTTTGCCCCGGAGCAAAATAAGGTGCAGTAGCCTGAGCACCCGGGCCACCAGGTTGCCACGCTCCCGCTCCAAGCGCTAATCACACCGCGCTGCTGCAGTGCGGCAAAAAAGCGGCGCAGCAGAGCACGCAAGCTGCGCTGGTGTAAGGTGCGCATGCGCTGGGGGGGGGGCTGCTGTCAGCATCTTGCATGTGTGCATGCACCAGTTGGCATTGGTGTGCATCCCATGGAAACTTACAACATCTGGAAACCCCGGGACATGGGCGGGTGTCAGATGCCATGGGATACTGGTGCTCCCACCATCAGACGCCAGCCTTTGCCCCGGGGTTTCCGGAAACTAGTGCTTCGTCCCTGGTAGTTTTTTACTCTGCATCGTCAGAGGGAAGCCGCAGGTTGGCCACGGGAGTGCTACGTCTCCCAGATGTGCCTGTGTGATCGTGCACAGAAACTCCACAGGGCTACCGTGCCTTCGGCGGGGCAAATGCTCCGTATGAACGGGGCCCTACCTACCTTTTCGTTGAGAAATGGGTTGACTGGACACATCCATTCCATTCTACCAGTAAAGACACATCATTGCAGAAAGTCTACAAGGAAGACTTAATAAGACTTAGCAACAGGGCTGTAGCCAGGATTTTGTAATTCAGGGGGCCTTTAAATAAGACAGGGGGCACTGTCACAAAATAAAAAATAAAATAAAAATAAAATTCTAAAAACTCACTTTTGTGGCATTTGCGGTCTGCTTACCTACGTGGGGAAGCAAGCTGCGCTTGTGGAAGGGGTGGTGGTGAGAGTCCTCCAGGTGGCCCAGAGAGTTGGAGGGCCTGGGGGCTGCATGGAAATCAGAGGGCCTTGGCAGGAAGTCAGGGGCCAGGCCCCGAAATGCTCCACTGTATCTACGGGCCTGCTTAGCAACAGAACAAAGTTAGAGTCCAAGACTTAGCAATGTGATCCATATTTGCAAGCTCTCAAACAATACAGCTTTCTTTCTTCCTTGACACTAATAATTCGCTGTAGACAAGGAATAAATAAATCTGTTATGCTGAAGATAAATAGTTGCTGTGCTGATTGCTTGTGGGTTTATCTTGCTTGTGGTGACGGTACCTCTGAGGGCAGTCCAACATTCACAACAGTCTGTCCGAAAAGTACAGAGGAGATTGCCAGGCAAGAGGGACTCCTGCTAACACATGGGGGAGAGAGGCTTACATTGCAGATTTATTGCCGTGGTAATCGTCAGCAGTGTGGAAGTAATCTTCAAATGTCTGAGAAGAGATTCAGCATTTACATTTTTAGAGGTTTTAAATATGAGTCGAGGCAGGCAAATGACTGCCATGAATGGTGATCGAAAAGTGACAATTGTACTAAAGGGAAACAGCAACAATCCCCCTTTTAAAACATTCTCATCCTACTTAGTTTTTGTTTTTGTTGCTGTTCCTCAAAATGGCCCGGCTTCAGTTTGGCTGGGGTTGCCGGCCTCCTACAAGAGAATGACTCAGCCTTACCCCACCTTCCGGAGTTGATATAAATTACCTGCCTACCATTTTTCTTCTCACCTTGACACAGAGAGTACTCCCTCTTTCTATGTTATACCTCTGAGGATGCCAGTCACAGCTGCTGGCAAAACATCAGGTCCTACAATGCCAAGACCACAGCCAGACAACCCAGAAAATCTACAACAACTGATGGACTCAGGGCGTGAAAGCCTTCCGACAAAACAAGAGGACCATCTCCATCAACATTATGAAACTACATAGCAATGTAAAGTTTGAGTCCAGTGGCAGCTTTAAGACCAACAAAGTATAATACCCAGAATTAAACTCTGTTGGTCTTAAAGGTGCCTTTGGACTCAAACTTTGTTCTGCTGCTTCAGACCAACATGGCGACCCACCTGATTCTACAAAGCACTGTTTCAGTGGGCTGGTGATAGCACTGCTGCCATTTGTGGTTTTGACCCAGGTGAGCTCTGCAATGATGACCCTAGTAGAATTTATCCTGGAAATGCTTTTTTCAATCATTTAAAAACATTTTTCAAGGTGTGTGCTCCTTTAAGCAGAATGATGTGCTGTAGTTGACTAATTCCTGCACTGAGCAAAGGGGTTGGAGTAAGTGACCTCTAGCATCTCTTCTAACTCTGCGTCAAGAGACTGGTCTCCTTTAAGAGAGTTTTCCTGCCTAGGTGTTAGCTTTCTTGACTATAGGAGTCATCACCCCCACCTGCTGCTTTGTTCTCAGACTTGGAGATACCTGGGATCCACCAGAAACTGAGTAGCATATTCACAGCCTGAATACTTTTGAGATCAGCATCCTACCACTAAATGCATTGTATTATTCCTGATTCTGCATATCGCACCTTATGAGCATGAAAGCTCTTGCACTACTTTATAGAATGTTTCCTGAGGAAGATCTGTTTTTTGAAATGCTGTTGTTATAAAATCTGGAGATGACGCTGATGTACTCTTATATAAGGATTTTCTTATGACTTAATGGATTTTCTTCATTGTTATGTAGTGTTTATTGGCAACAATGTATAGAAAATATTTTCTTTGTAAGTCTTGTTGACTATCTTGATCTGTGGGTCAGGCTCTCACATCTAAAGTGGCTGGCAGCTTGCAGTTTAGAGATCTATCCTGGTAACAGCTTTCTTTTGGCTAAATAGTTAATAGGCGATTGCTGGCATAAAAACACCTGTGTGCATAGGCAGCTTGTGAGGACTCAGAGAGAGGGTAGGGAAGCATAGCTGAGGCATAAACCTCAGAATTCTGACTTGTCTTTCTGCACTGAGAACTTTAGCCCCACCAGGGGGGAAAAAAACCCTGCCCCACAAGCTACAAAATCTTGGCTCTGGGCCTGGTGATACTCCAAGAGGAAATTAGGTCATCCCCCTCTCCACCCCACTCCCCCTCAGCATCAGTTCCCTCTTCCCTTCCTCTCGCCTAATTAGCTGGGCAGACCCCATGCGACTCTACTCCTAACAATCAACCCCCAAATTTCCTGAAACAGGTAAAAGAACATAAGAGAAGCCCATGTTGGATCAGGCCAGTGGCCCATCCAGTCCAGCACTCTGTGTCACACAGCGGCCAGAAATACCAGGGGCCACCAGGAGGTCCAGCAGTGGGGGCAGGACACTAGAAGCCCTCCCACTGCTGCCCCCCCCAGCACCAAGAACCAAGGTAAATCCTTTCAAAATGCCTACTGATCTTACACCATCTGATCAGTGAAAAGGATTAAAATCCAGGTGAATTATGGGGGAAAGATGCTTGAAAGGGCAGTGAATATATTTGAATGGAAAATGGGGTGCAAAACTGAACACTGCAAAAATTTGTGTCTGTTCTTTCTGCGAATTCACACCGAGACCCATACCCATTGTGCCTTATGGGCTGAGATGGAAGGCAGGGCTGGCATCGGCATACCCAGAGGTGAAGCAGCAGCCAGGGTTTCTAGGAGGGCCCACTGCTACCAACCTCCCCTCCAACTCACTTGCTAGCATTCTGCCACCCGTGCTTCCAACTGCACATGCCTCACAGTGCGCCCAAGGGAAGGGTTGTGGGCAGGGCCGGCTCGAGGTGGCTCTGTGCCCTAGGTGGGTGCAGATGCCAACCTCCCGGTGGGACCTGGAGACACCCACCATTCTGCCCCCGCCTCCTCTCCCCCCCCAGGCGAGCCGCAAGCCAGGGAAGGGGCGGGGTTTTTAACCTCCGCCCCTTCCCTCCCAGCGCCGGCTTGCCTGAGTGCTCCGCAGCTGCAGGGCACCCAGGCAAGCCAGGGAAGGGGTGGAGATTTTAACCCCTGCCCCTTCCCTACCAGTGCCGGTTTCCCTCCTGGCAGCAGTGGCGGCTTTTCATGGGGGGCGGGGCGCAGTTTGGCGCCCCTGCGGCCAGCGTGCTCTAGGCGAGTGCCTAGCTTGCCTAGTAGGCGAGCCAGCCCTGGTTGTGAGTGGTTCAGACAGCTGTGGTCATGGGTAGTGGGAGGTCTCACAAGCAGGCAGGTGGAAGATATGAGGATGGGTGAGAGGGAATTAAGGTACCAGCATGGCCTGGTGGTGAGCAGGGGAGGGGAGGGGAGTGGAGGGGCCCCCAGGAACTTTCTACCCAGGAACTCTGAAAACCTGGAGGTGGTGCTGATGGGAGGGATGCCCTGGCATGTGTTATTCTGTTCCTTGAACTGCTTGCTCCTTTGTCAGCATGTCTGTTTCTGTTTTTTGCCCACTGTGCAAGGTGGCACTTTGTTTACATATTTTGTGCATTTGATCTACACAATTTATATGCCGTTAGATCAGCACCGGCAGTGTCTCTGCAGCTCAGACCTGGGAAGAGCTTTGGCTGCTCCACAAATCGCACGTGCTGCTCCTTTTTTAACCCAGGCCCTGGAAAAGGAAAGTGCAGCTGTAATAAAGCTGAACAAACATCAGACAAAATTAATTAATTGTAAAGTTCAGCATGCTTCGTAGTTCCAAAAAAACAAAAAATGAAGCGAAAAAGTAAAAGCATTCCTCCCAGAACTCTCAGCAATTTGGAAGTAGCCACAAGCATTTGTGTCTAGACACTGAAGCAATTAGGAAGAATTTTCTGTTGCTGTTTATAACTGCGAACCTTAAGCCAGCCTGCAAAAGCGGCCATGAAACTGTAGATTCAGGGAAAGGACATGTGTTTTGTACACAGAGGCTCCCTTCCCACTTGCAAGCAGGCAGGGGTCACTGAATCCACTCCAGGGTTGCAAATGGTGCGCAAGTAGGGCTGCCGATGTGTGTGTGTAGCAGTGTGCGTAGTAGTGTGTAAGCAGACAAAATGGAATCCGGCTTCCCTTAGAGCACAATGGGGCAGGTCATGTGCGCCATGGGCTCGGCTGAGAAACCCCAAGGATGAGCCTTCCTCGATTGCAAGACTCGGCAGCAGGCTTATCAGGGAAGTGGCAAATGATGTTTCTTGTCAGGAATTATTATTTTTCTTTCGGAATCCTGTTTTTCTAACAATGCACCACTGGCATGCACTGTCTACAGCTGTAACATTCCTTTTGAGCAACTTAGACGTGAACAGTATCAACTTTGTATTTTTACTACATACATATCTTCCTTGCCTTCATATCCCCTGTTAGGTTCTGACTCATGAATCAGTCCTATTGTGAGAAATGAAAATGAAGATTTTTAATTGATTTGATTAACATGTTAAGCTTGTGCTCTATATATCTTGGAAGCTTAGTGCATTTGCTTCATGAATCTATAAGACTAAAAGGCCAGACAGCCTAAGATTAGAACTGACCATTGGGATAAGATAGGTCATGTCTAGTCCATCTGGAAAGTACCTATTCAGAAACACAATGGTCAGCATAGAGACATGTTTGCTTTGCTATTCTTGATTTGCTTGCAGAGTATAACCAACAGAAAAATGGGAAGTTAACTCTGTCGAACAAATGTTTCGAAAGAAGACAGGCCTAAGGATAGAACATCCTGCGGTCTGAAAGCCCAGTAACAGGAAGACATGACACAAGAATGACCAGGCTCACTTGAGAGTGACATTTGCAGTAGATGGTGGAAAAAAATGTCAGGGGAAGGCTGGGAAGATTAATAACTTTTTTTTAGGAGAAAGTAAACAGATTTTAGCATATTTAGAGGAGTGGACTAATTAGGAAAAGAGGAAGAGTAATCAGAGGCGTGTTGTCACGGGGTCCTAAAGGCGAGACGTGATTTGAGAATGTGAGCCACGTACTCCAGCCTATGGGGACTGGCCAGGGCGTTTCTTATTTTCCAAAGCGTTGGGGAAGGAAGTATAAAACTGCCTGCTTTCAAATACAAAGTGTGTTCAGTTCATTTGAATTGATCACCCACGCTTGCAAGAGTGTAACAATAAATTATTCTGCTTCACTGAAAAAGGTCTATCTTCAGACGTTCTTTTTTTTTTTGTAAAGAACAAACTACATTTCTGACACTATCTTTTCTTATGTTAAGCTTGAGTCAGGATAATGGAGTGTAAGAGTCGACATTCCCATTGGTTGTTTCTGTGAAACCTTTGTAAATAGCCAATAAGAACTGTATATACTTTTATGGAGGGAACAGACCCCATTGGTCTTTATCCCTAGTTTATGATTGGTCGTTAACTGAAATATGGGTGTGGTTTTGACAGCCCGGATTATTTAAAAAGGGTGCTGTGCTCCACTGTTTAGTTTGCTGTTAAATAAAGCTGAAATCACTTGTTGGTGTCATACTTAACATCCCCTGCATTCTTGTTTTTGCACTGGCATTTTGCTCTGCATTGGAGCACTTTGAGGATTTGCGTTCCACATCACTCTCTGCCTTCGCGCCACAATTGCCCTGCATTTAAATTTTTATTCTACATGTGTTTTTCATGATCTTGTCACCAAACCAGTTTCGTTACACAAATGCTATGTGTTTTTTGAGACTCCCTTTGTGATGCATTTTTTTTGTAAAAACCGGTTTCAGCACGTACATGTAGACCCATCGCCCATTTTCCCTCCCCTATCTCCTTTGGTATTTTTTTTCAGGCAGGAGATGGTGCTCACCTATACTATTCTCTGCCCAGCAGTATCAAATTTCAGCCAGTCAACTTTTGCAGGGCTGGACATAAGGTGGGTTCTCCTGTCTTCCTTGCTTTCTTCTCTTTCTTCCTTTTATTCTGCTTCTGCTTCTCCTGCATCTCATCTGGAAAACTAAACAGCAAGGAATTCCCCAGCCCAATGTGCCTACTTCCAACGCCACATCTTTACAGGCGATCCAAGCATTGCTCCTGGACAAGTAATTTGCAACATGGACATGCGTGTGTTAGTTAAAGCACCCTGCAACCCCTTTTCCTGCTCTCTTTCCATGACTGCCTTCTGCCCCATCACTCTCTTTCTGCCCTCTTTCTACCACCCCACCCCATCATTATTCTCTCTTTCTCTCTATCTGCCCCCCCCACACTAAGTCTTCCTTCCCCTCTCATTTTCCTTGCAAGCGCTGTAGAAGCTTTTTCTGGGCATGGGATGCTTTTGAGGGTGGGGTGGCTTCTCCCTCATAGCTGCTGGGCCTGCCAGACATCACCCCCTTCCCCCCACACACAGCAGCAAGGGACATGGCTGTTGGACTGGGGGGAGAACCGCACTCCTGTCAAGGCGAGCTGGCAGCCAAAGCCCTCATTCTGCTAGTGAGAGTCTGAGGATGAGCAGTTTATCATTCTCCTTCCTGCTACCACTGTTCTCTCTTCCCCCCCCCCTCCAGCCCTCACCTGGAGGCTGGCAACATTAGTTCCCCTGGAGGAAATAACTGCTTTGGTGGGTGGAGTGTATTGTATTATATATGTCTGAAGTCCCTTCTTGCCTCAGTCCCCACCATCTCCAGGCACCACCCCTCAAATATGCAGGAATTTCCCAACCTGGGGTTGGCATCCCTATCCCCAGCCAACCTGAGGCAATGGGAAGCTAATTGCTCTTCCTCCCCCCCACCCCCATTCATATGCATCAAGCTGGGGGTGGGGCAGACCAAAAACCTGCTTGTCCTTCAAAAATATTCAACTAATAAACCACCATTTGCAATGAACTGTACATTAAAGTTGACATAAAGATAAAACTTATATAGACAACATTTGCATTGTGTTGCTGTAAAGGTACATTTACAAAACAAGACTTATACAAAAGAAATTAAACACTACAAGGAGTCAACATGAAGCCTGGAAGAGTACTGTGAGCTGGAAGCCAGTATTTAGATTCATGGTAGGTAAATGTGCTTCCAAGAACACTATGGTCATGTTTTAAACAGAGAAAAAAATAATTAATCAGTTCAGCACTCAGCGTTACTCAGCAAAAGTAACAAGGAACGAAGGGCCCCCCCGCAATGATGCTATGGGGTTAAAACCTCGCAAGGACACTCTGAGGCCTGTTTCCTGCATTCAGTTTAGCAGTGCTAATATTGCAAGAAATTGCCTCACTGCAGGAAAACAAACTGCTCACCACTTTGTTATTTAAAACTTGCAGAATATTCTACGGATATGTGCCCCACCAAACACCAGAAAGAATGCATTTTTTTTAACTTTGAAGCAAAGCACTGAGAAGGTTGCCATCAGCCTGTTCAATGAAAGATTGCTGATGTCACACTAAGGCACTGTTCACACTGAGCATTTGCCCCGCTGAAGGCACGGGAGCCCTGTGGACTTTCCGTGTGCAATCATACGAGCACATCTGGGAGGCGTAGTGCTCCCGTGGCCAACCCGCGGCTTCCTGTGGAAAACGCGGAGTAAAAAACTACTAGGTCCGAAGTACTAGTTTCCAGAAACCCCGGGGCAAAGGCTGGCATCTGATTGCGGGAGCGCCAGTATCCCGCGGCTTCCGACACCCGCCCATGTCCCTGGGGTTTCCGGATGTTGTAAGTTTCCATGAGATGCGCACCAACGCTGAACAGCGCATGCGCACACACAAGACACCGACAGCGGCCCACCCACCCCCAATGGCGCATGTGCACTTTGCAACACTTCGCACTTGTGTGGTCTACTGCACTGCTTTTTCGCACTGCAGCAGTGCGGTGTGATCGGGGCGCAGAGCTGGAGCGTGGCAACCCGGTGGCCCCTGTGATCGGGCTACCGTGTCTTATTTAGCTCTGGGGTGAACTGCCACGCCTCTCCCCCACGTTTTCTGGCCCGTATGACCGGTGCCTAAGGTGTGTTTTGGCAGTTCTGAGCTGTTAGTCCTAAAGGGCTACTGGGCTTTCTATTATTTTGCAGCAGCAGACTAACATGGCCGACTCCTCTGGATCTGTGACGTGGGTGGGGCTGACAGAGTTCAGAGAGAACTGTGACTGGACCAAGATCACCCAGCAGGCTTCATGGGGAGGAGGACTGGAGAATCAAACTGGGTTCTCAAGATTAGGATCCACCACTCCTAACCACTCCACCACAGTGGCTCTCAAGCTACAAAGGAGGTACAATACTGGGTATGTTCCTTCATCCACACATTACCAGATTGGTGTGCAAATGCCAAGCAGATACCCTGCTGTGGAGACCCAGCCCCTCAGGGCAGATTTTTTTGGGGGTGCACAAGGCGTCTGAAGCAGGCTGGGGGCCATAAAAGCTTTGCAGCGGGTGCAGCATTCCTCATCCTTTGGATACTGGTCCTGCTTCACTACTGGTTGCAGGGCTTTGCCCTCTCTGGGGGATGTACTGAAAGGAAGGACAAGATTGCCCAGTGGAAACAACGGGAGAGACTTGAAGGCCCACTGGAAATAATGGGAGCCAAGAATGCCAACTGACTTGCATGGTGGGCTTCTTTGAAATGCGTTACAGCTCAAGAAGAGTGGCAAAGAAAATGTGGAATAGATTCCTCATTCAGCTCTCTGGTCCCATATACAGTACTCTGGGACTGGAATGACAGGCCCCAGAGTGGAATGACAGCCCCTGGGGGCAGCAGGAGGGTCATGAGACTGGAATGACAGCCCCTGGGGGTAGCAGTAGTGTTCTGGGAGTGGAATGACAGCCCCCAGAGTGGAATGACAGCCCCTGGGGGTAGCAGGAGTGTTCTGGGAGTGGGATGACAGGCCCAAGAGTACAATGACAGCCCCTGGAAGTGGCAGGAGTGTCCTGGGACTGTTATGACAGGCTCCACTGTGGAATGACACCTCGGAGGTAATACTAGGCTTGCCAAGAACTTACCGTATTTCGGCAGGGGACGGATAAGTCCTGGCAGGACCATCCCCTGGGGAGGGAAAGACGTGCGCATGATGCCGTCGCCAGGAAGTGACTCTGGGTGATGCTCTGGCAATGTGGCTGGAAACTCGATGGTACCATCGAGTTTTCAGCCCCATTGCCAGAGTGTTGCCTGGCGTCACTTCCTGGCGATAGCATGGTGCATTACAAGGAGGACTGGTCCAGCCGGGGAGCATGCGTCCCCTGCTCCCCCGCAGTAAGTACTTGGGAATCCTAGGTAATATTACCCCCCCACACAGACAACATGCATCTAGCCTGTAGGGGGAGTGGGGCACACTCGAAGCCATGATTGTTGGTGAGAAATAGCTATTCTGTTTTCATTTTAGGACACCATTCGACACCATCTACTGTAAGATCAAAGCAATGACAGTAAGCGCAGGTTAAACAGCTTTAAAACGGATTCAAAATGGGAAATCTGGAATTTGCAAAAGATTTCAATCCAGTTTAACATGATACACGTAGAAATGGAGAAAAAAGATGGAGCAAAGGCGTGGCTGTTTGACATGGCGGTGAACATGGATTAAAAGGAGACTGCAGAAAGGGCCCCAGTAGGATGAGACAGTCCTGTGATCGTTCACAATAAACTAGTTCAAAGGACTCACTTTGTGGGTGCTTTCACACGTGCTAAATAACGCAATCTCAATCCACCTCAGCAACAGTTTGCAAGTGGATTTTGCCATTTCACACAGTAAAATCCAGCTGCAAAGTGGATTGAAAGTGGATTGAAACACTGTTATTTAGCATGTGTGCAAGTGCCCCGTGTCCCTTGTTGTCCACCTCCCAGCCGACAAGCTTCGTTGGCCCAGGCCGATACCCTGACACCAACCTCCAGGGGGTGACTGGACGTCTCCCAGAATGATAAAGGTCAGTTCCCCTGGAGAAGAAAGGCTGCTTTGGAGGGTGGGCTCCATGGCATTATACCCCACTGAGGTCCCTCCCCTCACCAAACCCCTCCCCCCAGGCTCCACCACAAAAATCTGCAGGAATTTCCCAACCCAGAGCTGGCAACCATATGTGCAAGGCTCTTGATTGGCCGAGTCAGGGGCTATGTAACGCTAGAGCAGCTCAGCCAGTTGGGGGGCTTTAGGGGGCGTTACTGGAGGGGGTGGGGCATCCCCAGCATGATGACATCACACAGAAGTGACATCATCACGTTGGGGAGTGGAGGCCCCTGCCTCTCCCCAGCAGTGTTTAAAGGGTCTCTTTAAATGCTGTTGGGAAGAGGTGAGGGGTAGGCCACATGCGCCTGCACTCCGAACCCCAAATTTGGGGCTCAAAGTGCAGGCACATGGCCCCTGCCTCTCCCCAGCAGCATTTAAAGACTTCCTTTAAACGCTGCTGGAGAGAGTTGGGGGAGGCTGCGTGGGCCTGCACTCTGAGCCCTGAATTCGGGACTCAGACTGCAGGTGTGTGGCCCCTGCCTCTCCCCAGCGGTGCTTAAAGATATCCCTTAAACACTGCTGGGGAGAAGTGGAGAGGAAGTCGGGTGGTCGCTCTTGGGGGTGGAACTTCCCTCCCTTCTAAGGAGCCCCCCAAATCAGGAAACCCCCGCTGAACTGGGGGGGTGGTCTGGCAACCCTACTCTGTGGCCAACCAGTTCCTCAGAGACAACAGAGCATAGAGGCTGAGGCCTTTATTAGAACATAAGAAGAGCCCTGCTGGATCAGAGCAGCAGTCTATCTGGTCCAGCATCTTGTCTCACACAGCGGCCAACCAGTTCCTCTGGAGGGCCAGCAACAGGGCCTTCCCCTGCACAGCATCGCCAGTCTTCTTGGTGGTTTCCAATCCAAATAGTAGCTGTAGCCAACCCCGCTTAACTTCCAAGCTGTGATGAGAGAAGGCTAGTTTGGCTAATGGGGCTTCTCCTGTACACTGTCAGGATGCTTGATTTTTACTAAAGTTATTTTATTTAATGAAAATTATGTTTAAGTTTCAAGGGTTGGGTATTTTTTTTTTTTTTTTTTGGTTAAGTGTGTCAAAAGTATTTTAGGATCATTTATGTGGTTGCTACTATTTTCCCAGAAGCAATGTATTTAAATGATTGTTTTATGAGAAGCTTTGGAGCAGTTCATGAAGAAACTGTAAGTCATATTTGACTGGAATATTGAACTGGATACCAAGCGGCAATCCTGGACTAATTGGATTGGACTAAATCATCCTCGGTCACTTCTACACACTGACGAACTGCCCACCATGCTATAACTAAACATAATTAATTAGCTGTCAATAGCAAATTCCCCTTTGGAATATGTGCACAGAAGAAGAGGGGAAAAGATCCAAATGCAAATCCAGGCCCTACACTCCCAGCCCTGAACAATTAAAACTGGTTAAGCATCTGAGCCTGCCTTCTGCAGTCCACCAAGAATTGGTATACTACTAGAAAATTACTTCTCTTTTCAATTATTATTTTCACTTAAAAGTCCACATGTCTTACCCTTGCTTGGAATAGGGGAAACAATTGTTGCCACAAGAAAAAGATTAGTGGGGTATATCTGAGAAATTGTGGTGATTGGCTGCAAACTTTATCTAACCCTATTAGACAAGTCCCACCACCAGCAAGAAAGTAAGATTGATTATTTATTTATTTGCATTTATATCTCACTCTTCCCACGATCGCGCTCAGAGCAGTAACATCATTATAATAAATATATTGGCCCAGTGTTGGCAACTGCTGCCATTGTCAAGGAAAGGTAGATGAAATTTCCTTACCCCAACTGTAAGCAGAGAACAAAAATGAGAAATTTAGCTGGCACTGGTGGACTCCATTCATGATGGGTGGTTGATGGATTTGCCTTGGTGCCTCACACAAGTTTGGTAGGTGATTACAGAGCCAAATAGATCTGAAGCCATGGATGTTCAGTTCAGTTCAGCTAATTGTTATGGCCCTTAAACCAGTCATGCCATGGATGCATAAGCCACCAATACCAAAAACAGAAAAAAGCAGAGGAAGTTAGGATAAAGAACTTGTTTTTTAAAAAACATATCCTAAATTCCATTGCAATAGAAAGAGATGTTTTAATGATTACTAGCTCATGTCATTAATCATTTTAATTCCCCCACACACACACACATTAGATGCTTTAGCACCTGAGCATGATCAAACAGAGAATGTGTTCAATTAGGGCTTTAATGTATCCAAAGCAGAAAAGAATGGAAAGTTTGTATCTGGTTCAGGATGGCTCATCCAACCTCTTTGAGCCTGTGGGCACCTTTGGAATTCTGGCACATCATGGCGGTTGCAGCCACAAAATGGCTGCCGTTCAGTGGCTGCCAGACGCAGGAGGCAGAGAGAGCCACAAAATGGCTGCTGCAGCTTACTGTCAGTCACACAGTGAAAATCCTTGTGTTGTGGTGGCAGCTGTTTTTAAAAATCCACACAGCCAGTCCAATCTCCAATGGCCAGTCAGAAGCCTTGTTGTGCAAAAGTCCCACCTGGCTCTACCCACTTGGTGGGCATCAGGAAAGGTATCAGTGGGCAAGGTCACTACTTTGGGGACCCCTGTTCTAGAATATTTACCACTGATGCTATTTGAGAACCTTGTGAGTGGAGTAGGGGAGAGGCTTGTACACGTAAGGAAGAACTTCTTGAAACATGTATTTCTGGATGGAAATTATCTGTAAGTTGAGCATTCAACTTGTTTGCTTTACTTTGTGCACATACCAGAAATGGAAAGATGCTATTATCTAGTCACTGACCATGTGAATTTCAAGATTGATCCAGAACCAGCTTGCCTATCTTACTATTGTCCAGGGAAATCACAAACATGGCAAAGAGGTTTCTAGAGCCCCACCTGGTTGGGTAAGATACCTGAGTATGACAAGTAAAGTCACATTGGAAAATCTAGCTCTGAAGATTTGTTATTCTAGAGGGATTCACAGCAGAAGACAGAGAAGACAGCTCCAACATTCCTAAGTGTAGCCGTGGCAGAAAGACAGGTGGAAAAGAGAGAGAGAGATTTTCTTTCTTCTTTATGTGGAATGGTTATCGGTTCATGAAATACAGTTTTTTTTCTTTCAGTCTTTCATGTCATTTAATTCAACAGCTGTGACTAGGTTACTGCAGTTGAGATTAATGAGCAAATGAGTTTCACCCAAGCAATCCCCGCTTTTGTGCATTTAATTACAAGATGTTCGAGTGGAGCACGCTGTCCTTCTTTTACTGACTCCTAAGTTTTCCCTTTAGCTAACCATAAGTCATTTCAGTGTAAATCTGTGTACTCTTTTGTGTCACAGATGCTGCAAAATTAACAAATGATTATGAGTCAGGATAAAAATGCCACACGCTTTAGTGAGCTGTGTTTGTAGTCACACGTATTGAAATCTTGGTCTTGGGGGTGGGGGGGGAGACTCTCCTGATCTCTGCCTTTTGTTGCAAGGGACCAAGTCCTTGGATGGGAGACCACCAAGGAAGTCCAGGGTCACTACGCAGAGGCAGGCAAGGGCCAGCCACCACTGGAGGCCCTCTGGCCTTGGAAACCACACCCAGTTGCCATAAATCAGCTGTGACTGGATGGCAAAAAAATAAAAATCTCCAAAGGAATTTGTGTATTCCCCCCTCCCTTATGTTCAGTGTTTGCATCATGCCAATGGATGAATAGGTTTATATTTTAGATGTTTAAGATTTCCCCACATCGCCAGTATCTGTTATTGGCTCCCCTAAAAATTCCTTCGATGTTTTGCCTTGGGGCAAACTTACTTTGAATTTCACATTAGTTGAACTTGGTGAAACATAAGCATGTGCAGAGCGACCTTCACTCCACGACATTCCAGCAGTCACATCACAACTCTTTGGCCTGGAATGTCTATACACTGATGTCATGCCTGCCCCTGATCCGGCGCCTGAAACCTTGGCTGTGAGCTCAGAAACACCTCCAGACCCGGCACCAGGGAGCTCTACCCCCGATTTGGCACAGGATAGCTTGGCCACGACCTCCTCAGGCCCGGCGCCAGGGATCAGGGACACAGCACTTTTAAGTCCCTCCGAGGCGCCGGAGTCCGCAAAGGATCTAAGTGCTGGGAGGGATGAGCGCCCAGCTACGAGTCAGCAAGCACCTGGGGCAGATGCTTCCCCACCCAACTCACCCCCACGTGCCGATCGTTTGCGAGCTCGCAGGTGCAGAGACTTAGTGGCTCGACGGAAGGAGGCATGTGCATGGAGGCGACGGTCAATGAGCCCCGAGTATTAACCGGAGCAGGGACCTGACAGCGACTGGTTAATGAGTTAACGAGCCAGCACGGTATTTAAGAACATCCCCAGCCACAAGCAAACCGTGCTGGCAAACTCATCGAAAGACAGCTCGCCTTGTGCCCATTCTCATTTCCTCGTCTTGACTCTCTGGCTCCCAATCTCGGCACATCCCTGAACACTCTTCTGGCTCCTGACCTCGGCTCGGCTTCTGGACTCCGCTTCAACCTCTGGCTAATGGTATCCCTGACGACAGCTTTGCGCTTCGCTTTGAACCTTGTTTGCTCAGACTGGACTGATACCTTGGCTGGTCCCTGGAACTCTCTCTGACTACGGCACCTGGAAGCCCCCCGCACCCAGCCCCCGGGCCCCATTGTGACAACTGACTTCATATGTTGCGTTAGGTGAATTTGCCATAAGAACTCTCCTGATATAAATGCTGACTGCTTCAACCCTTCACAGGCAGTCTTCAATTCACTCCCTTACTTGGGTTTGGGAGATTCACCAAGCCAATCAATTTGTGCTGAAGTCCAGGCTGCACAGTAACCTCCAACCTAAGATCCTAGATCTTCATTAGGGAATGGAAATGGGAAATGGCAATTAAATAAAGAACAAATTTCACAAGGGAGATGAGTTTGAAAGAAGTGTTTCTCAGTCAAAATGGTGGGCTTTCCAAATTTTGTAGCATCACAAGCAGAAATGTTTAAAGTGCCATCAAATGTTTAAAGTGCCATCACAAGCAGAAATGCTTAAAGTGCCATCAGTTCCGCAGGGCCTGTAAAACAGAGCTCTTCCACCAGACCTTCGATTAGGGTGCCACCCTTTCAATATTGAGGCCCTGGCCCCAATATCAACACCCACTGAATAATCAACAGCTTGACAAAAACCCAGCCTATGGTGGTAGTTGATTACTTGGATGCTGAGAGATTGTGTTTATGAATGTACCAGCACTTTATGATATGTTTTAGTCTATATTGTGGTGGTTTTATTTAAATTCTTTGTTTTAGCTGTTTTAACATATCTTATGTAAGCTGCCCTGAATCTGCCTTGGGGGGGGAGGGATACAAATTAAACAAACACACAAATGACAGCTGATCTATGATGACTCCTTGTGGGGCTTTCAAGGGAAGAGATGTTCAGGGGTCTCAGAAGCAGATATTGCCTATTTGGGTGTAGCAACCTTGGACTTGCTTGGTGGTCTCCCTTCCACTTACTGATCACAGTTGATCCTGCTAACCAGAGCCATCCAGGTCAGGGCTAATCGCCCTGTTGGCCAAAAGACTTTTGAGATGGGAAAATGTTCTGAATGTGTCAGCTGTATTGATGGAACAATTTGATTCATGCTTAGTTCAATAAGCTTCATTCCCATTAGTTGCTGATGGCTTAATAAAATAAAATAAAGGAAGCAAAGTGTAGATGGTCATGATTTTCAGGGAAATTAAACATTTGCTGTGGCAGAGAATTGTTCTGAACAGATTTGAGACAGTGTTCTTTGACCTCAGAAAAGAAAATAGCCCAGCAAAAAAGAACAAGAGGTAACTGGGCCAGTCCTCATGAGTAATAGTTAGCCAGTCCGGGTCGAGCAATGGGAACTAAGGAGTAATAAATAGGGAAGCACAATATATGAGAAATGGAAATCTGGAAAGTCACTAATCAAGATCCAACCTCAGTTATGTCCATATTCAATATAACATATACAAATCATCCTACAGCAATAAAGTGTGGGTGTGGGTGTAGCGCCTTGACGTCGCAGCTGACTTATGACAACCTCTCATAGGGTTTTCAAGGCAAGAGAAAAACAGAGGTGGTTTGTCATTGCCTGACTCTGGCCCCGGTCACATGGGCCAGATAACGCAGGGGGGAGTTGTGGCTATTCGTCCCGGAGCAAAAGAAAGTGTGGTAGCCCAATCACACGGTCCCCCGAATCTCTGCACTTAGGCTGTTAGCTGCTGATCACACAGCGATGCTGAAGTGTGGCAAAGAAGCAGCGTGGCACAATCACACAAGTGGAGATCACAAGCCACCGCTTCCAGATCAGACGGGCAATTTTTTTTCCAACGGAGTCCCCGCATGCGCATGATCGAGGAATGAAGGATCACGTCATGGCGAGTTGGTGCAACAGGTTGCATTTGTGCGCATGTGCAGTTCAACATTTGTGTGCATCCTATGGAGACTTACAAAAAACATCCTGTTTGTGAGGGGACATGGATGGACACCGGATGCCATGGGATACTAGCGCTCCTGCGATCAGACGCCCACCTTTGCCCCATGTTTTCCAGATACTGGTGCACTTTCCGTGGTATTTTTTAACTCCGCATCTTCGGTGGAATGCCACGGGTTGGCCACGGGAGCGCTACACTTCCCAGATGTTGCAGTGTGATCACGCTCCAAAAATCTGCCTGACATTCATGCCTTCCACACGGCAAATTCTCCATGTGACCGGGGCCTCTGCATAGCAACCCTAGGCTTCCTTGGTGGTCTCCCATGCAAATACTGACCAGGGCTGACCTTGCTTAGCTTCCAGGCCAGGGCAATAACGTCTGAAATTATGTAATGCTTTGGAATGCCAAAGGCTGGTAGTCTGATGTCTGTTTTCACAACAGAGAGATTCCATGATACATGCCCAACAAAGTTGTCATCCAAGCAGAACAATTGACAGATGCTCTCACCAAACAGGCTCATGCCTTGGCATTTCTGTGCACACCATTTCCACTTTTTTGTCAACTGCTGCACTTTCTTTGTGTCTTTGAGAGGGCTCACCATGCATTTCCTTGGCCTTACAGTTCCACCTTGTTGCCGGTCTACTGCAGTCTATCTTGCTTGTTTTTTTTCAAGGTTTGCATGTTCATGGTACAGTATAGGCTAGGGATGTGCATCCAGTGTTTCTGAGCCAAATTAATACCCAAATCATGCCTTTTTGGCATGATTAGGGAATTAATTCGGCTTGAAAACATTGAATGCACATAGCTGGCTTTTCTGGCATGATTCAAGCATTAGTTAAGCCAAATCAGATTCTCGGCTCTAATTCATCTTTCCAATAATAGAATCCCAAATTAATTCAGGAATCCCGAATTTTTGGGCTCCATTATACCCTATGGGGCCATTAAAATCAATTGCAAATCTCCTAGGGTATATTAGTGGCCTGGGTTAGGGGGGAAGGGGGTTTAAGGTAGAGGCACAAAATCTCCCATGTGGCTGCTGGAGCCTCTCCTCAAAAGAACCCCCAAGTTTCAAAAAGACTGGACCAAGGAATTCCCAAATTTTGCCCAAATCCCAATATAATACCAATATTGGAATTTGGGTTTTTGAGGCAATACTGAACTTTTAAGGGTCCAAAAAACCCAGATCCAAGAAATACCGATTTTTCCCCCTTGCACATCCCTCATATAGGCAAAGCAAAGCTGATAGAAGTTTTCTCAGGGGTACCATGGAGATGTGCCTCTGTGAGGCTAGGCTGTTTCCTGTTTCTATAGGTCTTCAATATTCTTGAGCTTTCTGATCCACTGCTGGAAGTACATAAGATCTCAACCACGTTACACTGTTGCTGTCTTTTGCAGACCACCTGTTGGTATAGCCTAGGGGACCCCAACTTCTCACAGCCTGTGGGCACATCTGGAATTCTGACACAGTGTGGTAAACACAGCCACAAATGGCTGCCACGGGAGGAGGAGCCAGCCACACTATGGCTGTCACAGCTAACTTTCAATCACACAATGAAGATCTTTGTGCAGTGATAGCAGCTGCTGTCAAAGCAATGCTTTAAAAATAATCTGTATAGCAAACCAAAGCTCTAATGGCCAGTCAGGAGCCTTGATGGGCAAAAGCTCCAGCTGGCCCCACCTGCTTTCTAAAAACTTGGCAGGCACCAGGAAATGTGTTGGAAATCACCCAGGGACCACCTTGGGGACTCCGGTGCAGGAGAACCACAGGATCTGCTGGAGATGGTTATGTGGTTTCAGGGAGTTGCTGTTCCCTTAAAAGGAAATTATCTGCAGAGAAAGAAAATCTTACAGCATGAGGATTAATATATTCTAGTAATGGTTTGGGGTAGTGGACCTACCACTCAGCTGCTGTAACAATTAATGTTCTCTTCAGCGTCTACCATGATTTTACTAGCACTTTTAGAGACTCTCTAAAAGTTGGCATGCCCCTGGGCCCGTGTGACCTCAAAAGCCTTGTGTTTTTTCTCCCTTTTCTTGTAAAATGGAATAGTTTGAACTCTTGTTTGAACTATGAACTATTTGCCATAGTTCATGCCAGTTCACGTTTCTGAATTGATTAAATTTGAATAGATTTACATATTACAGTGCCTTCCTTGTGTGTACTCCTTTGAGGATATTGAAGGAAGTGTGAGATAGGCTTTTTAAATGTTGCAAAAGATACATCATTGCTCATTGCAATAAATAAAATAAATAAATAAATATATTTAAAGTTTATTTTCGTTTGCACTCCTTACCACAATATAACATCATGGTCAAAATAACAAATAAGCCCCTGCCCTTTGAGATAGAGATTAAGGCTGTGATCAGGTGGGCAGTTTGATCTGATGTCATTGCTGTTCCCTTCCAGAACTAAAGTGCAAAAATCAGACAGCGGCATCTGCCTCCCATTCCCTAGTCGTTGCCATCCTGTTCTGACCCACCTTGAACTCAAGCACCAAGGAAAGTCTGGTCTTTATGAATGTCAGTGCTTCCACCCCACATTTCCGGATATCTGAACTCCCCTGTTGTGAACTCAAGCTGGTTGGGAAGTGTGAACCTTCCTGTCCATTTCTGTCCCCCCCACCTTTATCAGGTAGCAGCGTGCATATAAGCACATATGTCAATTGTCAATTGACAATTGTCAATCACTGACATTTTCAATCACTGCTTGTACGTACAAGCAGCCAAGTAGTTATTCTGGATAGAGAGCCCCCTGGGGAGTTGTTTTTGAGTGACAAATCCCCCTAAATTCCTCTCTCCTGTTTCTGCTTCAGAGTTGTTGTTTGAGAGCATCCTGTGATTGACACAAGAGTAAATGTACTGAAGTCAATGGGTTGCTCTCATGTAAATCTGCATGATGCTTGTGCTTCCTCCCCCATGTATTCCAACAAAGAGAGGTGAAGCGAAGGAGGCTGAAAGGGGCCGCTGTTCTTGGTGGACAGATTGCAGAGCTGTCACAAGGGAGTGGTGCATTGAATGAATGCTTCTGCACATGCATGACTTTTTTAAAAAGATGCCACCCACCCACCCACTCCATGGATACTCCACAGCAATACTCTGAACAGTCAACCATGGCGTGAACATGCGGTGAGGCGGGTTCAGGGTGGGATGTCTGATCAAAACTCTCCATTACCAAAACCTCTGGATTAATTAGAGGCAGGGCCAGAGTGTGCCAAGCCTATCATCTGAACACAGCCTAAAGACCTTTGTGAACTTGCTGCTTTAACTTGAAGTACAGAAGGTATCATTAAAATGATGCCAGATGGTATAAAGGAGGAGTTGTTGTTGTTGTTGTTGTTATTGAACAGGCCCCATGGCTCGGTGGAAGAGCCTCTGCTTAATATGCAGCAGGTCTGAGGTTCAGTCTGCAGCATCTCCAGTTAAAAGGACCAGGCAGTTGGTGATATGAAAGAACTTCTGCTGAAGACCCTGTAGAGCTCCTGCCAGTCAGAGCAGACAAAATTGACTTTGATGGACCAATCAAAGGAAGCTTCATGATTGTTAATGTGTGTGTTTAACATCTGTATATGTTCAAGACTTTGGTGAATCCCTTTGACTGCAGTGGAGTACATAAAAATGGTCTTGAAAATCAATTGGGCCTAGGAATGTGCAGAAAATCCTATGGGATTTCCCTTGGAGGTTCTCTTGAGGAAGGTTTCTGGTGTGGCTTCCTATTCAGGATCCAATTATCTCACCAAGAAATTACATTGCAGATATATTGTCAACTTACCTTGTAGGTTATCTTTGCCAATACCTGTGCATTCATGTTGTTCCTTAAAAGACCTTCTGAATGGTTTTGTATTCCTTTGCTATCTTCCTCCTCAGTTTGCATATACAGACCTCCTAATCTACTCTCAAAGTAGAGAGGGTGAATCTATCTAGGAATTTGTAGGTATTTACCAGGACTGAAAATCAATGCCATCCTTCTGAAGCTGGTGAGGCAGCATAACAACTTCCTAAATAAATAAGATCTTTGCCATCTTCCCTGTGTTGTTTCCTTTTGGTTTCTATCACCTTCTTCTTGGTGCTGAGGCCTCCGTCCTTACGTCTGCATTTTGCACTCAAGAAAGCAGGCAAATTTCCTACCAGCACAGAGCAAGAAGCAAGGAGCCCATAGAAAAAGCAGACCCACATCTGATTCAGTTAAGTAAACATGAGCTGAATGGGCATCCCAGGGAGGCATCTGGAGAAAGCTCTGCCTCTAGGGGATTGCCAGGTCTGGGCTGGAAAATTCCTGGAAACTTTAGGGTGGAGTCTTGGGGTGGCAGGATTTGAGGACAGGAGTGATTTCAGTAGGATATAATGCCATAGACTCCACCCTCCAAAGCTTTCTTCATGGGAACTTATCTCTGTCATCTTGGAGTCAATAGTAATTCCAGGAGATCTCAAGGCCCCACCTGGACATTGGCAACCCTTAGGAACAAAACTCAGCTCTTGAACCAAGGATCCCCAAAACTCATGCGTCTTCTGTCTCAAATGACTATTGCTATGATCACATTCCTTTTCTTCCCCACGAAGGATTCTTGGGCCAGTTATGTTTGTTTCATTTCCAACTAGGAGTGTGCAAAAACAAACAAAAAAAATGTATTTTTCGGGTTCGAGTATATTGAACCCCCAAAATCAGTATTTCCCAATATCCCTGAATCCCAATACCAGCATGGTATTTGGATTCAGTAAATATTCAGGAAAACCATTTTTATTTTTATTTTTTTGCATCATTATACCCTATGTGGACCATTACAGTTAATGGTCCCATAGGCTACAATAGAGAATTGATCCAGGGGTATCTGGGGCTCTGGGGGCCCCTGTTTTTTGAGGCAGAGGCACCAAATCTGCAGCTTAGCTGCTGGCGCCTCTCCTCAACCCCCTCCCCAGTTTAAAAAAGATTGGACCAAGGGTCAAATTCTATGGGCCCCCAAAGAAGGTGCCCCCATCCTTCATTGCTTTCAATGGAGGAGGGAAAAGCATTTAAAAGGATTGTGGTCCCTTTAACATCTTCTCCAAGTGGCGAGTTCACCCAGAAGATATTTAAATGGACTGCAAGCCCTGTAAACACCTTCCAGGTGAACTTGCGGTGGAGTTGCACAGCTTGTAGAAGACATTTAAAGGGACCACAATCCCATTAAATGCCTGTTAAGTTTAGCTACCTGGTGGCTCCGAAAACCCCAAATATTTTCAGGATTTTGGGAGTTTGGCCATGTTAGATAGCCAAAATGTAGCCCCATTTGGTAACTGGCTATTTTTCCAGCTCGATTTATCCTGAATGTACACCCTTCTTTCCAACCTTTACTCAGCTGATTCATTTAAATAAATAAATAAATAAATAAATACAGGTGTCTCGGCAGTCTATTGGGATTCTATCCTCTTGGCTCAATGCCCTGTCCCAGACTCTTCTGGATTTGAGAGGGTGTAGTGCCACCGCCCTGCCCTAATCAAAAGACAAGGCTGTGAAAAACCTGGCTGGCTTTGCCAACCCCAGTAGGAATCCCAACCCTCTCCAGGGTCCAGCGTCCCACTCAGAGAATATTGGTAGGGCCAAGAAAAGAATAACAGGGACACCCTTCTGCAGATCCCCCAGACACTCCACCACACCAGTAGGTAGCAAAATGGTTTATTTAGGGCAAAGTAGTACCAATATTCTGTGCACTGAAACAAGAAACTGGTTTAGGGTCTAGCTAATTTACCTTGCATAGTATACTTTAGTTGGTCCCGGCAGTTCTTAAACACACACCCCAACAATCCTTTTGTCAGAAATGCTTTTGATGTTTCTCACTGAATCCATTGTTATGTATTCCCTACCCTGCTTTGCGCTTGCGTAGCTATGCAGGCAGAAACATGGGAGCTTCTTCCCTGCTGCTTTTCCTTATCACGGTGGCCTTGACTGTAGGCTTTGGACTATTCTTGTGTTACTGAGAATTTTCCAGTCCTGGGAAGGCAAGGGGAGGGGGAGTAGTCTCCCGCTCATGAAGTATATCTCCCGTCGGGAGCTTCCCGCGCGAGCGCTCAAATTCCATTTGCTAGGCGCTTTTTTGCATCACACTATAAGTTAGCTTGCATTGCTTCGCCCCCCATTCCTGACAATGACCTCCTACTGTGGATTTTAGCAAGATAATCCAATAAAAGCCTTTCTTTGTACAAGAATGACTGGATCCACTTGTTATTGAACCTGACAGAAATTGTCAGGAATCCTCATTTTTCCCCACCGCAGTATCTGCTATCTACCACAATGAGCGGAGCTGGGGGGGGAGCCTCAGGCGTAGTCCCTGTGACTACCACCTCGGGAGCCATGGCCCCGGTCACCACCGTGGCAACTCCAGTGGTCACCACTCTGACTACCACCGTTGTTCCAGTGACTACAACTTCAGTATTAGCAGCGCCGACCCCGCAATCCGCGGCAGGATTGGTCACCCCTCCATCGATCAGCACAGTGGGAGCTTCGTACACTCTCCCAATCTATAGCCCGGCCGGGCCAACGCAGAGTCAGGGGGGAGCCGTTCCAAGGACCTACGTGCTGGGGGCCCCAACACCGTGGGATAAAGGGGTGACCTACCGCAGGTCGCGCGATTGGACCAAGAACTTGTTGGACACTACCCAGACGACCTGGTCCATGCCGGGGAGCCAGAGCCGGGACAGCCTGTTGGATCCTAGAGGGAGTTTTGGACTGCCCCAGGGACGGATGTCTCGAGGATCTCCCAGAACAGGATCCGGTTCCGATCCAGAGGCTCGCATGGACTCTATTCAAGAAGATACCCGACGTCTGGTAAGGGACATGGGCAAACTAATGCAATCCTTACCACAGATGATGGATCAGGCAATTCGAGCCCATCCGCTGACGCAACCAAGACCAGCGCCAGCGCCTGCACCATCGGGGGCACCGGGACAGCCACCTCCTGCTCCACCAGCCCCGGGGCCGGGCCAGCCGGCACCGGCCCCACCTCCACCTGCCGGCCCGGCACCGGGACCTGGGCCAGGGCAACCAGGACCTATCCAGCCACCAGCTCTGCCTCCGCCTCAACCCCCTGCTCCAGCACCCCTCCCGCAGCCAGTTCCTGCACTGATCATGGTCCCTGCTCCTCCAGTAATCCGCCCCAAGGACATGTTGGAGATCACTTTTGATGGAGATCCCGAAACTGTGTCTTTTTTCATATTGCAAGTAGGGAAATTTGTGCAGAGATGGGGCTATGTGTTCCCGGACGAGGAGCAGCAGGTGGAGTTTATCGCTTCAAGGTTCCGGGGGAGTGCTACCAGTTGGTACGTAGCCCTTCATGATCTGGAGGCAGCAGAGCTGGGGAATGTCGATGACTTCATGTGGGCCTTGAGAAACCGTTTCGAGGATCCGGGGCAGCCCAGAAGGCCGAAGCCTTCCTTCGCACGTTCAGGCAAGGCAAACTCACCGTGCGGGAGTACTCAAGGGAGTTTCAAAGGCATGCGGTGAAAATTCGAGACTGGACTGATGCTGTGCTGGCTCAACAATATCGAATGGGACTAGCTGTGGATGTCCGCAATAATGTCCTCAGCTCTCAGCAGCCTCGCACTCTCCAGGGCTGGATGGAGGAGGCCGAAAAAGCTGAAAGCCGCTTGCGTGTAATGAAACTGGACCTATCTCTGGGTAACAACCGTCCGAGTCTCGCAGCAGGCCAGACCAGACCCAGACCAACCTCCACCTCGAGTGGGGTGAGAGATCAGCGCATGCGACAGGGTCTTTGCCTGCGGTGTGGAGAGAAGGGGCACTTCGCTGCATCCTGTCCGAAAGGGGATCCCAACAGAGCCCTACCACAAGAGGAGCCCAGACGATGGCCAACCCCTGCCCCAAGAAAGGGAACAGCGAAACCACGCAGCACATGAGCCCTTTTTGCCAGCCCCGACCAAGCGGATACCATGATGCTGGAGGAGGAGAGTGAGATGCAGGGAAACAAATTGGTCCTGTTTGTGAATGGCGCTACACAACAGGACCCGATACCTGAGGCGCCTAAACTGGTGAGCAATTATCCCTCTCTCTTCTTTGTGACTGTACTTGTGATGAATCCAGCGATGATGACCCATATTCGGGTTCGAGCCCTCATTGACTCAGGGTGCGGGAGGGATCTGATAAACCCATCTATGGTTATGGGGCTGGAGGCGACCGTTGTCAATTTAAAAGACCTGATAACTTTTACTCAAATGGATGGGTCACCGATGAAAGAACCATGCCGCTTTGAGACTATTCCTTTGAGAGTGGGCATTGGTGAACATTGGGAGCTACGCTCGTTTGTAATAGCCCCCCAAGCCCAGTTCCCATTGGTGTTGGGTAGCCCATGGTTACATGGTCACGATCCTTATATACTTTGGGAAGAGGGGAGCGTACGATTTATCTCCCCGAAGTGTGAAGAGCATAAATGGGACCCAGGATGGGGAAAAACCCCATGCAATGATCCTCCCCGGGCTTGCCTAGCCACAGAGGACCTTAAACGCATCCCCAAAGAATACCGTTATTTAACCAGGGTGTTTGAGGAGGAGGAAGCAGATGAACTACCCCCCACCGTAACTCCGACTGTGCGATTGAAATCCTACCGGGCCACAAATTACCAAAAGGAAAGATTTATGCCATGAGTCCCATAGAGAAGGAAGAACTGCACCGATTTATCGATAAGAATCTGGCCCGTGGATTTATTAGACCAGCGTCATCCCCTTTCGCAGCACCCGTATTGTTCTGTAAAAAAAGGATGGGGGGCTCAGACTGTGCACAGACTATAGGGGTCTTAATGCAGTATCTGCTACTAATGCCTACCCTATGCCCCTCATCAAGGACTTGTTGGCAGAGGTGGCAAAGGGGAAAGTGTTTTCTAAACTGGACTTACGGGATGCTTATTTTCGGGTTCGTATCAGGCAGGGTGATGAACATAAGACTGCATTTAATGCCCCGCTGGGGCAATTTGAATATCGGGTTATGCCCTTCGGATTACAGGGGGCACCCGGAGTCTTTATGAACTTAATCAATGAAGTGTTACATCCCTACTTATTCAAGGGGGTGGTTGTTTACTTGGATGATATCTTGGTCTATACCCCGGATCAACAATCTCACACCATGCTTTTGCGGGAAGTATTGGAAACGTTATTGGAGAACAAACTGTTTGTTAAGCTGTCAAAATGTGAATTCCACCAAGAGTGCATTGACTTTCTAGGGTACCGCATATCTTCCGCGGGGTTAGAAATGGACCCAAAAAAGGTCCAAGATGTGTTGGGATGGGAGCCCCCCAAAACTAGGCGGCAGCTCCAAAGTTTTCTCGGTTTCGCCAATTTTTACCGTCAATTCCTGCCTCATTTTGCCCAGGTGGCCCTCCCCCTCACAGAACTTCTGAAGACTAAAGGAAGAGGGGCTAAGGCTTCCATGCCCGGGGCCCCTTTGAACTGGACTCCGCAGTGTCAGGGAGCATTTGAACAACTAAAACAGTTATTCACGTCTGAACCCATACTAGCACACCCTGATGAGACAAAAAAATTCGTGGTTCAAGTAGACGCATCAGGTACCGCTATGGGGGGGGGGGTGATTTTACAAGAGAATGCTCAGGGGCATCTACAACCCCTTGCCTATGTGTCCAAAAAGTTTAATGATACGGAGAGATTTTGGCCCATTTGGGATAAAGAAGCAGCTTCTATACGTTTAGCGTTAATCACCTGGAGGCACTGGTTGGAGGGGTCCAGGGTACCTTTCGAAATCTGGACTGACCACAAGAATCTTGAGGTGCTGCGAAAGCCTCGGAATTTAAATGCAAAACAATTCCGGTGGGCTGAGTTTTTCTCTAAATTTCAATTCACCCTCCACCATTTCCCAGGTAAATGTAATCATCTGGCAGATGCTCTCTCCCGCCTTCCCCAATACCTTTGTAAGAGGACAGAAATAAGAGAGTCTATGTTCACCCCGGAACAACTAGTTGGGGCAGTAGTAACCCGGAAAACCCGGCAAGCACAATTGTTAACCCCAAACTGGGGCATGACCTGGGAAAAGCAGTTTGCCACTGACATTACTAAACAAGAAGCAAGTGAATTACAAGCTCGGGAAGATGTGAAATGTAATACAAATGGCTGCTGGTATAGGGGCAATAAAATCTTTGTTCCAGAAGCTACCCGAGCCCAGGTGTTGCAATCAGCTCATGACTCAAAATCTGCGGGGCACTTCGGGTATGTAAAGTCACTACACCTATTGCAACGCAGCTTCTGGTGGCCCCAAATGAAACGGGATTTATCCCTCTATATACAATCCTGCCCAACATGCAATCGTTGCAAAACTAGACCAGGGAAACCTCCAGGTCTTTTACAGCCTTTACCCACCCCGAGCCGACCCTGGGAAGTGATCTCCATGGACTTCATCACTGATCTTCCCCCCAGCAAACATATAACAGTCATTTGGGTAGTAGTGGACTTATTTTCTAAACAAGCTCACTTTATACCATTTGCTAGCCTGCCGACGGCCAAGGTCCTGGCCAAAGCATTCCTCCAGCACATTGCCAGGCTACATACATTGCCGCTCAAAATAATCTCCGACAGGGGGGTTCAATTTGTGTCAAAACTGTGGTCGGAGTTGATGACCCTAATGGGTATTGAACGCGCTCTCAGTAGTGCCTATCACCCAGAAACCGATGGGCAAACAGAAAGAGTCAACCAAACACTCGAGCAATACTTAAGGTGCTTCACTAACTATCAACAAGACAATTGGGTAGATTTATTACCGCTAGCAGAATTTGCGTACAACAACTCATGGCATGCTTCAACGAATATGTCCCCCTTCAAAGCTGCCATGGGTTATGACAGCCCCCCTCTTCCATTTCTGAAGCCCGGCGAGGCTGGTGGAAAAGCCACAACATGGTGTAAAGCTTTTCAGGAATCCTGGCCCCTAATCATTGAGACATTAAACGAGGCCAAGGCACAATACAAAAAACAAGCAGACAAAAAGAGGGTGGGTGGCTGGAATCTGCAACCGGGAGACTCTGTCTACCTTTCTACCAAGAACTTAAGGCTGACACAACAATCCCAGAAACTTGCTTGGAAATATATTGGTCCATTCAAAGTAGTACGATGTATAAATCAAGTGACAGTACAACTAGATTTGCCTAAATCTCTTAAAGCAATACATCCAATTTTCCATTACAGCCTCCTCAAACCAGCATTACCCCCGACTAAATGGCATCCTGAGCTTCCAGCACCTCCCCCACCACTGATGGTCGACGATGAGGAGCATTATGAAATCGCTGACATTTTGGACTCTAAGATTCTCTGTGGACAACTGCTGTACCTTATTGAATGGGTACACTTTGGGCCTCAACACAGGGAGTGGGTGAAAGTGTCTGATATCAATGCACCTGATCACCTGAAGGAGTTTCACACCCGCTACCCGAATAAACCTGGGGGCCCTTCATTCTCTCCTTCCTGAGTGGTGGGTGGGTGGTATTTTGGGAAGGGCAGAATGTCAGAAATGCTTTTGATGTTTCTCACTGAATCCATTGTTATGTATTCCCTACCCTGCTTTGCGCTTGCGTAGCTATGCAGGCAGAAACGTGGGAGCTTCTTCCCTGCCGCTTTTCCTTATCACGGTGGCCTTGACTGTAGGCTTTGGACTATTCTTGTGTTACTGAGAATTTTCCAGTCCTGGGAAGGCAAGGGGAGGGGGGAGTAGTCTCCCATTCATGAAGTATATCTCCCGTCGGGAGCTTCCCGCGCGAGCGCTCAAATTCCATTTGCTAGGCGCTTTTTTGTATCACACTATAAGTTAGCTTGCATTGCTTCACCCCCCATTCCTGACAATGACCTCCTACTGTGGGTTTTAGCAAGATAATCCAATAAAAGCCTTTCTTTGTACAAGAATGACTGGATCCACTTGTTATTGAACCTGACACCTTTTCCAGCAGTCCAACCAGGTATATCTCTACAAGCTCAGTCCATTATGTAGAGTGGGGGGTTGTAAAAAAATGACAGAGCAGCCCTTCTGACCTTTAGGAATTTTAAAGTCCAACAACCAATTAAAGAAGGACTTCAATGTTAACCCCACTGAAGCTTGAACCACCAGCACCATCTGCCCGTTAGGCTTAACCAGGATCACCTGCTCCCCTTCCCCCACATCAAAGCTAAACAACCAACCAATAACCTGCAGGTGGCCACACTTCAGATTCAGGAACCCACCCTTGGGCTCCTGCTAAAACTAACTACATTTGCCAGTTAAAAATGTAAAATAACCCCTGTTTACTAAACCCTTTCCCCTAAATGAAATTTGGGAGATGCTTATCCCAAATTTCATTATACTCAGCTAAATGGACTATTGCCTTACATACATTTAATACATTACAGCAAGGAGATAAGCCCATAAATATTACACAGCCCCCTGGTTACCCTCATAACTAATCTTCAGATTGATAAACTCTGGATAAAGCATCAGCAATAACATTTTTCTTTCCAGACAAATGAGTAACATGAAATTGAAAATCTTGTAAGAGAAGGCTCTACCTCAACAATTTTTGGTTGGAGGTCTTTACACGTGCCAGCCAACATAAGGGAGAATGGTCCGTTAATAAGCCTCTGAAAAGTCGCAGGGGCATTCCTTAACCCAAAACTCATAACCGTAAACTGAAATAATCCCAAATGTGTAATAAAGGCCGATTTCAGAGCAGCGTCTTCACTTAAAGGGACTTGCCAATATCCTTTCGAAAGATCAAAAACTGATAGATATTTGGCTTTCCCCAACAACTCAATTAGGACATCAATTCGTGGCATTGGGAACTGATCCAGCACTGTAATGGCATTAAGTTTTCGATAGTCCACACAAAAGCGGATGGTACCATCTGACTTTGGCACCATTACAATCGGACTACACCATGGACTCTGAGAAGGTTTCATCACTCCCAGCGCCAACATTTCCTGAAGCTCATTAGCGATATCCTTACCCTGACACTCACTCACCCTATAAGGTCGTGAAGCAATAGGATGTATGTCTCTAGTCAAAATCTCATGGGTAGCTAAATTAGTCTTACCGGGTTTGGTGCTAAACACACTCTCGTACCTCTGCAACAACTCAAACAATTCCTGCACTTGAGTCTCACTCAAATTGGGATGACCCAATACATCAACAACACTGCCAACATTCTGGTAATCACTGAGCAGATTAAGGGGCATTAACAGAGTTTCATCCCAGTCGATCTTAGTATGCATCACATTCAATGACCCATCATAATAGTTCTTCAAGGAATTCACATGATACTCTCTGGGCTTTGGATGCAAAGAAGAGCAATCCACCAAATAACGTACAGAGCTAAGTTGTTTCAAAACTGTACCAGGTCCCTCCCATTTAACACTAAGCTTGTGAGGCTTTATAGGTTTAAGGATGAGGACCTCCTCTCCTTCTGTGAACTCTTTACCCCATGCATGCTGGTCATAATAACGTTTCTGATCCAGCCTAGATTCCTCCAAATTTTCTTGTGCCATTTGCCAGATATCAGACAAGATAACTTTCAGTTTGGTAAAATACTCGGCCACACTGGGATGCTGACACCCCTCTATTTGACCTTCCCATTCATTCCTTAACATAACTAAAGGGGTCTGAAGCTTTTTCCCAAAAAATGATCTCATTAGGTGAAAGCCCAAAAAGTTCTCTGGGGGTATCATTATACGCCGCTACCACTAAGGGCACATCCTGATCCCAAGAAGTCCCATGCTCTTAATTGTACTTCTTAAGCATCGTCACCAGGGTTTTTTTTGCAAACCCTGATGCTGGAAAGCTAAAGAGGAATGATGCTGAATCTCAGCCAGGGCCAAGACCTTCTGGGTTAACTCAGCCATCATATTGGAACCTAAGTCTGAGACAAGCACCTTTGGAATACCCAAATAACAAAAAAAACGAAAACAAGGCTTTAACCAAATTCTGAGCAGACGTACTAGTGAAAGGAGTAGCCCAAGCATACCTACTACCATAATCTATAAGGCAGAATATATGAGTCTTTCCGCCTCATGTCTTCTGCAAAGGATCCACTAAATCTATCCCCATTTTAGCAAAGACCTCCGCTTCCATAGGCACACTCTGCAAGGGTGTAGTTAAAGCATCCTGGTCATGTCCAATACGCTGACAGGCGTCACAGGCACGCACAAAATCTTGAACCGACTGAGTGACCCCACTCCAGTAAAAATATTGCGAGATCTTTTCCAAAGTCTTCTTTACCCCAAAATGCCCCCCTAGACCACTAGAATGGGCCAATTGCAACACCTTTTTTTTTCAGAAAGAGGGAAAATAGGCCACAACTTTATTGATTACAGCTGTAGTATGCTTTGGCACAGAATGGGGTACCGGGTCCTGTCCCTGGACTGACTTCCTGCCAGTTGATGATCCGTTGTATGCCTAGGGATGACAGGTTTCTGGATACCACAGGGGCAGATGCCCTGAGGTGGTCTCCCTTGCCACCTGGGCGTGAGGGTACTCCCCGGCCATGCCCCTGGGCTGGGAGTACCACTCGCCCCTCACGCCAGAATCCCTTAAGAGGATCCTCAAACTCAGGAAATTGGCACACAGGCTGGCTTTCCTGATGATGGATCTGACGCCCATGCTGATACCGCCAAGTTGTGACAAGGAATAAAATGATGTGAAACAAAATGCATGCAACCCCCCCCAACGAACTATGCCTAATTAAAGGGATGGGAAGGTGGGCCAAGTCATCTGATGCCAAGTAATGGTGAGTGGGGTGGTGCAGCACCCTAAATATTATTCGGGCGCTCCCACCCAACCAGATGCCCAGGATTCTGCTGACAGGGCCAGCATCGGGTCAGGCAAGCCCCAGTTTCCCACGCTTGGTGCTGGCCCACCCCCTCCAGCTGGCCTGCCCCTCCCCGCAGTGGGCCAATTGCAACACCTTACCCTGATAGGCTGCAGGGACTACCAGCTGCTTCCGGGGGACCATCTCATCAACAGTCCCCTTAGGCCAATACTGTCTATAAAGCAAATCTTGTTCCCAAAAGAAACACGGCTGTTGCTCTGAAAGGCGTGAGCGTCTTAGCTTGTTCCCAGCAACTTTCTAGAGTAGAATCACTCTGTACCGCTAACTTAAAAGCTGCCCTATCCTCTAACACAGAAGCTGGAGAAAATTCCACCTCGGCTTCTCCGCCTGATTTTAAAAGTGCGCACATTCTTCCTACAACCTCCCCACCTCCTCCTCTCTCTACGCCTTCCCTTCCTTTCTGACACAACAACTGTTCACCCTCCGAGAGACACTGCTGGTCCCCAGGAACTAAGCTCCCCTCAAGTTTGCGCACCACTATTAGCAAGCTCCTTAGGACTTCCTAAAAAACTATTTAAATCTTTTTTCTGATGTCCCAAAAATCCCAAATCATTACCAATTAAACATGGAAAATGACACACCTTTGGGTGATGCACTAAGACTACCAAATGACCAGAATAGCCCTGATACTCAACGTCCACTTCAGCAACCGTCTGCAGAATAGGCTTAGTGGCATAAGGTGTGATCAACAAAGGATCCTTCTGGATCTGATGAGCTAAGACCAGATCTTTGGATACAGACGAAATATCGGATCCTGTATCATGCCACGCCGACACTGTAACATGGTTTATACTAATAGGAAAAGAAAACTCCATTTGAGCCCAATTCATATCAGGTGGCACAGAAGCAGGTGCGTTAGCATCCGTCCTATCCACAGGAGCAATAACAGGGATAGAAGAACTTACAGCGGTTAGACCAGGCGGGCTACTCAACACCCGAACCATTTCCCCAGTAGCCACCCGCTGCTCTCCTCCTATCTCCCTGTTTTCCGTCTGAGGCAAAATTCCCTCAATATTATGTACAACTGGAGTCCCCGTTTTTTTACTACTCTGTTCTTTAGCCTTCCAGGCAGCACATTCAGCTCTTACATGTCCCTCCTTCCTACAGAAAAAACAGACTGGTTGAGAAGAAACACGGGTCTTAACTTCCCCAACTGGGGCAAACCCAGTCGACTTAGACATAAACACCGATTTAGTTTCTGGAATAATTTTCCTAAGCAGAAGGCTATTACAATCTGGAGAAGCAACATAATTACTTCCCCTAGCCAAGGAACTCCCTTTAGAAGCCAAATGGGAATGATGAATCGTAAAAGTCTCAGCATAAGTTGCAGCCTCCCTTAAGGTAGCAGGAGACCTATCCCACACCAAAGCAGCCAATTCTTCTGGCAAAGATTTCATAAATTGCTCAATCAAAATTAATTCCCATAAGGCTGCAAAATCATAAACTTTCTCCATAGATAACCTAAAATCCAAATTCTGAGTCAACTTATTAGCAAGCAAGTGCAAGCCAGAGGTCCAAGCATTCTTGTCTACCCTCCTAAAAGCCTGCTGATAAGTTTCACCTTAAAATCGGCATATCAATTCAATTCAATTCAATTCAAAACCTTTATTGGCATAGAACAGAATCATAAACAAAATCAGCATATAAAACTTTGGGGGTAAAAATAGCTCTCTTGCAGTTTGCTCAAATAACCGAAAGTAGCCCAAAAATATAATTGCCTGACTTAAAAATTGGAAACATTCTTTTATCCCAGTTCCACAATTCTGGACCCCTCTGAGCCCCAGACAAACCCATCTCCGATACTGCGGCAGAATAAGCAACATTTCTTGGCCCAGGCCTAAAAGAAGGACTGTAAGCCTCATGTTTTCTTCCAGGGATTGGAATTTCTCGCTGTGATTCCCTTATAGGTGATCTCTATTGAGGAGTAGTTCTGCTGATACCAACAGGGTGAGGAATCCTTCCTTCCTGAGGTCTATAAACAGGCTTTACTCCTCCAATATCTTCAAGCCCATCTGAAGCTACAGGAACTCTTCCCCAACGAGTCAGCTCCTCATATGACCCTCTCACCGACTCACGATGATACTGAGGCAACCTGGCCGGGCCTTCCACATGCTGATCATTCCACATTAACTCACACTTCCCTCTCTCACAGAATAAAAATTTTCCGGCTGAAGAACAGTTCCCAAAATCTTTTTCTTCCTCCTTCTTGAGCCTCCCATAATTAGGCTCCACTGGGTGACGAAAAATTGTTCGATACTTTTCTTCTCCTCACTATGGAATGGGGTCCAGATTTGCAGAGATAGCGAGCATTCTGGGTTCAGAAATTTGAGGGTGGAGCCTGGGGGTTTAGGAAGAGGTGGGACCAGGCCCGTAGCAACAGTGAGGTATCTTGGGGCTAGGCCCCCTGACTTACTGGCAAGGCCCCCTGACGTCCCATTCCTCTCAGGGCCCCTGAATAGCAGCAGGTGCAGGGAAGGAGCTGGGTATTCCTGCGCAGCTGTCTGGTGCAAGGGTCCAGATTAAATTTCAATTAGCCAGTGCCCCCTAAGAAATTGAAATGTCCCCTGACTAAAGAAATCCTGCCTGCGGGCCTGGGTGGGACCTTGGTAGGCTGTCATTCCATGCATTTCATCTTCCAAAGCAGCCAGTTTCTCTATAACTGTCTTAAACAAATAAATAAGTGATTTATGTAATCTGGAAATCAGTTGTAATCCAGGGAGGTCTCCAGCTCCCACTGAGAGAGTGGCAACCATAAGCAAGACATTTGAGGTGGTGAGAAACCCTCATCCTGACAGCCCTGGAGGCCTTTTTGGACCCCTTGTGAAACCCGCGTGAAACCAGAGCCCCCACGAGACTGTTTCTGGTCAGGAAAGTGGCGCTGGGCAGGGCTGCCAAGACCCACCGGCCACGGGTGAGGGATGGAGGGGGTAGGGATGCCAGATCCAGGCTGGGAAACTCCTGGAGACTTGGGGGTGGAGCCTGGGGGAGGACACGGGGACCTCAGCGGGGTAGAATGCCACAGAGTCCACCCTCCAAAGCATCTATTTTCTTCAGGGGGAGCTGATCTCTGTAGTCTGGAGATTACCTGGGGGATCCCCAGGTCCCTCCCGGTGTCTGGCATCCCTAGTGCTGGAGGGGAAGGGCTGAAGTTCCTCCACTGTGCATGCTGCCATTGCAATCAGAATCAGGTACATGGTTGGGGGGAAACAGAGGAATCTGCAAGTAACTGCTGCACAGGACAGGGGGTGGGGCCCCCAGATCCATCCTGTATACTCAGCAATGTGAGGACCGTCCCTTGGAGAGCACAGAAGAAAATAGCCCATGCCAGTAGTTTCAGAGGGAGCCATATTGGTCTGCAGTAGAACAGCTAGATCTGACTCCAGTAACACCTCAGAGGCACTGACCTGGATGACCCAGGCTGGCCCAATACTGCATCATCTAAGCAGGGCTGGCGCTAGCTAGTGGTACCTGAAGGGAGGCCAGCAAGGAAGTCCAGGGTTCGCAACACAGAGGCAGGCAATAGCAAACCACCTCTGTTCATCTCTTCCCTTGAACACCCTGCGGGCGTCACTGCAAGTCAGCTGCGACCTGATGGCTCTTCTCATCGGTGCCTTAGAAACCAACAAGATTTTAGGGATACAAGCTTTTGAGAGGCACAGCTCCTGCTTTCATTCTTGAAACCTTACGCCTTGAAAATCTTGCTGCTCTCTTAAGGTGCTACTGGACTCAAATCGGGCGGGTGCCAATATTTCCTTTCACTTTCAAGATGGCAAGAGGATGAGTCAGTAGAACAGTAGGCACCACTTCTGACTGCAAGACAGTGGGTTCCCACACTGGATTTTGTTGTTGTTGTTGATCATATAAACAATTCCAGTTTGGTGTAGCGGTTAAGTGCGCGGACTCTAATCTGGGAGAACCAGGTTCGATTCCCCACACCTCCACTTGCACCTGCTGGATGACCTTGGGCAAGCCATAGTTCTGTCAGGGCTGTTCTTGAAAAAGAGAAGTTCTTAGTCAGAGCTCTCTCAGCCCCTCCTCCCTCACAGGGTGTCTGTTGTGGGGAGGGGAAGGGAAAAGAGTTTGTAAGCCGCTCTGAGACTCCCTTGGGTAGTGAAGGGCAGGGTATAAATCCAATCTCCTCCTCCTCCTCCTCCTATGCCAACAGAAAGGTAGTACCTCAGCTTTTTGCTTGCAGTGCTGGTTTTCTATTGGCAGAGAGAAGCTTGCCAAACATAGAAAGTTTGCCAAAGACCCTCCATGATCTGCCACCTGGAGTGGTGCGGTCCATTCTCCCAGCTGAGCATTTGGTCACCTCAGAATCATAGAATCATAGAGTTGGAAGGGGCATCCAAGGTCATCTAGTCAAGACCCCTGTGCAGTGCAGGAAATTCACCAATACCTCCCCACACACCACCAGTGACCCCCATTCCATGCCCAGGAGAGGCGAGAAAAACCCTCCAGGATCTCTGGCCAAATTGGCCTGGAGAGAATTGCTTCCTGATTCTCCTTATTCTCCTGCCTCTGTAAATCAACCCTTGGTAGCTTCCTTGACATGTAAAAAAAAAGTTGGTGTATGCTAGGAGAAGTCCCTAGAACAGCAGTCCCTTCCTGTGGTGTGTGTGGGCACCATGGCACCCTGGGGAAAACTTTCCTGGTGCTCTCAAAGTGCTTTTCAAAAGTGGGCAGGGCTACGTGGAACTTCTGCCCAGCAGGGCTTCTGATTGCCTGTGCAGATTAAAAGGCATCCTGTTCAACAGGGCCTCTGCCTGAAATGTTGAAGAGTTACAACTGGAGTGGTACTGAAACATGATGTGATGTGATGCTTTAAATCTGGGCGAGATTCTACCGGAAGGCCATTCTCCGGGAACGCAGCTATTTTGATGATGCACAAGTCTGAATCACTTTTGCAAGCAAATGTGTTTGCAAGATTTCTAGCAGAAATATTAGGGAACTGGAAATTATTCATGGAAGAAAGCTGACATTAAGGTCAAATGAGCCACCAAGGAGATGGCATTTGCCTATTCAGCTCTCACTACAGCAGGTGGTAAGATGACCAAGAACGCCAGCCTGCATTTTATGGATTTCATAACATTTTCTATGGCGGCAGGAGCATTTTATGTGCACTATAGAATGAAAATGAATTCTAACGCACATCAGACCCTTTGGCATTTGAGCTTCCTTAACATAAAATCAGAGTCGGCAATGGCTCCAGCAGCTGCCGCAAACAAGCCCACCTAATCACCAGCCCTTGTGCGCGGCATTCATCCCTTGCCGGAGATAAAGACACGAGACGTTTGGAGACTTGCTTCAAACAAAGTGCATGATTTGCTTTGCAGACTCAAGCCTTTCTCCCCCCGCCCCCCCCCGCTTCATTTCGCCTGCAGAGCTGAGTAGAAGCGATACTGCTCTTTCTAGTGGGAGATTTGATTAATATAGCAGAGTTTGCCCAGCCATAGAAGTGTGATACATACTAAGTGCAGTAAATAAATAAAAGGATATTGCAAAAAAGGTAAACTTATTTGGGTAGATCCAGTTCACATTCAGGCTGCAGTCGAAAGGAGAGAAGGAAGCCTAATCGAAAGAGGACTTTCCCCGTCACCAATGGCCAGCTTGTCCTGCACCAGGTGTGTGTGGGAGTCTGAGGGCATCTTGTACCTGCACAGGACGGACCTGCACGGACGTGTGTCTCCATGCAAGGCCATGTGGACAGAGTAAGAGGACAAAGTGAGAGAGGGGAGGGGTCAGAGAGCAGCTCCCAGGTTAAGACAAAGAGAGGCACCCCATTCAAGGAAAGAACACCTAGACACACTGAGAGTAATGTGGCATCTGTCCCCCAGGGTCCAGGTGTGCTGAGTCACTTACTCCAACACCTTCCACCACTGCAGAGAGCAAATTATTATTACTATTATTAAAGTTTGCTGTGGATTTGTTGGTCTTTCAGTCCCATCCTCTCCTAGAAGCAAAACAGCTCAGCAAGTGCCCTGGCTTTTCCCAGTTGACCCAGAATGCAGAATCCCCCTTCCCTGACAAGCACAGTTTTTCATCTTGGGAACTGCAGCTTTTGAGACATTGATTCCTGCCTCTGAAGGGAATGCAGAAGGAAAAGGACTTGCCCTTTCCATGCCATCCTCCGCCAGCCAGCCATCTCCTTGTGACTAGCCTGCCCCTGCCCGGACCGGGATGGCCCCGCCTCGCCTGATCTCAATAGATCTTGAAAGTGAAGCCAGGTTGGCCTAAGTGAGTATTTGGATGAGAGACCACCAAGGAAGTCCACGGCTGGTATGCAGAGGCAGGTAAAGGTAACCCACCTCTTAACGTCTCTTGACTTGAAAGCCCTACGTCATACAACCATGAGTCAGCTGCCACATAACTCCTCTTTCCATCTCTACCACCAAGAACACATTGTCCTTACCTGGATGGCCCAGGCTAGCCCAATCCGTCCGTAGGCGCAAGCAGAACAGCTCCAAGCATTTTAATTTGGATTGAGACCACAACACTGGGTGGAGGGAGTCATTTCCCCCCTCTGGGACCATTCAACAAAGAGAAATTCCCCTGAGCTTCTATTATGCCCCACATGGGAAAAGGACAGACGGCCTCGTTTTATTCTCATCGTTGGGAACCAGTGAGTTTGGTTTACAGCCACACAGCAGCTGTGGGGAATGTTTCTTTTAAAACCCGTGGGGGGATTCGGCTTGGGATCGCAATACGGAGGGCGGAGAGGTTTCTGCTAGCTCTGGAGAGGGGTCCCCATTTTGGAATTCCATGTAGAGTATTCGAGCACACACAGCTCCAAAATGGGACAAATCTATTACAGCGCAGGGGAGAGAGTGGTAAAAAACCCCAACCTGGTTCTCTCCAGTTTAGAACTGAGATCAACAGTTTCCTTCCCATGTCCTCCCAGATCTTGACAGCAGAATTACAGCTGATCCCCATACTACAGAGATCAGTTCCCCTGGAGAAAATGGCTCCTTCATCAGGTAGACTCTTGGCATCCCTAGTACAGTGGCACTCGACTGCTGAAGTTCTGGAGTAGGTAAGGTGGAAGTCCCAGAGCTCTGACTCTAATGAGGGAAGGGTGGGGTAGAAATTCTCAATTTTATATTCCCCCCAGCCTCCAACTTGTGTTCATTATGGGTAAAAGATTAGAATGATTCTGTTCTGATTGTAGTTTATGTACAGAAATGCTTGCTGAATTGCAGCTGTTAGCAAACCCCCCCCCCCAAAAAAAAGATCTTTGCTATTTCTTGCAAGTGTTCAGGCCAGCTTCCAGGTGGGGCCTGGAGATCTCCTGGAACTGCAACTGATCTTCATATTACAGAGATCAGTTGTCCTGGAGAAAATCATTCCTACAGTGCAATACCCTGCTGAGGTCCCTCCCTACCCCAAACCCAGGCTCCACCCCAAAACCTCCAGGAATTTCCCAACCAGGCGTTAGCAGCCCTAGTTGAGGGTCAGATTCTGTTGAGTTTCCAGAAGAAGGGAAATCTGCCGCTGTCATGTTTTGTGACAGCAGCCAAGGCAGTTGATTAAGATAGCCGCTGTACAGGGGAGAGGCATTGGTTCCAGAAAGAACACAAGTTGGCATGATGGTGGCGCTTCCTCTACTCCTCCAGCTCCACATGAGACAGCTGCTCCTCAGAACTGTGGCCACATACAACAGGCAGGAGAAGAGGCGGTCACAACCACCATCACTTTTGTGAGTGCACTCTCTTCGCCTGGGGGGGGAAAGCAGATTTATTTTTTCATTTCCTCTTCTCCTCATTGGCCTCCTTTCCCTTGTGCCTGTCCCCCTGGAAAAAAGTCATCTGTCACTTCTGAATCTCCCCCAGAAGGCACCCGCAGATGCTGTGCTGACCAGCTCTGTCGTTTCCTCAAGATGTGCCTAAAGGTTTTGGCTCAGTCCCTCACAGGTGAGGGATACGTATTTGGTCTCCTGGTTTCTCTCATCAGTCTCCAGCCTGAACTTGACTTGTTCCTGCTGGGCTGGGGTGGTGCCTCAGTCCTCAGAAAGTACTGCTGGGTTGCTTGTCTTTGATCAATCTGCCACAGGCAGGACATGAGCAACAGAATCATAACTGGTGAATGGATAGTGGCCGTGCTGGCTTGGTAGAAGAAGAAGAGGAGATTGGATTTATACCCCATGGCCCTTCACTACCCAAGGGAGTCTCAGAGCGGCTCACAAACTCCCTTCCCTTCCCTTCCCCTCCCCACAACAGACACCCCTGTGAGGTGCAGTGGGGCTGAGAGAGCTCTTGGCAGAAACTGCTCTTTTTTCAAGAACAGCTCTTATCAGAACTACGGCTTGCCCAAGGTCATCCAGCCAGGTGCAAGTGGAGGAGTGGGGAATCAAACCCGGTTCTCCCAGATTAGAGTCCATACACTTAACCACTACACCAAACTGGCCATGGAATGGGCATGTGCGAATCCCACTGCTTCCCAGAATTGCTAAGAGGCAGGGAAGTCCAGGTTCGCCGCACAGAGGAAGGCCGTGGCAAAGCCACCTCAGTTCACCTCTTGCCTTGGAAACCCATGAGAAGTTGCCATGAGTCAGCTGCTACTTGATGGCATTCTCCACCACCCCACCACCACCACATGCTTTACTTCTGTGCGCTGCTTTTGTGCCTTCACACTTGGTAGCCATACAGGATGTGGCAGCCTTCATCCTGAGGGAGCATGTGCAGAAGTGGCCAGCTTGAACCACAGTTCCCAAGTACCGGAGTTGTGAGACATGCACACATGCAAAGGATCTGTGATCGGACCCAAGTGGTTCTCCAAGTGAACACTGGGCCAGCCCAGCCAAACAAACAAAGCCAGCGGCTACGTCATTCCTGCACCCTTCCCTTAGGCAGGCTCTTCCATAGGTCTGTGACTTTAATATGTGTTAGCAGTGCATGTGAAGAATATCTGCCGTCCCATTTTGAATGTCTGAAGACAAAAATCTGATGCCTTATTCATGTCTGAGGTGCTGTCCATAGTCTACGATTCCATGACTGAGTTATGATTCTTGGTGCTGGAGGGAGCAGCAGTGGGAGGGCTTCTAGTGTCCTGGCCCCACTGCTGGACCTCCTGATGGCACCTGGTATATTTTGACCGCTGTGTGACATGGAGTGTTGGACTGGATGGGCCACTGGCCTGATTCAACATTGGCTTCTCTTATGTTCTTATGTTCTTATGTTCTCTTATGATCTGAACAGAAGGATGATCGAACATTCTCCTCCTCCCATTTCTTGACTTTATCATTTTTCTTCCGACTTGTTAAGTTTTATTAGATTGTCAGTAATTTCTGTCTTTGGTATGGCACCTGGCTAAGGGATGCCAGCCTCCAGGCGGGACCTGGGGATCCCCTGGACTTACAGCTCATCTCCAGTCAACAGAGACCAGCTCCCCCTGGAGGAAATAACTGCTTTGGAGGTCCCCGCATCTGCCCCCTAAATCTCCAGGAGTTTCCTAACCTGTAGCTGGCAGCCTTACCCCCTGCCATCCCCTGTTGGTGGCCGTGGGGACCTGGGGACCCTATACCTAGCCCTGACCTGGGTCAGCCCTGGTTCATGCTTGGATGGGAGACCACCAAGGAATTTAGGGTCCGTATGCAGATCCAGGGAATGACAAACCACCTTTGAACATCTCTAGCTTTGAAAACCCTACGGGCCACCATATGTCAGCTGCCACTTGACAGCAATTTCCACCAAGATAACTATTTGTAGGTTCATTTGTCTATTTATACCCCACTTTTCTCTCCAATTGTAGCCCAAAGTGGCTTGTCATGTTCTCCCCTTCTCTAAGTTATCATCACTACCTTTGAAGTAGGTTAGGCTGGTTGAACTGAGAGGGCGTGACTGGCCCAAGGTCATCTGGCAAGCTTCCATGGGGGACTTGAACCTGGATCTCCCAGATCCTAGCCCAACACTTTCACTGCTGCACCGTCCTGGCTCTTGGATGTTGTTGTTCTGGGCTAGAGGTCAGAGCGAGTAGTCCTTTCTAGTGTTAAAATACACAACTGCCGGTGCCCGTTGATCCCTGAATTTCAAAACAAAAACCTTGGAAGACGAAAATATAGAAGATATCAAATGAAACATCTTCTGAAAAGCTCCCCAAGGAAGGAGATCCTTTTGCCTCTCAACAGGTTTCATCTGCACTTGAGACCTTGAGCAAAGTACTTCACACCTAATGTACACAAGCTATTCTTCTGGAAACACAGGGAAACAGACACGATTGCAGCTCATGCCACTTGACGTGGTTTTCCTGTGCCAAGTGATTTATTTTTTCCTCCCCCTTTGCTGCTGTTGGGGGAGCCCAGTTTTGTTGAAACAGGAAAACAAAATGAACCGATTAGCTCAGAATCTCACTATTCCCAGGCTGATTATTGCGCCGCAGAGACCAGGCAATGCAGAGGAACCACCATTCACCACTGGATCACTCACCTGCTCCAAGGGAAGCAGTTGCTTCCTTACTTTTTCATCTTGAAAGGTGACAAGTCTGACCCAAAGACACTAAACCAGAGGTGGTTCTGGCAAAGCAGGAAGCAGTGCCTGTGATCCAGAGGAGGAGGAGGAGGAGGAGGAGGAGGAGGAGAAGGAGGAGATTGGATTTATACCCCGTCCTTCACCTACAATCTCCTTTCCCTTCCCTTCCCCACAACAGGCACCTGTGAGGCAGGTGGGGCCGAGAGAGCTCTTTCAAGGACTGCTCTTGGGAGAAATGTAACTGACTCAAGGTCACACCAGCAGGTGCATGTGGAGGAGTGGGGAATCAAACCCGGTTCTCCCAGATTAGAGTCTGCTCTCCTAACCATGACACCAAACTGGCAGAGGTGCCTCCAAGGGTTTCAATAGGCGCGAGAGGGTTTTGGATTTTCTTCCACTGTCTCTTCCACACTGTATCACACTTGGAAAGAGGAATGGAAAAGAATGCCCCACATTTGCTGGTTGGATTCAGATGAAGCTTCAAATGGGTCCTTCTAAACTAAAGGGCACCCTGACCTGGAAGGTGCAGATCTCAGAAGCTAAGCAGGGTCGGCCCCAGTTAGCACTTGGATGGGAAACCACCAAAGAAGTCCAAGGCTGCTTGCTGCACAGAGGCAGTCGATGGCAAACCAGCCCTGAAAGCCTCTTGCCTGGAAAACCCCATGAGGGGTCACCAGAAGTTGGCTGCGACTTGAGGGCACTTTCCACCACCACCACCACTGAACTAAAGGGCAGCTCCTTGGCTCCTAAACATGCACAGCTCCCATTCAAAGGTCAAGAGGAAGACAGATGTCAGTGCAGATGGAGGCCTGTTTTTCTGTGTTCTGAAGTTTCAAATGGCTCATTTATATTCGGAACACCAGAAAAACCATGCTGGGTCAGGCAAATGGTCCGTCTAGTCCAGCCTGCTGACTCACACAGTGGCCAACTAGTTTCCCTGTAGGGTGCCCAGACAGGCAATGGAGGCCTTCCCCTCCTTGTGCTGGTTACAGAGGTGCCTTTACTCAACATGGCTAGTAGCCACTGATGGATCTATCTCTGATGAATCTGTCTAACTTCCTTTGAAAGCCATCTGTCCTTGCAGCCGTCACTGTCTCTTTTCTGCCCTGCAGGCTCTAGTTAGCAGATTTTGTGTAAAGACTTAGTGTACTTTTAAAAATAGGTGCTTTCTAGTTTGGTTGCCTGATGCAGCAGTGCACCATGTGACTGTTTCCCCTTCACCATTGGGCAGTTCCCTTTCTCCCTCTGTTACCACTTGCCCAACTGCTCTTTTTCCTCCACGTTCTGAAGGGGTCACCATGCTTACAACACTGGGAAGAAGCTATAGTCTTTTCACTGGATTTTTTCTTAGAAGCTTCAACTCTTCATCTGTATCCTGCAAAATCCTAACTATTCTACTGTTTCTAATCCAGCATATACATGATAGCAACCAATGCTCCCTCTAAGCTGTGGTGTTTTATGGGCAAAAATTCTACTTTGTGAGCTCCTGGCATTAAAGTTGTGAGCGAGCGATTTGGCTACTGCATACATTAGCTTGCTCTCCTGAGCTAAGACAAAAATGTGTGAGCTGGAAGCTAAAAAACTGTGAGCTAGCTCACACTAACTCAGCTTTGCAGGAACACTGATAAGAACCACATATTTTTCTGGACGTAGGTCTTTTTTGTTGCATGCTGAAGATGTGAATAAAGTTTCATTTATAAGGAAGAGCCATGTTGACTGTCTTGCAACCGAGATCAATAACAATCTCCACTGTCAGTGGATTCCACTGTAAAACTGAACAGAGAAGTGTTTCCTTTTGTCCGTCTGGTACTATGGCCCATCAACTTCATTGGGTGCCTCCGACTTCTAATATAGTGGGAGGGACAGGGAGTAAGCTCCCTCCCTCCCTCCAGTGGTGTACCAAGGGGGCGGGGGGCAGTCCGCCCCAGGCACCGCTTAAGGAAGGCCTTTGAAGTGTGCCCTTGGAAGAGGAGGTGGCATCATGGGGCCTTCAGCCCAAGGTCTTCCGTTATTTTTAAAGTGTAGTTCTGGCTACAGCCACTAGAGGTGCAGGGAAGTCTGGGCGTAGCAAAAAGCTCTAGGATCAGCTAAGCTTTCTCTTCCTCCAACACTCAAGCAAACTTATTTAACAGATTGTGCTGATAGCTGCTCCAGTAATTGCCACCCTGCAGGCCATTGTCTCCAAGAGCACAGCCTTTTTCTCTCCCTTTCCTCATACCCAGCTTAGCCAGATCTTGCAAAGCAGTAGTTAGGGTGCTGCAGCAAGATAAAACACCCTTTCCCTCTCTTCATTTCTATCCCTCTTTTCCACACATTTCTCATTCATTTCTGTCTCCCTGATTTACTTTATTTATTTAATTCCATTTATAGCCTGCTCTCCCCAAGACCGGCTTAAACCAGGCGACAACATCTTATAAATATACAATTAAAACATTCTAAATAAAATGTTTAATTACTCAGTCCATGAAACCAGTAAAATTGATAGGGAAATTTTGTAAAAATCAAGATGGCGTAAAATCCATACAGGAGATTTGTATACAAAATGACTGAGAAGGGAAGGAGGGGAGAGCAAGGGGGAAGGGAAGGAGGGGGAGGCCAGATACTCGCTACAGACTGTCAGCTAGGGGCCAGCACTGCCCTCAACCACAGGCCCTGCAGGACTACTCTGTTCTGCAGGCCCTGCTGAACTGTACCAGATCCTGCAGTGCCCTGATCTCTCCTGGAAGAGTGTTCCACCAGGCTGGGGCCAGGGCTGGATGATCCACCAGCAGATTTTGATCACTTGAGCATAACACTCTACGGGGGACATAGCAGGACAGGTGGCCCCAAGGGTATGCTGGTCCCTGACCATTAAGGGCTTTGAAGGTCAGCAGCAGAAACTTGAACTTGATACAATCCTCAATCTGGAACCAGTGTAGCTGATAAAGCTCCAGTTGGATATGTGCTCTGAAGGGCGTTCCTGTCAACATCCTTGCAGCTGCATTCTGGACCAGTTGCATTTTCCAGATCAACGTCAAGGGAAGCCCTATGTAGAGTGAGTTACAGTAATTCAGCCTGGAGGTGACCATTGCATGGATCACCATGACTAGGTCAGAGGATGACAGGTAAGGGACGGACTGTTTAACCTGACGAAGGTGGTAAAACGCCAGCTTAACCATCTTTGTGACCTGGGCCTCCACTGAAAGGGAGGCATCCAGGATCACTCCCAAGCTCTTGATGGATGGTCCCACTGTCAACAGCACCCCATCAAGAGAGGGAAGTTGGCAAGCTGCCTCAGCATCCCCCACCCCGGCCCAAGAATAAGGCCTCCATATTTGCTGGATTTAGTTTCAGCCTGCTCTATTTTAACCAGCCAACCATGACCTCCCAACCCATGGCCAGATGTTCTGGGGTGGCCTCTGGCTGGCTGCTCATCAACAGATACAGCTGGTGTCATCGGTATACTGGTGACACCAGCCCATGATTCCGCACCAGCTGGGTAAAGGGGCACATAAAGATGTTGAATAACACTGGGGAGAGGATAGCCCCCTGGGGGACTCCACATACCAATGGGTATAATGGTGAAATCCTCCCACCTAGCGCCACCCTCTGTCCCCAGCCTTGGAGAAAGGAGGTAAACCACTGTAGGGCTGTTCCCCTGGATCCCCACGTTGGCAAGGCAGTGGGTCAAAAGATCCTAGTTGACTGTGTCAAACACTGCCGATAAGTTAAGCAATATCAGCAGCACTGACCTGCCTTGATCCAGCTGCCTGCGGAGATAATCTGTGAGAGTGACCAGAGCTGTCTCCATCCCATGTCCAGGGCAGTGCCTGGACTGGAGGGATTCAAGGCCAAGGTTTCATCCAAGAAAGCCTGGAACTGCTCCATTACTGCTCTTTCAAATTCCTTTCCCAGGAATGGTAAGTTCTATACTGGGTGGCAGTTGGCCAGATCACTAGGATCTAGTAATGGTTTTTTCAAGTGCGGCTAGTTTATTGTGGTTCACTACATTGTCTCCCTAACTTCCACTATAAAAAGAAAACATGGTTTGCATCTCCTGAGGGCCACAGATCAAGTCTCTTCTTGTGGTCTGTAATAGTATTTTTAACCTAGGCCCTGGTCATACGGGCCAGAAACCACGGGGGGGGGAGGCGTGGCTGTTTGCCCCGGAGCAAAATAAGGCACGGTAGCCCAATCACATGGGCCACTGGGTTGCCACGCTCCAGATCTGAGCGGTGATCACACCGCGCTGCTGCAGTGCGGTGAAAAAGTGGCGCAGCAGAGCACACAAGCCATGCACTGTTGTAAATTGCGCATGCGCCGTTGGGGGGGCAGGCCGCTGTCGGTGTCTTGTGCGCGTGCATGCACCATTTGGCATTGATGCGCATCCCATGGAAACTTACAACATCTGGAAACCCTGGGATATGGGTGGGCATCGGATGCCGCGAGATACTGGCGCTCCCGCGATCAGATGCCGGCCTTTCCGGAAACTAGTGCTTCTTCCCTGGTAGTTTTTTACTCCGCATCTCCAGAGGGAAGCTGCGGGTTGGCCATGGGAATGCTACATCTCCCAGATGTGCCTGTGTTATCGCACACAGAAACTCCACAGGGCTACCGTGCCTTCAGCGGGGCAAATGCTCCGTGTGAATGGGGCCGTAGTTTAGAAGAAAAAGAAGAAGAGATTAGATTTATACCCCGCCCTTCACTACCCAAAGGTGTCTCAGAGCGGCTTACAAACTCTTTTCCCTTCCCCTCCCCAGAACAGACACCTTGTAAGGTAGATGGGGCTGAGAGAGCTCTGACAGAAACTGCTCTTTTTCAAGGACAGCTCTTATCAGAACTATGGCTTGCCCAAGGTCATCCAGCAGGTGCAAGTGGAGGAGTGGGGAACCAAACCCGGTTCTCCCAGATTAGAGTCCATGCACTTAATCACTACACCAAACTGGTTTATTCAAATACTATGTTGCCGAACGCTTCATAATGTTTACAATGGTTATTTTCAGATATATTTGTTTACCGTGACTGCTAAATATGTAATTTTAGAAATGAGGTTATTCAGCTTCTCTTACATATGACACTTCATTGACAATTACCATTGATACCTCCAGCTGCGTAGGAATCCTGCCTTCTGAACACAAGATGCACACCCTGGCTTTGTTCATTAAGCTCTGCTTCTATTATGCCAACTTCTGGGAGAAAGAGAAATGCCCTTGGTCCATCCACAAACCACAGACATGTGTGAAAGGTGGCAGCAAGCTCTGCATGGCATCTGATGAAGGGGGCTGCAGTCCACAATAATAATTTGTGCTGGCATAAAAGTGTGGCAGTCGTTAAGGTTCCACCTCGGGCCTCTTTGTTTTTGCTGATTAAAAGTGAAGCTGGCCAGAGTTGATGGATTGCAACAGCTGGGAAACCAGGGTCACCTGATGTTAATATTGCCGCTAAGAAGCTACTAAAAATAATGGTGGTGGGGAAGAAACGGGCAAGTTTTAGTGGCCATCTGGGTGAGAAGATTCAGAGTGAGCCTGTCCAGAGGATGAGAAATCTAGGGCAATAATCTCATTGCCAGGGGGAGCATGAGATGTCCTCAACAACAGAGACCAATATCTTAGCCCTTTCACTCATCCAGTAAATAAGTAAAGAAGTGCTAGAGGTGTCCAAGGTGAAATTGGGGAGTTGGAATGCCTGGAGTTGGGGAGGAGAATAGAGAATGTGGGTATTTCAGAGACTTGGTGGGATGAGGAAAATCAGTGGGATATGGTGATTCCTGGTTATAAATTATATTGGAAGGATGGGGGGGGAAGGGTTGGAGGTGGGGTGGCTCTGTATGTCAGAGAGGGTATACAGTCCAGTAAGATTGAGAGGGTAAGCAAATTGGATTCACTTCCGAAAATGCTATGGGTTAAAATAGTGGGCCCCAAAGGAAGCTTAACACTGGGAGTTTGTTATTGCCCATCAGATCAAAAGATAGAGGAGGATTTATAAAATGATGAATTAATTAAATATAGTGGCTAAACAAAATAACTGTGTCATAATAGGTGATTTGAACTACCCACACATTGATTGGGTCAATATCTGTTCAAGTCGGGAAAAAGAGACTGAGTTTCTAGACACTCTCAATGACTGTGCTATGGAGCAGATGGTCACAGAACTTACCAGGAGAGAGGCGATCCTGGATTTGGTCTTAAGTAATGCCCAAGACCTGGTAAGAGATGTAAAAGTGATTGCACCACTTGGGAACAGTGACCATAATGTTATTGAGTTCAACATTTGTATAAATAGGGAGTTGCCCAAAAAGACTGACACAACCACTTTTAACTTTAAAAGGGGTAACTTCTCTGAAATGAGGGGACATATGAGGAGGAAACTGAAAGGAAAAGTAGAAAGGGTCAAAACCATTGGGGAAGCTTGGAGACTATTTAAAGCTACAATCCTAGACAGGGGTGTAGACATTCCAATTTCCCGGGGCTGGGGCTGATCCAGAGTTGCTATGCTTGGTCCTTAAAAGAACCGAGGCCCAGTGACATCATAGGGAGGAGCCAGTGACATCACAGGCTACTGTCACTATCTATGGAGGTAGAGCCACATGGGATTTAGGGAGGGGCTCTCCAGAAATGTAGGGGGGGCTGGAAACCCCTGGGAACCCCCTAGCAATGCCCCTGGGCTGGACTAAACCCAGGAAAAGGTGGGAGTTGGCCAGTGGTTATAAGTGGTAGTGGTCTCCTGCTGTGTCCTTTATTTAAATTCACTTTTAGAATAGTCACTGTAAGATCTGCAAATATATATACCATGTGCATCAGACAAAGTAATGGTCACAAATTTGACAGTAAGGAAGGCAACACAGAAAAACCTGTAGGAGAACGTTTTAAAAGTTTGCCTGGATGTTCATTTACAGGAGTCCTGTTTCTGCCTTTTTCATAACAGTGACTTTGTACTGAAATGTACTAAATTATGGCATCACAGATGCCTTCATTTGGTAAATGCATGGCTGAAGTCTCTGATCCAGGATAGAATACCAAACAGTTGCTGTGCACTCAATTTCTGAGCAATGTACCGAGTTCAGAGTAGAGGCAATCTTCTCCTCACTTCAAACTCATATCCTACAAGTCCCAGAGCATGAATTCTATTGCTGGGATCATCATTCCATTCTGAGGGTTGTCATTCCAATCCCAGAGAAGCCTATCTGGGCCCAAAGAACTTAATGGAAAAACCATTCCACATTTTCCTTGCAACTTTTTTTGTGCTGCAATGTATTTCAGTGGAGCCCATGCAAGTCAATTGGCATTCCTGGCTCCCATTATCTCCAATGGGCCTTCAAGCCTCTCCCATTGTTTTCAATGGGCAATGCTGTCATTCCTTTTACACATTCCAGTTAACTGTACCACGCCATTTTAAGTAACAGCAAAATGAAGAGCATGAATATGTACAGAGTACACATCTCTTGCCAATGTTCTCTCTGGGCTACACATGGCAAAAGGGAATTTTAAAAGGACTCTGATCTGCACATCCCCCCCCCATCTTGTGCATGCAGATGGGCTTACCATTTAAAAACAGACACCCTGTGAGGTAGGTGGGGCTGAGATAGCTCTTTAGAGGACTGCTCTTGAGAGAACAGCTCTGAAAGAACTTGTGACTGACCTGAGGTCACACCAGCAGCTGCAAGCGGGGGAGTGGGGAATCAAACCCAGTTCTCCCAGATTAGAGTCCATGTGCCAGCTGATGCTTCACTTTCTCTCCCTTCCCCCCGCCAACTCACTCCTGCACTGCCTCCCTCCTCCCAGATGTCTTGGGATGTGCGCCTAGTGCATCCCTCATCTCTTGCCACGTCCTTGGAGCTCACCTCAGCTCAACTCCACTGCGCCACTTTTTCCCTTGGCTGGGAGCTGCGAGCCATTTCCCCTTGGGCGCGCACGGGTGCCCTCCTTATTGGCTCCTCTGCATCAGGGGGTCTTGTATGAACTGTGTACAATTATCTTGTTTCCCGCTTTACCCTCATTCCTAACATGGAACGTGTTGAACGATGACCTAAGTACCTATCTGAATAAAGCTGAACTTCTCTGAAGGACTGTTGCTGGGCTTGACTTACTTGGGACTCTGACACCAAAACAGTCCTTCAAAGCCTAAGTACATGCTCCTAACCACTACACCAAACTGGAACTCAGAACCTATCTCTTTTAGAAGCAAGTATAAGAAACACAGGACACCCTCTCCACCACATCAGAGCCTTTAAGCAGATCATTTCCAAAACAGTCCTTCAAAGCCTAAGTACATGAACTAAGTAGCAAGCAAGATACACTATTTTGAAAAGTATTTCCTGTTGTCTCCCAGCAGTGACATTTATTCACAAGCAACGGACAACCCAGGAAACTAAAGATGCATCAGAGTCCTCAACATGATGCTTAAGCAAATGGGGGGGAGAGAGAATGAGAAGGTACTTATGTAATCCAAAAACACTGGGACACACTTCAGCTTAGTAAACTGCCAAGCGTATTAAAAATTGGACAGGTATGTTTTGGGAAAGGAGGCTCGCAAGACTTTGAGAGGAGTGTTGAGACTCTTTTCCAGATTTTATTTTGAGCTTTGACTCTCAGATGGTTGTACTTTGATAATCTTTTTGGTCTCTGCAGCACTACTGGACTCAAATTTCGCTCCTGTACTGCAGACCGATGCGATCAGCTACCATCTTGAAACAAACTTGTTAGTCTACAGCAAAAATGTACAGTTGCCCACTCTCAGTCACCAGTCTTTCAAGTTTCTGTCTGGTGTACAGTTGTCCGACACAGAACACCCATGAGCATGGTGTGTATGCACTTGTGCTTCCTCCCTGTGACCGGGAATGCAGGTTTGGGAGAGAGCTTTTGCATGGGGAGCTGAACAGTCCCTGCTCATGAACTGGCAGTCACTTCTCGGGTTGTGTGTGAGGCCATCTTGCTCCCCTTCTCTGCACTTTGATTTTGGTGCCCACAGACCTGTCTGTTCAGGGCTTCAGTGGCACAGTATTTAGGGTGCTAGAGGTTGGGGGAACCTGGGGTCCAGATCGCTGTACTACACCAGTTTGATGTAGTAGTTAAGTGTGCAGAATCTAATCTGGGAGAAGGAGGAGGAGAAGAAGAGGAGGAGTAGGAGGAGTAGGAGTAGGAGTTTGGATTTATACCCCGCCCTTCACTACCCAAAGGAGTCTCAGAGCGGCTTACAAACTCCTTTCCCTTCCCCTCCCCACAACGGACACCCTGTGAGGTCGGTGGGGCTGAGAGAGCTCTTGATAGAAACTGCTCTTTTTCAAGGACAGCTCTTATCAGAACTACGGCTTGCCCAAGGTCATCCAGCCAGGTGCAAGTGGAGGAGGAGTGGGGAATCAAACCCGGTTCTTCCCGATTAGAGTCCGCGCACTTAACCACCACACCGAACTGGGTTTGATTCCCCCTCCTCCACATGCAGCCAACTGGGGGTGACCTGGGGTCAGTCACAAGTCCTTTCAGAGCTGTTCTCAAAAGAGCTCTCGCAGCCCCACCTACCTCCTACAGTGTCTGTTGTGGGAAGGGAAAGGAGTTTGTAAGCCACTCTGAGTGAAGGATGGGGTAGAAATCCAATCTCCTCCTCCTCATTCTTCTTCCATGCTTTTCTGACCAGTGGAGACCCAAAGTGGCTTTATCTTCACAACAACCCTGCCAGGTAGGCTTGGTGGAGAGGGTGTGACTGTCCCAAGGTCCTCCAGTGAGCTTCCCTGGCAGAGTGGAGATTTGAACTGGGGTCTCCCAGTCTGACACTCTAACCAGAACACCGCCCTGCCTCGCCATGCTGCCTGCCATGAAAATCACTGTGTTACTGTGAGCCAGTCGCTGTCTTTCAGCGGATCCTCCTTCACAGGACAAAACTGAGGTGGGGTGAATGAGGTATGCCACCCTGAGGTTTTTTTGTTTTAAGGAAATGTTATAAAAGTGTTATCAACAAATTGTGGAGGTGTACATTTCTTGCCGAGGTTTGGGCTTGACAAAAAGCCCACATTCAGTCTGATTTTTCTCTCTCTCTCCTTGCAGAAGACAGGCAGATACGGGGAGGCTTCCAAGTATCACCCAAGTATCAACCATCAAAGCTTTGGGAATGCTCTGGCCTTCTTGGCCAGAGACCATGAAATGGCTGGAACCTGACAGAGACTTAGGAGTGCGAGGGGGCCAGAATGTATCTTCCTGGGGGAGTTCAGGAAAGGGTTGTTTCACTGACAAGAGAGTTCCAAAACAGAAGGGATAAAGCCCCTTGGCATAGAGGGAGAGGGGTCCATGTTTGCTTCTCCACCTTGGTCAGCGATATCTGGAGGAAGAAGCTCCCACACCTGAGCCCCACTGAGATGGCCTCCAGGGCCACGTGCAGCAGGGACAGGGCAAAGCCCCGGACAGAGACTCCCAGGCAATGGGAAGCTTTCAGAGCGCTCCAGATACTCAGTCAGAGAGACGGCCATGGAGTGAGATCAGCTCAGGTATATCTAGAGCATGAGGAATGGCAGCATGTTTACACCTCTCTTTCTCAGTCCTTTCTTGATTCATTTCTGTGCAGAGAATATTATGTGTGGACTTTTTACTTCAAATAAATGTATATATATAATTTTCAACATGGCCTCATCTGTGGATACTTAAATTTGCAGATTGGGGCCGTGTTGAGAGAAGGGATTCCCCCCCCCCTACATATTTGGGAAGCCCCTCGAGTTTGCTCAAAACTCCCAAACCTTGCAAAAATGGGAGGGGAGATTTACGGCCCCCACAAGGGACACTGCAGCCGGCAGGGCAAGGCTGTCTGGGAAGCAGGGGGGCAAGGGAGGAGGTGCGGGAGCCACCGGGGTGCAAGAGGGAGGGGGTGGGGAAGGCAGAGCAGGAAGCCTGGAAACTGCTGCCACTGCTGCTGCCCCCCGACTATTGAAGCCCAGCGATGCTGGAGACGGGTGGGCCAGGAGGAATGCGGGGCTTGGGAGTTGCCACCAAGGTGGATGGGCACAGGGGCAGCAGCGAGGCACAGGCAAGCAGAGCAGTGCCGGGGAGGGAGAGAAAGGTGAGTTAATGGCTCTCACACCTATTCAGTTCATCTGCTACCTCAGAAGTTGTCCATCCTCACCCCAGCAAAAGAATGGACGAGCGTCAGTTCCTGCAGTAACCAATCTGTACTCAATAGTCCTTGAGCAGGTTTGTTGGTAGAATATGGCTTCTGGGCGGGTGAACACCTTTGCCGGAACTGGCAATCAATATTACAAAAGCAGGATTTAGGTCAGGGGATCCACCCACCAGGCATACGTCACACGCAGCCAGGCTACTACAGGTCATGAGAGTATCTTAAGACTGTCTCCCAAGGCCACAGACCCATCTGGGGTTTGTGAACCATGTGGGGGTAAGCTTGGGAAAGTTACACACAGTGCCTCTACTTTACTCCACACATTCATTCACGCACTCCCCACCCCATAGGAATGTCAGGGAGGGCTGATAAGGTACTAGGCAGAGCTGGCAGCTGGGCGAAGGAAGCGGGGGTTCCAAAAGCGGAAGTTGGTTTTAGCAGTATAGAGCATCGATACACAGTCATCAGTCATGGTACAAAGACATGCATCACTCATCATAAAGGTCCAATCCTGACAATGAGGCACAAGTGCTGTCACTCCCCCCCCCAGCACCTCTGCAGCCAGCTTGAGCCACTGCTGCGTGCCATGTATTGAGCCGCAGGCGTCCCTCAAGGAGTACCTGGGAATGGCTGAGCTAGTTACCCAAGAACAATAGCTGACCAGGATCCTGGAGTAGACCAGTAGAGAAGTAGTGGTAATGTAAATAGCCTATCCTTGGAGAGGGTGATTGTGGGGTGGGGTGTTTGCATGCTTTATAAGCAGGGCTCAAGCCTTGGAGCTTGTCTTGCCTTGTAGTGTTCTTGAAATCACTTAACAAATGAGAGCTGATGCACTGCGATGCATCCAGAACCCCACATTTAACACAGACGGAGGGGAGCTGGAGGAGTCGGGATACAGGGAGGGAATGTGGTGGGCGGGGGTGAACGTTAACTCCATGGCGCTATCGCCACCTCCAGGAGGGAAGGAAGCCTGCTTGGGAGAGCAGGTAGGGAGTGTTTTGGCTGGGTTGGCATCCATCCCAGCTCAGGCATCCCTGGCACTCAGCAACTGTTGTCTCCCAGAAGAATTCTTCTTTCCCTGCTGCAAAGAGAGGCAGCGGAGTAGGTAGTATGGGGGAAGAGTGCCAGGGGGAAGGAGAGAGGAGGGGAAGGGTGCAGAGGGGGAAACTCCTGCTGCATTTAACATGAATACCTGCTTGTTCTTTTTAAAAGGGATGCTGGTAGCTGTTCTCCAAACCGCATAGCCCTCCACCAGTTGAACACACTATTTAAAACAAGTGCCAGGGTAGGGAGGAGTTTGCAGGTGCAGTAGGCCATTCCCTTGGTAACCAACCAGTCACTGGGTAGCGGAAACAGCAGACATCAGACTAGACAAAGGCCCCGTCTGCACCTGCCGTGTAGCGCTGCTTCTTTCAGCCGTGGCGCCGGCTTCCATTGCCTCCCCCTTGGCTGAGTATAAAAGCTTGCTGTCTGCATCATGTTTAGGGAGAGTGCCGGAGAGAGGGGGGAGGAGTGGCCTCTCGGGGGTGCCGGCAGGGCACTGCACTGTGCTCCACCTGTGACACACACACACACAGAAAGTAAAGGGGGGTGACCTGGCAGCAGGGGAGACAGGGGCCCCCAAGAAAAACGAAACAAGCTGGGTAAAAAACACAAAACACCCCACACTTGCCAGGCAAGGCATTCTGGGGATTGCCCCAGGAATTAACAAATGGTTCAGGGGTGGGCGTATTGTGTAGTGGGCTGGACACATAATGAAACCACAGACACAGACGTAGTGATCAGCATGGTTCGCTATTACACAACAGACAACGTTACCTGGCCAGGTGGCCAACTATATACAAGCGGAGGGGAACACCCCCTGGTGCCATTGGTGGGTTTGAATTCCCGCCGCCGTTCCCATTGGTTCCCCTAAGCTGGAGCCGGGAGCCCCCGTCCCACTGTTCCCGGGGACTCAAACTCCGGCTCCTTCGCTGACGGGCGTGCTTTCAAACACGCTCCCCCCAAAAAAATAATTTCAGAAAAATGGTTCCTGGCAGCTTTTAAACACAGACGACTGGATTTTCAAGTAACTTGTTTCCTTCGTGACAATTTGCGTATCTCCTTAGAAAAGATTGGGGGGGAGGGACTTCAGCTCCAGTTGTCTGCTTATTGCTCATAGCGGCTTGGAGGGTGGGGAGGAGCAATTAAACCAGCTTAAAACCAAATCCACATAATGCGGTGAGACGCTGTAGTGACCTCGGAGTCGCCACTAAATGGCAATAAAATGATGCAGACAGCTGATGCCGAGACAAAGCAATCTGAGAGGAGAGGCAGAATGAGAGGCAGACAGAAATTTGTTAGACGATGTGGGGTCGGGGGCACAGTGGCAGGAAAGGCCAATGCAGATTGGACCCAAGCCTTAGATCGACAATGCAAGAAGGGAAGTTGGGAGTACTAGCCCTGTGGGTGGGTAATTCCTAAAACAGCCAGTTGGTGGCAGCGTACTGAAAGGGTGGGTGAGCCGGGAGCATGGGGCTTTGCCGGGTGCCGACTCAGGGCAGTCCCTGGGTGCCTGGACGCCTCGGAGGGCTAAACAGAGTGGTGATCATGAGTCAGTCGGGCTTTTCTGCCACACCGATGCCTGTAATCTCAATCATGTGGCTGAGAACAAACAACTGTCACTCTTTCACTCTGTCACTCTATTACCGTAAGAATGAAAAGAATGAGCTTTCATCAAAAGTACAAAAAGCTGTCAGTCTTGCTGCTAATATTTGCCTATAGAATAAAACCATTTGCTATGCTGCCTTTTTAAAGGTGTTATTTGTGAGAGAAAGAGTATGTCTCCAATTGACAGCTGCAATAAAAACCATAATTCACAGGAGCAATGAGAATTACCCCACTTCATTCTTTCCCTTTTGTCCCTTTCTTGCATGTCTGATCTCTGGAGCCATTATGGGTATTGTAAGTATTATTTATTAGCCCAGAAATGCATTAAAACGGGTTTTTCACACCTGCCTGTTTCCTCTCTAATGACAGGGCATTTAATTCCCAGAGACAGGTAGCCTGGAAATCCTGCTTTCCCCAGTAAGAGAGACGACTGAGTGTGTATTTAGTTTTCATGATACAAATAGTTTTAACTCAATGGTCTACCTTGAATTTAAGTTTCAAGTTCCTTCTTGTCTAAGAAAGAAGAGATCTTCATCTTTTTTTTTCTTGTCTTTAATACACTTTGAAACCAAGAATGTGTCCAAGTGACAAACACGAATACGGCAAAGTTCTTTTGAGTTAAAACCCCCAACAATTTCCCAAGGGTCATTTTTGAGCCTGAATGAAAATCCAAACTGAATCACCTTCTTTAGTAGAGTGACTATTCTGCCTGTAAACAGGGATTGTTCTCCTTTCTGGATGAAATCCGGGAAGCCAGGGGATTTTTTCAGTGCAGTGTAAAATCCCTGAGAATTTCCCCCCAATTTAGATGGTAAAAAAGTATTGGCTTTAATGCAAACCAAATGTAATTACTGAACCAATGTCATTACTCCTGTGCATAAAGAATCTTATTAAAGATTTTTAAAACTAAAATGAACCATATTTTAAAATGCACATCCTCAGCAACTTTTGCGGCCTGCACACCAGGCAAGGATCTTTTCCTGGTGGTTACTTTGGACCCTTAGTGGCCATTCCATGCTGAAACTACAGCCACCCTCTGGTGGGCCAGAGACCTCAACACCCGGGCAGCCATTCTTCGGTTATGTTTTGCATGCCTTTTCCTGGTTTCAGTCATGAGCTATCCATACAAGATGACTATGGCTGCGATCACACGCAGAATTAGCCCCGCCATAGGCACGAATGCCAGGCAGATTTTAAGGGTGCGATCACACGAGAACATCTGGGAAGTGTGCTGCACCCGTGGGCAACCTGTTTTGCTCTGCCACAGAAGCAAAGTAAAAAACACTAGGGAAAGTCCGGTAGCGAATGAGTTTGCTACTGGCCAGGAACACACTTTCCCTGTATGATTGCGCCAGCGTGCTCCCATGGCGTTGGGATGGTCTGATCGGACCATCCCAACTCCATGCTATTGTTTCCCCCCGTTTCAGTATGTGCATCATTGCACACTGCATAGGGAGCACTCAGTGCAGAGATGCGGATCATTGATCCCCCATTGAAGAGCACCATAAGAACATAAGAGAAGCCAATGTTGAATCAGGCCAATGGCCCATCTAGTCCAACACTCTGTCACACAGTGGCCAAAATATACCAGGTGCCATCAGGAGGTCCAGCAGTGGGGCCAGGACACTAGAAGCCCTCCCACTGCTGCCCCCTCCAGCACCAAGAATAGAGTGCATCACCTGCCCCAGACTGAGAGTTCCCATCTATACCCTGTGGCTAATAGCCACTGATGGACTTCTGCTCCATATGCTTATCTAATTCCCTCTTGAAGCTGTCCATGCTTGTAGCTGCCACCACCTCCTGTGGCAGTGAATTCCAGGAACACATGGAAGACATGTGAATTCCAGTAACACATGGCAACCCCCCCCCAAATTTGCCCGCAGTTTGTGTCTGATCACGCAGTGGTGGGCTGCCACCGCAGCTCTCAGGGACTGTGTGATCACACAACTGCCGGTCAAACTACTCTGAAGCAAATAGCCTCGCTTCCCCCCTGCCGGGATGGGCCAGGTGAGCCCGGTCTTGTCAGATCTCGGGAGCTCAGCAGGGCCGACCTGATGAGTGCTTGGAGGGGAGGCCACCAAGGCAGTCCAAGGTTGCTGTGCGGAGGCAGGCAAGGGCCAACCACCACTGAACATCCCTTGCCTGGAAAACCCCACGCAGGGTCACTCGGAGTCGACTGTGCCTTGACAGTTCTTTGCACCATCACATAAAAGGTAATGCATGATGCCATCCTTTTGGGAACACAGGGCAAGAGGAAAAAAGCCGCATACATGCGCTAAATAATGCAAAAGCAATACTGTATTGTAAACAATAATAACAATAGAATACAAAAATGTATGACAAAAATACAAGTGGAAGAGAGGTCCAAAACATAAAGTTTGAACTGACGAAATTTTCTGGACTTTCCAGTCCTCTACGCTAAAGCAAGCATGTGTGATACAACTTTGCAAGGGCCCCCAGTGCCAATAGCTTTCCTGGTGTGTGCCAAGTGTTTTAGAAAGCGGGTGAGACCAAGCAGGGCTTGTGCCCAGCAAGGCTTTGCACTGGCCACCAGGGCTCCCTCTAAGCCGTGGAATCCTGTGAGCAAAAATTCTATTTTGTGACCTGCTGGCATTAAAGTTGTGAGCGAGCAATTTGGCTACTGCATACATTAGTTTGCTCTGGAGCCACCCTTCCTGTGCTAAGACAAAAATATGTGAGCTGGAGGCTAGCTCACAGTAACTCAGCTTAGAGGGAACACTGCTGGCCCCTGGAGATTTCACTGGCTGTGCATTTTGTCACTGGCTCTGCCTCCTGTGGCAGCCATGTTATATATCTGTGTCAGAATAAAGGTGCCTGCAGGCTCAGAATAAATGTTGGGGACCCCTGTAGTAGAGGGTCCCTATTGTTATTAATTGTTTACAATATAGTATTGTTGTTGCATTATTTAGCACATGTATACGGCTTTTTTTCTCTTGTTTTCTGGATATTATGAGCAGTGATTCTCTAGTGCTGTAGCTGTATCCTCTTGGGAACAATCTACAAATTTCACATATGAGAAATTTTAAGGGAAGCCAACATGAGGTTTGATATGATTAGGGGAAATATTGGGCATCCCTAAAATGAATTCTTCTGATCTAGCAAGGCCTGGCTTATAATCTTAGATTCTCAAGGTTCAAAACTTTTGTAGAAAACTGAAGAGACATACAATTTATTTGGGGATATATCTTTCTTTAGAATCCTGTTATAACCCATTCATTGAAGATACTCAACTTTAAAACTGAAAGAGAAAGTAGGTAGATTTATGAAGCTGTGACGAAGAAAACGACCCCAGGCTTTGCCACCAATAAATTTGGCCCTCTCCGAATTGATGCGTTTCTTAACAAGCCTTGCGTAGTTAATAAGGACAAAGCAATCTAGCCCTGGAAACTTTAAAGAAAGTTGTGAGCAGGATTCATTACAATCAAGGGACTGAATGTCAGGTACTACAACATGAATAAATATAAAATGTTATGCAGGAACATCGATCTTGAATTATGGAGAAGATCTAGTAGCACATGTAAAACAGGGCCAATATTGTTTCTGGCATTTAAATTACTGCAGAAGAGTGCTCACAGTATCTAACTGTGTCTAATTTGTCTTTGGCTTCCCTTTTTACAAGGGTTTCTCTGTTCCCTTGAGGTTTATAATGGTTCAGGTTATGTGTCTTCAATTTCTTAAGAAAATATTTAGATGGGTACAGAGATGGAATAATGTGTATCTAGTGTCTTGTTAGCCTCCAGGATGTCTTGGAAAAGTTTGCCATCTCAATGGGCCCATCCCTGGGAGAGAAGCCGGCATTACAAGCAGAAGGTACAGTCAGACAAATGGCTATAGAGGGAGGGGGGGCCACGGCTGAGTTGCCAACTCTGGGTTGGGAAATTCTAAGAGATTTGGGGGTGGAGCCTGAAGAGGGGAGTTTAAATTTAAGGAGGGGTATAATGCCATAGAATACACCCCCTAAGGCAGCCATTTTTTCTGCTGTAATCCCGGAGATCAGTTCTAATTCCAGAAGATCTCCAGGCCCCACCTGGAGGTTGGCAGCCCTTTGCTCTCAGTTGTCCGGTTGTGATTCTACTTTGATGCCACCCTCTTGTTTTAGATGCTGCATGCCTTGGTTAGCTTGGTGAACCCTATGGCTTCCTGAGCCAGTCTAATAAGTGTTTGCCAGGATCTGGTGGGGAAACTCACTTAACACATGAATTCTAGGTCAAAATATCTCCCAGACTTCCATGGATTGCAGTAGGGGTGTGATGCAGGTGCAGGAAGTGGCTGAGTGGGTGAAGGTGGAATAAATCCCTCAACAGGGCACTATCTAAGTCCATGCTGATATTCTATCTGTACCTGAACCTGGCGGTACATTTTGGGGCAGTCTGGCCTGTGCCTATCTTTATGGTTCTAAAGATACACTTGAAACTTTGTGTGTGCTAAAATCTGAGAAATCTAGAGAAAGATTGCTGGTGAGCAACTTTTTGTACCCCATGATTACCAGAAGCAGAATAAATAATACAAAGCAGTAATGTTTTCAGGCTAAATTATGCAAAACAAAGGAAGTCATGTGAATTCTCCTTGTTTTACATAATTTATACAGCTTGCCAATTTCTGTTTTCCTGGGTGATCACGACCTTGGGTGGAGGGTTTCACTTCCTAACAAAAAGCACAGAATCCCTACAGTCCTGACTAGACAGCATGGCTGTACCGTGATAAACAATTATGTCTTCCAAGATCTCAACCGTTCAGTCTCTCATGCCTGGAATCAAACCACATTGAGATCTATAGTGGCCCTTGTTTGCCATAAGTGATTCGTGTCTTCACACACACCCCAGCCCTGCCTCCTGTCCGAGAAGTGTGTTTACCAAGCTCAGTTGCTCACATTCTCAATGTTCTTCTGGATCAATGGTTCCTGAGCTGGGCAGTCCTGAAACATTTGTCTGCTATCAAAGATAGGTCATCGAAATGCCATTGCTTGCTAGATGGAAGCCAGCATGGTTTGGCCAGGATACAAGAAAGGGACCCTCTACTACAGGGGTCCCCAACCTTTATTCTGGGCCTGCAGGCACCTTTATTCTGACACAGTGTTTGTGGAAGCAGACATAACTGGCTGCCACAGGAGGCAGAGCCAGTGACAAAATGGCGGCCACAGTTTACCCTCAGCCCCACAGTGAAGATCCTTTTGCTGTGGCGGCAGCTGCTGCCGAAGCAAGGTTTTACAAATGCACAGCCAGTGAAATCTCCAGGGGCCAGCAGTGTTCCCTCTAAGCTGAGTTACTGTGAGCTAGCCTCTAGCTCACATATTTTTCTCTTAGCACAGGAAGGGTGGCTCCAGAGCAAACTAATGTATGCAGTAGCCAAATTGCTCGCTCACAACTTTAATGCCAGCAGGTCACAAAATAGAATTTTTGCTCACAGGATTCCACGGCTTAGAGGGAGCCCTGGTGGCCAGTGCAAAGCCTTGCTGGGCACAAGCCCTGCTTGGTCTCACCTGCTTTCTAAAACACTTGGCACACACCAGGAAAGCTATTAGCATTGGGGACCCTTGCAAAGTTGTATCACACATGCTTGCTTTAGCGTAGAGGGCTCCATAACTGTCTTTACCTTGTTGATCAAAAGTATTATCCTTTGAAACATGAGAACACCATCTTTCCAACAGGGGCCGGTCAGATGCTACAAGAAAGCTGGGACAAAAGACAACAGCCCTTCACTGCTGACTGCTCCTTATCATCTGACAATCCACACCCCCACACACACACATGAATACATGAAGCTGCCATTGATATTGTCTACTCGGATTGGCAGTAGCTCTCCAAGGTCTCAGGTGAAGGTCTTGCACATAATCTCTTACCTGGTCCTCCTAACTGGAAATGCCAGGGAGTAAACCTGGGACCTTCTGCATCCCAAGTGAATGCTGTCCCACTAAATCACAGACCCTCTGGTTCTGTCTCTGGACCCAGAGGTCCCATTCAATAGCCAGCAGCATAGCGAGGCTCCCCAAATATGTCCAGGTCCCTTTTACTAAATCCAGTTGGGCCAGTGGCCCTCACCCCATCTTGTGGCCATGAGGTCCATGATCTATTTCCTTTTATCTATCTTGCAGGCAATGCCAAATTGTTTCCTAGGATGACTGCAAGCTCCAGTATTGTGGGAGAAGGAGAAAAATTACGATCTACTTATATGAGCTTAGGCTAGCAAGAGATGCTAAAAACAGCAAAAGAGAGTTCTTTTCTTATGTTCAAAGTAAGAAAAAGATCAAGGACATGGCAGGCACATTGTGGGGACAGGAAAGTGAAATTGTAAGAGGTAATGAAGAGAGGCCAGAACTGCTCAATTCCTACTTTTCCTCAGTCTTCTCTTGCAAGGGAAACAGTGCTCAATATGGCAAAAACAGAACACATGATGAGGGAAGGGAGTTGCAACGTAGGATCAACATTGGGGTAGTACAGAAACACCTAGTTTCTTAAAATGAAACTAAGTCCTTGAGGCCAGATGAGCTGCATCCAAGGCTACTAAAAGAACTTGAGAATGTAATTTTTGAGCCTCTGTCCATTATTTTTAAGAATTGTTTGAGAACAGGTGAGGCGCCAGAAGATTGGAGGCAGGCAAATGTTGTCCCCCTGTTCAAGACGGGGGAAAAGGAGGATCCGGGTAACTACCAACCCACCAGCTTGACATCTATACCTGGGAAATCATCAAACACAGAGTCCTTGAGCACTTGGAAAGGATGGCTATGATTTCTAAGAGCCAGCATGGGTTTCTCAAGAACAAGTCATGTCAGACTAACCTTATCTCTCTCTCTCTTTTTGAGAAAGTTACTACCTTGCTGAAACAAGGAAATACTGTACACATAGTTTACCTTGATTTCCGTAAGGCTTTTGGTAAGGTTCCACAAAATATTCTTGTTGAAAAATTGGAAAAATGTGGTTTGGATCCTATGACTGTTAGGTGGATCTGTAACTGGTTGACAAATCACACCCAAAGAGTGCTTGTGAATGGTTCCTCATCCTCTTGGAGAGGACTGACAAGTGAAGTGCCTCAAGGATCTGTCCTGGAACCTGTTTTGTTCAACATCTTTATCAACAATTTGGATGAAGGGGTAGAGGGAATGCTTATTAAATTTGCAGATGATACTAAATTGGGAGGGGTTGCAAATATGGTAGAAAGAGCCAGGATACAGGATGATCTTGACAGGCTGGAAAACTGGGCTAAACAAATAAAATGAATTTCAGTGAAGATAAATGTAAAGTTCTGCATTTAGGTAGGACAAATCAAATGCAGAATTTTAGGTTGGGAGAAACTTGTATTGGCAGTAGTATGTGCAAAAAGGATTTAGGGGTTTTAGTAGACCATACACTGAACATGAGTGTGATGTGGTTGCTGTCAAACTCAGGTCTCATTTGCCATGGTTCCTGCTGTTCTTTTGCTGGTCTTGGATTCTGTATGCTTATTGTCTCATGTCATTCTGATGGGAGGGGGGGGAGTGTGTGAGTGTGAGGACTGCTTTGCTAAAAGGTGCGCAGAGCGTCCCTTTCCTGGGAAGAATGTGTGCTTGACCTTGTAAGCCAGACACTGTTAGATACTAAGTTTGCAGGTGATGGAGGAGGACTAATGGTGCATAGTAGATTTTGGCGGGCTGGATGTGTTGGTGTGATGGGGTTAGACATGAGGGGGGCCTGTTTGAACTCTGTATAATATCAGAACTGGCACCAAGAGGGTGAGTTCTGACACAGAAAGTCTTAACTTGACACATTCTCATCTCTCAGTACACAAATCACTGCCAAGAGAGTGCTGTTGGGAGTAAGTTTGTTCAAGAGTCTGACAGTTGCTAAAAAGTCAAATTTGATTTTGGGCTGTATCAACAGAAGTATAGTGTCCAGTCTCCAGATCACATGAAGTGATGGTACCACTTTACTCTGCTCTGGTTAGACTTCACCTAGAGTATTGTGTTCAGTTTGGGGCACCACAATTTAAGAAGGATATAGACAAGTTGGAACGTGTCCAGAGGAGGGCAATGAAGATGGTGAGGGCTCTGGAGATCATCCTATGAGGAAAGGTTGAAGGAGGTGGGTATGTTTAGCCTGGAGAGGAGATGACTGAGAAGGGGAGGTATTTGTGATTTCCTGCATTGTGCAGGGGGTTGGACTAGATGACCCCGGAAGTCCCTTCCAACTCTATGATTTTATAATTCTATGATATTTTCTCCTCACCAGGCATAATTTTGTAGCTTCTATTATGTCACCTCTTTGGTGGACTTTCTCTTGAAAGTTTTCCAGGAAAGCTTCAGCTGGACAAAATCATTTGGTCTTTAAGGTGCCACAAGAACCCTGTTTGTTTGTACGTCAACAAACTCACACAGGAGCACCTGTAGGATTATTATCTTTGAGGACCTTCTGCTTCCTTCCACCTGTATGTATCAAAGTCTTCAGTCACTCCCAGTTCATCTCCAATGTTTGCTTAAAACCCTCAAAGATCCCAGAATTATCTTTTCAAAAAGCCATCGGCTAATTAGGTATTCGGTGTTCTGTTCTGTTTCAGCTGTTGTCAGGAGGCCGTCTTCTGTCTTCTTCAGCAGGCTTTGTTTTTATTATTATCTTTTATTTTTTTACAGTCATACACTCTGGTGCATAGACAGCACATCTCTTTAAGATGTCACATTCCCAGCAATTATGTTTCGATGTTTTACACTCCCTTCAGATGCCGGGAAAAAGAATTTTCTTTTTTAAGCAATCCAAAATTATATATTGCTCTTGATGACTGATGGGCGGTTGAGGGCCGCATTTGAAGCAGCCTCCCAGATATTACGACAGAGCAAGTTCCACCAAGACTTTCGGAGCTGTGACACAGATCAATTTGCACTGTGCCTATTTCCTTTAAAAATATAACGCATGCACAAAAATACACGTATCCGTCTGTCTCTAGAGCACCCGGGCAGAATTGTCCCCTTTGTGATCAGGTTATGAGGAAAGCTGACTCCGTTTTTCATCTTGCAAAATATGATTTCGGAGAATGCATTGACATCGCTGGGTGGGGGGGGGGAGTGAGAGGGCCTCCATCATCCTTCAGACCAGATAGGTTTTTCTTGAGCTCCCACAACTCTGATCTGCACACCCTGATTCAGGGCTGGCTCCAGGTGTTGTTTTTCGGGGGGCATGGGGGCCACCATCTGCCTTCCACCTGGGCTCCCCAAGTGCCCCTTTCTACTCCCACACTTGCATGTCCCCCCATCTGCTTGCAAGCCCTCCAGCCCCTCGTGCTCAGTCACCTGCATGCACACCCTAACCCTTTCCCCCGCCCTGACAGCACCGGCCAAGGTGTGCAGCTGGTAGTGCTACTTCCACTGCCATCAGGAGGGCCACCGCTGTGCGCCCCCTCCAAAGGCCCCTTCCTCAATGACTCTGGGCAGTTGGGAGTGCTGACACCAATAGGGGGCGGAGGAGGTGTGTTGGTAGGGGGTCAGTGGCAGTGCCTCCCCTGAAGTCCTGGGCCCCACCTCTGGGTATGTTAACATCACCCCTGCCCCGGCTTACACTGTCTCAAATCTCCTCCATCCTTCTGTCTGAGCCTTACCCCCACCCCCAAAAAAAAACAACTTTCAACTCAGCTCAGCTTTTTCTGCAACCCTCTTGGCTTCTTTAGATGTCTCCCATTTTTCTTGGCCAGGGGTATTGTTTGCAATGGTGCCTGTAACCGACACTCCTTTTCTAGGAGCCCCGCCCCCAACTTGGGCTCTATTCTCTGATAGTTTATCTAGCCAGGGAATCCTTCATAATGTCTGTCCTGTGTCCCCCCTCCCCCCACAAGTTTGCTTACGTCAGCTTCCCTGAGGTTCAAGGTACTCGTCTGACTACGACCCCATTGAGCTTTCCAGAAGGCGAAAGTTTTCCAGCAGGAGGTTCCCATGGAATTCCGACTTCTTCCACCTCATCAACTCCAGCCCTTTTTGGTAGGATCATTTGCCTTTTGGAAGAAGGCTTCTTACAGATTTGATACCTTTAAAATGTTTCATTTCCTAATCAACTTCCAGAACAAGGAGAAGCTGCCTACCTTGCAGCTGTGGGACAGCCTTGTGAATACAGCCCCCCGTCAACTTGCCCTCCCCTTTTTGGTGTGTCTTATGGGCATCGTGGTGTTTCAGGGAGCCCAGCACCCCAGATCTGGAGAGGGGCCCAGGCTCAGTGGTAGGACAGCGCGGCGGAGCCACCTATGGGCAATAGCCGGAACTGCAGCCAACACAGAGCCACGCACCAGGACGAGACCTGCCGGAGGGAGCTGCCCGGAAGATCGGCTCCAGAAAAAGGGCACCAGGACGCCAATATCTGAAGCCGCGGAAAGGAAGCCGGATGACAACTAGCCTGGGGTGCTGGTAGGCAGTCACCACCCTGCAGACTATGTGGCCCTGGTTAGGTTAAAATTCGGTTGCTTAGAACCGCTATGTAAACCGCCCAGAGGGCAGTATATAAACCGAAAGTGTATAAATAAATAAATAAATAAACATCTGCTTGGCATGCAGTAGGTCCCAAGTTCAATCTTTGGCATCTCCGGTGAAAAGGATCAGGTGGGAGGTGATCCTCTATCCGTCTGAGCAGGCAGTGCTGACACGGATGGGCCCAGAGGGTCTGGTTCAGTCTAAGGCAGCCTCGTGTGTGTTTCTCAGCTGTGACCTGGGTTATGCCCTGGACCTCCAGTGTGTCTTTATCCCCGCTGCAGTCTGACATCATTATCAACATGACCTGGCCTGATTCAGATAAAGGCTTACTCCAGAGAAGCCTTACGCCCTGACCTGCACAGTCCAGACTAGCCCCATCTTGTCAGATCTCAGAAGCTAAGCAGGGTCAGCCCTGGTTAGTACTTGGATGGGAAACGGCCGAGGAAGTCCAGGGTCACGACCCAGAGGCCCGCAATGGCAAACCGCCGCTGAATCTGTGTTGTCTTCAAAACTCTACGGGGTCACCATGATTTGGCCGTGACCTGATGGCACTTTCCTCCTCCTCCACCACCACCAGAGAACCTTTCTAGTTAGTCTCCCCATATTATTCATCTCCTAGCCAGAGGCCCACAAACAACGTGCCTGCTTTGTTTTGGGTACCATCCACAAAGTTATTAAAACACAACAATTACAACTTGAACACTTACTTGAATGAAATATGAAAACGCCAACAACTGATTCTACAGATCTGGTTATAAAATAAGGAGAGCTTTACGCAAGTCCAATAAATGTCCTACCCAAAAGTAAGCAGGGTCATAAGGTGAGGAGCTTCAACCATGAGGAAGCTAATTATCAGTTCAAAAACATTCAGATTTATATTTTCAGAACCATCCCTAACAATGCCTAATTTTCCCTCTCAACACATCCTTGGCTAATTAGCTATAAACTTCAAACACTCTACAGATATTTATATTCATATCTCTACCAAAATTATATTTATATTCCATTATTATATTCTCACCACTTTTAATCATAACAATGAATATCAGAAATAATGATTACAACTTTCTCATGCATACGGTTATTGGTTCTTTGAACTGTATTTCCTCTTTTGTGCTTTGGTGGGCATTCTCACCATTCTTAGACACTCTTCACAACTGACCCTAAAATACAACTAAATAGTTATTTCAATCTTTTCTTATGAACCAGATAGTCTTGAGACTACCCCAAGGACACATTCACTACCAAAGTCCTTTCATTTATTGTCCCCCTTCCAGGCTATTCTGCCCCATGTTCAGCATGTCTAAGAGTACAGGAGAATAACCTGAACAACTGCTAGTCTCAATTGTAGAGGCATTCTTGTTTAATATGACTATCAAGAAGAGCAGCAAATGATTCTCAATATTCCTTGAGAGCATCTGATTTGCATCCAGAAGGTCCCAGGTTCAACCTCCAGTTATAAGGACCAGGTAGGAAGTGTCATGAAAGACCTCTGCCTGAGACCCTGGAGATCCACTGCCCAACTGTGTAGATAAAACTGACCTTGATGGTCCAATTAAGTATAAGGCATGTTCATGGGCATTCGTGTTGACACAGGTTGGGGAACCCATCCGACAGAGGCCTCCAACACAATGTATTGGTTTTTCAAGGCAGCCATGAAACTCTCTTTTCACACCATATCGAACCCCTGTACACAGAAGACGTGAGCAGAGTGACTCACAAAACCTCCTACCCTGCTACAGGTTCTGTTAGTCTTTAAGGTGCTCCTGGACTCTTGCTCTTTTCTACTGCTATAGACAGACTAACACAGTCTGGAAGTTACTGGAGTAGACCAAATCATGCTAGAGGGACCAGCTGTTTGGCCCAACCAAAGGGTTGCTTAACATGTTCGTTAGTGGAAAGTCATCTGAATGTCTGAAACTTTCCATGGAAGCCCGTAGGGCTGATCTCTTGTGACCCATGCCTTTAATGCACCGCAAATTCAAGAAAAGTTCTTGTTTTGACATACTAATACTTTTGTTCACTGTCACAGCTTTTAATGCACTTTTAATGCATTTGTTGTCATCAAAGTCATTTAGAAGTGAGCTCATTAATCACCCTTCAGGTAATAAAATCTGCCCCTAGTTTCATTAAAAGCCAAGCTAAAACCCTCTTTACCATGCTCGCATGGAATCTGGAAAGAGATAGTTGACGTGTAATTATTTGTCTCTACAGGCATGTGTCAGGTACAACTGTCCTAAATCAAGATCCATGGTTATTCTTACATATGGAAATAAAAAAAAAAAAAACATCTTCAAACGAGAATACGTCACCAGGCAAAGCTATTAGTCACAGTCCCTGCAATTTGCTGCCCAGAAAAAACAATCAAATGCGCAGTCAGTGGAACCATTTCCATGCAGCCATTTGGCTGGAAGAAAACCTCCTTTGGCAGCTGAGGGCAGAGGGAAGGATGATGCAGCAGGCGAAACAAAAGAGGGCTGATGAGTGATAAAGCAGCAAACGCACACACACACACGCACACAATAGCGGGCAACAGGGTTGCTGGGTAAAGGAATGAGATATAGGAATGTGTTTGGCCCCCACCCACCCCATGAGACCCAGGGCTGGGGAGAAGTTACTAGTCAAAATACATCACACACACACCCCTTTTATTAGCTCTCTGATGTCTGTTTAAACATCTGCTACATTTTCCACTGAAATCAATCAGTGCACAAATAAATTATTGTTAACTATGTTAAGAACTTGTGTCAGATTCTCTAGTGTTACAACTGAAGTTAGTCATGGTACATTGATGAACAAAAACTATTGAGGCAGATTCAGCATGGCTTCCGTAAGGGAAGATCTTGTCTCACTAACCTGTTAGTGTTTTTTGAGGGAGTGAACGAACATGTGGACAAGGGGGACCCAACACATGTTGTTTACCTTGACTTCCAGAAAGCTTTTGATACAGTTCCTCATCAAAGGCTCCTAAGTAAGCTCAATAGTCATGGGATAAAAGGACAAGTCCTTTTGTGGATAAAAAACTGGCTAATTAACAGAAACAGAGAGTGAGTATAAATGGGAAACTTTCTCAGTGGAAGATGGTAAGCAGTGGGGTACCACAGGGATCAGTACTCTGTCCAATGCTTTTTAACTTGTTTATTAACGATTTAGAATTGGAAGTAAGCATTGAAGTGGCTAAATTTGCAGATGACACAAAGTTGTTCAGAGTGGTGACAACCAGGGAGGATTGTGAGGCACTCCAAAGGGATCTGTCAAGGATGAGTGAGTGGGCGTCAACGTGGCAAATGGGGTTCAATGTGGCCAAGTGCAAAGTGATGCACATTGGAGCCAAAAATCCTAAATATAAATACACATTGATGGGGTCTGAACTGGCAGAGACTGACAAAGAGAGAGATCTTGGAGTCGTAGTAGATAACTCAATGAAAATGTCTAGACAGTGTGTAACTGCAATAAAGAAGGCTAACGCTATGCTAGGGGTTAATAGGAAGGGAATTCAAAACAAATCAGCCAGTATCATAATGCCCCTGTATAAATCATTGGTGCGACCTCATTTGGAATACTGTGTACAGTTCTGGTTGCCACACCTCAAAAAGGGTATTATAGCATTGGAAAAAGTGCAGAGAAGGGCAACGAGAATGATAAAAGGGTTGGAACACTTTCCCTATGAAGAAAGGTTGAAACGCTTGGGTCTCTTTAGCTTGGAGAAATGATGGCTGAGGGGTGACATGATCGAGGTTTATAAGATTATGCATGGGATAGAACAGGTTGAGAAAGAAGTACTTTTCTCCCTTTCTCATAATACAAGAACTCGTGGGCACTCCATGAAATTGCTGAGCAGTCGGGTTAGAACAGATAAAAGGAAGTACTTCTTCACCCAAAGAGTGATTAACATATGGAATTCACTGCCACATGAGGTGAGGGCAGCTACAAGCATAGACAGTTTCAAGAGGGAATTAGATAAACATATGGAGCAGAGGTCCATCAGTGGCTATTAGCCACAAGGTATAGATGGGAACTCTCAGTCTGGGGCAGGTGGTGCTCTCTATTCTTGGTGCTGGAGGGGGCAGCAGTGGGAGGGCTTCTAGTGTCCTGGCCCCACTGCTGGACCTCCTGATGGCACCTGGTATTTTTGGCCACTGTATGACAGAGTGTTGGACTGGATGGGCCATTGGCCTGATTCAACATTGGCTTCTCTTATGTTCTTATGGTAGGAAATCTATCTGAGAGTTATTCCACTGTTGTGAATGGATCACACACACCCTGGGAGGCACACACCTGCTCTTTCCCCTCACTGACCCACCCTTGGGCTTCCTTCCTGGGGAAATGGAAATAGGTGGGAAGATGCCAGAAGGCAAGTCATGTTAGAAGGTTTCTGACCATACCTAAAGTTCACAACTAATTTGGATTCAGAGCATTGGTTACATTTATGACTCAGGCATGATTCAGGCTGGATCTTAATTAGTAAATTGCTGACTGCTGCATCCCTCTGCAAATCAATAGAGCTTCAGAGTTCTTAACTTTGGATTGTGCCCTTCTTGCTAATATAGAGCAATTTATTGTGTAGCTTTTTCTTCATTAAAATCATGCAGTGATTAATAGCACACTTTTTACAATGCTTATGCCCTTCTGCAGTACCACAGTGAAATGTAATACGGCCGCATAATAACTGCACTGAACAAAACATACTTTTACGCTGACTGAGAGAAAAGTTGTGGGCAACTGTTTTTCAGGACTCATCATGGTTCCACACAAAAGGTGTGTCTGTTCTTCTGTTGAAGAAAACCCCGCTAGATTCTCTCTCTGTATTCTACTAAATCTTGAGTGGAGGCAAATTGTCTACCAGGAACTTGGGGGGAAAGTGTAAATTAAATTAGCATGGTGCCTGGTTTAATTTACGCCTTCTTCACAAAATCACATTAAGAGTGGGTGGAAACCTTTGTTCTCTCTGTGGATTTTTTTTCCTCTTGAGGTACATTCTTTTGATCGTCTATAGACTAACACCAAATTGCCACCAATTGGTATGATAGTAAGATATTTACCTTGAATTGTTCAGGACTTAATCAACCAGCATGGTAGGTAGATGACAGACAGACAGACAGACAGACAGACAGACGCAACAGGCTGTGAACCCAATAGAGCAGGCGCAGAGGAGAGTGAGGAGGAGGATCAGGGCCCTGGAGACCAAGAAGCCCTCTGAGGAAAGGCTGAGGGACTTCTTGGGAATGTTCAGCCTGGAGAAGAGGGGGTTGAGGGGGGACAGGATGGCTCTCTTGAAATATCTGAAGGGCTGCCACTTAGAGGAGGGCAGGGAGCTGTTGGCAGCAGAGAAGAGGACTCAAAATAATAGGTTTAAATTAAGGGCGGGAAGGTACCAGCTGGATATTAGGGAAACCTTCTTTTACAGTCAGAGTTGTGCAACCGTGAAATCAGCTGTCTAGGGAGGTGGTGAGCTCCCCCCACTGGCAGTCTTGAAGCAGCAGCTGGACAAATACTTCTCAGGGAGGCTCTGGGCTGGCCCTGCTCTGAGCCTGTCTGTCCCCTTCCAACTCTATGATTCTGTGATTCTATAAAAAGCCAAGATTACCCAGAAGGCAAAATGACCACAACCGGATTTCAACAAAGTCAAATGAAACAAACGTTGAGAGGTTCAAGGTGAAGGAGGGGTAGACTGTAAGGTAATTACTAAATTGGCTGACAGTTGGGGATGTGGTCAGGGTTGATGCAGCTTTGCTGGCTTATTCAACCTATCCATGAGGTCCCTGTGATGGATGGGCAAAGGTCCTGCCCTTTTCTGCCAGACACCAGTTCCCTGTATGCCTGTTTGCGCTTTGTGTGTGTGCCTTTGTGTGTTTGCAGAGTGGCTAACAGCCAGTCAGGACCCATGGGGTGCTAGAGGAGCTTGCTGGGATGGAGAGAGAGAAGTAAAAAATAATCACGAAGTCTACCCTTCCAGTAACTTCTCAGTAAACCTTTCTTTCTGAAGTGTGTTGGTTTCAACCTTTATAATAACCAGAGAATTTTGCTGTGAATTTTGCATTGAACCTGTTCATCAGCCGAACATCATGTGTTCAAGACTCACAATCGTATTGTGAGTCAAACTCAGATTTGTTCAGCCCAGGGGAACAGCTGCTATGCAGTGGCTTCAGATCTCTAACTCTGCTTTCAGCCTTCCCTATAGGACAGAGATTAAATCCAGTGGCACCTTTAAGACCAACAACATTTAATTCTGAGTTTCATTCTGAGTAATTCTGTGCATGCACACAAAAGCTTATACCCAGAATTAAACTTTGTTAGTCTTCAAGGTGTCACTGGACAGGTATCTGAGGAAGTGGGCATGCACATGAAAGCATACACCCAGAATAAAACTTTGTTGATCTTAAAGGTGCCCCCACTGGACTCAAACTTTGTTCCATTGCTTCAGATCAACATGGTGACCCACCTGAATCGGCCTTCCCTATACACAGCGGTATATGTGTGTGTGTGTTGGGGTTGAGAAGCCAAGTCTCAGCTTGGCTCAGCTTGCTGTGGGCTTTGAATCTTCCCCCCCATCATTGAGTTTCTAGAAGGTTGAAACCGAATCATAGAGCACAACAGGCAGCCGTACCAGCGACGACACGGCGTGTGGTGCTGGAAAGTGCCGTCCAGCTGCAACTGATTGGTAGAGAGACCCCCCCCCCGGGGCCTGAAGATCTCCTGGGGTTACTAGTGACCTCCAAACAATAGTGATGAGTTCCGCTGGTGAAAATGGCTGCTTTGGGGGGGAGGACTCTATGGTATAATATCACGAACTCCCCAAACCCTCCCTCTCCTGCAGGCTCCACCCCCCAATCTCCAGGAATTTCCTAACCCAGAGTTGGCAACCCTACACTACTAACCTTTGAGAAATGGAAAGCAAAACACAGGCCATTTTCTCTGAATGCATCATTTTGTTATCTCTGCCTGTTATATTTTGCAAATGTGCCTCCATCAGAACCACAGGAGGGTCTGGGGACGATGACACACCAACTCAAGTTGTTTTTTTCCAGTCTCTCCCGCTCCCCCCCCCCCCGGTGCCCCACCATTAGGATGTTCTAGGAAAGGAAATGAAAAAGTTGCCATTTGGGTGATTTATTGCACAAAGGGATGGAATATACTCAGGGAAAAAGTGTTGCTATAATTTCATTTTCTCCAATAACGACATGTACATATGTTCAACCTGTAGGTGTAGCCATAAAAATGACAACCAGTGATTGTTTTCTGAGTAAAGGACAATATATAAAAAACCAGCAACTTGGTTTCCCTTTTAGTTGTATTGTTCTGTAACCTTTTCATGCATAAGAAAAGAGAGGGTTGGTAAATTCTTTTTTTGGAATTCATAATTTCAAAATCCTTAAGACTGAACCTGTTTGCATATGCAATGTTATTACCTCTCTTCAGAAACCTCACAATATGTTCTTGTATAATGGTGCATTCATTACACCAGAGAGCATCTGTTTCCTATACACGGGAGGGGGGCGCAGGACTTTCCTGAAGTTGCATAAATGCCTGTTGCTGTTTTTCGGACTGTAATCACCCATTTGCAGTTTCACAGCAAGAAAACTTACTGTCAGCCCTTCTGTAAGTTTGCATCGCTTATGGACTAGGTGATTTACAATTTAAAATATTTGTCCAAAGGAGGGGTAGTTTTATGGAAACGTAGCCATCAAGATGGGTTGCTGGGGAATGGACAGGGCTGCCAGCACCGGGTTGGGAAACAGATGGAGATTTTCGGGGTGGAGCCTGAGGAGGGCGGGGTTTGGGGAGGAGAGGAACTTCAGCAGGTTACGGTCAGACTCGGGCATTTGACCAGCTGTACCTGTTGTATTTCTGTTACATTTTGACCTGATGTATTCTGCTTACTTCTCACATGCCCAGTTATATGTTTTGCTTGCCCTCTGTTCCCTTATTCCTGCCCTCGATGCTGTTGCATTCCTGAGGGGGGAGTGTCTGTAGTAATTTAGGGAGGCTAGCTTTGGTAACCCTTCTATAAGGCCTCAAGACATCTTTCACAGATAAATGTCCTTGAAGTAAAGTCTGTGCCAGGCTAGATAGTGGTTATATATCTTTCAGGACCACAGTAGTAATGCTGACGCTGAATGCATGGAATTTGGGGATGTAACTATACCTTGTGTCAGGGGTCTTTTGGGAGGGGGAGTGCACCGGAGCACAGCTCTGGCAGCTTCGGAGGGCAGAAAGGCTCCCACATGTCAGTTTCAGCCATTCAAGCCCATTGGGGAGTCTTTCTGCCAGCTAAATGTCAATTTCAGCCCCATTATATCCTATGGGCCATTGAAGTCAATGGCAAAAACAAAGGGTATATTATGGGGGCTGGAGAGGAAGGAGTTTGAGGAAAAGGCTCCAAACTCACGGGGTAGCTGTTGGAGCCTCTCCCCAAGATACTCACCAAGTTTCAAGTACATTGGACCAGGGGGTCCAATTCTATGGGCCTCCAAACAGGTTGCTCCCATCCCCACCATTGTTCTCTATGGTGGGGAAAAAGTTACTTGTTTCCCACGGTGCTGTTAGTAGCTCTGGGGGGGAAGGGGTTTGAAGGAGAGGCTCCATATTTTCAGGGTAGCTTCAGGAGCCTCTCCCCACATGAACCCCCAAGTCTCAAAGCAATGGGACCAATGGACCTAATTCTATAGACACCCAAACAGGTTACCCCCATTACCTCCATTGTTTCCAATGGGGAAACCCAGCCAGCCGCACTTAAGGCAGGCAAGCAGGCAGCCACTCAGCACTCAGACTCTCCCAGAGAATCTCAGGGAAAGTGAACTGTCTTGGGAGGTGCTTGTTTGCCATCAGAACAAGTGGCACACTCCAGAACAAGTGGCACTGTAGCAGTGCAAGCATGCCACAGTGCCAGACAGAAACCCCAAAAGACCAAAATGAACATCATTTATACATGTATAAATTGATGGTGCAACCTCATTGGACCACTCACACCACACACAGCTCAAAAAGAATATTTATAGCACTGGGAAAAATGCAGAAAAGGGCTACTGCAATAATAAGAGGAGGACACTTTCCCTATGAAGAAAGGTTATCAAGTTTGGGGATCTTAGCTTCGAGAAACAATGACTGAGGGGTGACATGATAAGGGGTTTACAAGACTATGCATGGAATAGAGCAGGTAGAGAAAGAAGTACTTTTCTCCCTTTCTCCCAAGACAAGAACTCGTGGGCACTCAATGAAATTGCTGAGCAGTCAGGTTAGAAGTTGAACAGGTGAAAGATTTTTTGGTTCTTACAGGTTTACAACTTTAAAAAGTTCTGCTGGTTGCTGTTGCTTGGTGTGTGTGTGGGGGGTTGGTTTGTTTATTTCCTGTCTGCTCCAGCCTCCATATGTTTGTCAAATTCCATCTGGAAGCTGTTCATGCCAGCCACCACCACCACCACCTCCTCCTGTAGCAGTGAATTCCATGTGTTAATCACTGTTTGAGTGAAGGACTTCCTTTCATCTGCAGCTGCCCTTTTCTGCATTTTCCCCAGTGCTATAAATATTCTTTTTGAGGTGTGTGTGGTGCGAGTGGTCCAATGAGGCTGCACCATCAATTTATCAATTTATGCATGTATAAATGAGAGGGCACTCCCAAATTCACTGTGAATTGTGCAGTCCAATCCAGATCATCCCCTTGATGCTTTGGGCAACACAGCACTGTGCACATGAGCTAGCATTACAGGAAGTTTCTTGACCCTAGAGATGGGAAGGCTGGGGAACAAAACACAAACATTCAAGGGGGAAAGGTCCCCCCCCCATTATTTTCCAGGGCCGTCTCCCCTCCCCTGGTTTTTACACCTGGAAAATTGACAAATAGAACCGAGCGCTAAGAAATAACCCTCCTGTGTAATATTTTCTCTCTCAGAAATGCCTTTGTGGATCAGAGAAAAAACCTCCTACAATTTTTTCCCTCTTTTTGAGTGGGAAAAAATCCAAACAGAACAGCAAAGCAGTTTATGCATTCCAAATGTACAGAATGGTGGTGGTGGTGGGGGAATCTGAGGACTTTCTCAATTGTTCCAATGAAAAAATGGAATAACTTTGGGGAGTAGAGAAACAACCTCTTATCCTGTAGGCATAAACAACTTTTTCAAGGTGTCCCCCCCATTTAAATGGAACTGATTTTGGCAAAACGTGCAATAATGTGTTTAATGATAATTCATTATGAAACCGTTTAGTTATTTTGGTGTTATAAAGTTTAGCTTAATAGCCAGATGTGCTAGTAGTCCTACTGATAGCAACTCTGTAAAAGAATTCATGTTCAAATAGTGCACTTTTTATTTTGTTTCCTACAGAATTTGTTTTGTGCCTTCAACTTTTATTCCCCGCCCCGGTCTCTTTGAGGGCAGAGATTAAAGGTCCCTGTGCTGATCGTTGCAGTAGCCGGTGCAGCTCTTGGGGGACACTTTCTGACGCCCTGGAGATGCCTGCAGTTGGCCTTATAGAAAACGAAGACATGGGTCAGGTGTTTAAATTCCATATATATGCCCCAAAGTGCGATTTTATATGTTAAGTCACAAATGATGAATTTTACGTTGTTCAGTCTAATCCAATTACTGTTCTTTTGACTGTTATCATGAACAGGAGCCCTTTTATGCTGTTAAATCTGTGAAAGTAGTTCAAGCTTCATAGGAAAGTAATTATTGCATATATTTCAATTTGTCAAAATATTTCTTTTTTTAATGAAAAAAAAAATGGTTTTCCTTTGGCTTCAGCATTTCAGGAAATTTTACATCTTGACTTGCCCTGGGAAAAGATCCTTTTGGACTGGAATGCCTTGGCCATCAACAAAAAAACTTGTTCTGGATCCCCACTTTGCCTCTTTAAAAACTCAAATATCCCCACCTCAGTTCTGGTCTTTCCTTGTGCAAAACAAATTGTGGGCCTTTATTTTCAGTTCTTTTTATATTTCCTTGCAACCAAATTTTCCTGTAAAAGGTATTCATAGAATCATAGAGTTGGAAGGGACCCCCAAGGTCATCTAGTCCAACCCCCTGCACAGTGCAGAAAATTCACAAATACCTTCCCCTCCACACCCACAGTGACCTCTGTTCCATAACCAGAAGATGACCAAAAAAACCCTCCAGGATCCCTGGGCCAAACTGGCCTGAAGAAAAATTCCTTCCTGACCCCAAAGTGGCGATCAGCATTTCCCTGGGCATGTAAGAAAGGGCCACAAGAACTAAGCACTGAGGCAACCCTTCCTGCCCTCCCTCTCACGACCTGCCTAAGTTCGCAGAATCAGCATTGCTGTCAGATGGCCGCATAGCCACTGTTTGAAAACCTCCAAAGAAGGAGAGCCCACCACCTCCCAAGGAAGCCTGTTCCACAAAGAAACTGCTCTAACTGTCAGGAAGTTCTTCCTAATGTTTAGCCGAAAACTCTTCTGATTTGATTTCAACCCGTTGGTTCTGGTCTGGGGCAACAGAAAACAACTCTTCATTTGCCAATGACACCTGTGCATCAGCCTGCTTTATATAACATGTACAGTTAAAACTTTAAGTGCCTAAAAGAAGCAAATGAATACTCACTATCAGCAAGAAAAATGAGCTGACCAAAAGTAACCACGGTGCCAACGTAAGGAAGCAAAAATAATTGGGAAGGGGCATATTCAGTACGGTTGCCAACTCTAGGTGGGGAACTACCTGGAGATTTGGGGGCTGGAGCTGGGGGAAGGGGTTTGTGGAGGGGCAGGACCTCAGTGGGATACCATTGTCATGGAGTCCACCCTCCAAAGCCGCCATCATCTTCTGGGGAACTGACCTCTGTCAGTTCTAATTCTGGGAGATCAGGACCTACCTGGAGATTTGGCAACACTCATGTCTATCCATCCAGAGCTTGGTGCAGGTGTCTTTGTGCCCAAAGAATCAGGGACCATTCTAATCTGGAGGTTCTCTCCCTCTCTCCCATCTGTCCACATGCACACAATTACCCCACTGATGGGCCTTCTGATACTATCTACAAAACCTTTGTGAATGTTGAACTATGACAAAGCTGGGCAGACAACCACCCCACACCCACATTTTTAACAGTACCACAACTAGGGTTGTCAACTTCCTGTGGGGAAATTCCTGGAGATTTGGGGGTGGGGGAGGAGAAGGGAGGAGAAGGATCTCAGTGGGGTACGATGCCAGCCACAGAGGTCGCCATTTCCTCCAGGGGAACTGACCTCAGTAGCCTGAAGCTCAGCTCTCCTCCCAGAAGATCTGCAGCTCCCATCTGGATGCTGGCAACCCCAACCATAACACCGACTGGCAGGCCCGTAGTTACAGTGGGGCATTTCGGGACCTGGCCCCCTGAATTCCTGCCAAGGCCCCCTGACTTCTAGCCAGGCCCCCGGCCCCCTGGCTATCTGGGCCACCCGGAGGACTCCCAACTCTCTCGGCCACCTGGAGGACCCCCCATCGCCGCCCATTCCCCAAGTGTGGCTCGTGTCCCCATGTAGGCAAGTAGAGTATGAACACTGCAAAAGTGAATTTTTTAAATTTTTATTTTATTTTTTATTTTGTGACATTAGTGCCCCCTGACTTATTTAAAGGCCCCCTGAATGACAAAATCCTGGCTATGGGCCTGCCGACTGGTCTCCACTGGCACAAGTGCGGCAAGTTTTTGACAATAAAACTGCTCTTCTTTGACCACACAGTTTGCTTTGCTGCTCATTAAAGAGCAGCAGGCTCAGAACTGATACGTGGAAATGCTCTTTTGCCTGGTGTAGAATCGACCTGTGAAATTTGCCATCAGAGGAGTTTGCCACACAGAATACTCCTGCTGAATTTAAAGAGGACCGGGTAATTTTATGATTGCTAATGGCGCTGGTTGCTATGCATGCAAATAGAAACGAACATGATGAATTGACTTCGCTCACTCCGAGGAGGAACTGATTGCTTCGGCCTGTTTTCCATTCCAGGCGGGAGGCAGGCGGCTTTCTTTTTGGGCTGGGTGTTCAAGAGGGAGGTCTGCAGAGCGCATTTGAGGCACAAGGGGAGTGATGGCTGGGTTTTGCCTACCTCAAAACTTTGAGACAAATGTGAAGGTCCTTGCTTGGGCAAAACACTGGAGAAATTTCCCAGGATGCTATTTTTGAATGAGACTAGGAGAGTTTTACTGGGTGATCTCTCTCTCTCTCTCTCTCTTTGCTGTCAAGTCACAGCCAACTTGTGGCAACCACAGAGGGTTTTCAAGGCAAGAGTGTTTTCAAGGCAAGAGACTCACAGAGGAGGCTTGCCACCGACAGCTGGACTTGCATCCAAGTACCAACCTGCTTGGCTCCCAAGGTCTGATGATATCAGGCAGCCTGGAGCCACCCAAGTCAAGGCAAAATCCGTACAGAGACAGTCTCTCATTGCTGGCCCTTCTGTAGCAGCCTTGGACTTCCTTGCTGGTCTCCTGTCCAAGTACTGACTACATTCTGAAATCTGATGACACCAGGCAAGCCTGGGCTGTCCAGTTCAGGTCAGGGAATTCCATGCAGCCGTGCCAATCTGTGATTTCACATTTAAACCTGCTAGGGATTTTTTTTATAACAAAAAATGAAAACATGCTTAAATTTAAAAACATATAATGTCCCCCTCCCATTATGCTCCACATCTCCTACATTAAAGGGTTCATTTTTTTCTGTGGTGTTTCAACCTCCCTTCCAATTGCATGCCTTGGATTTGAGGTGAAAGGTGTATTTGGGTAGCTGGCCTGCGGTTAAAGGAAACTGGGAATGATGTCTAATGTCTTGGAGAAATGCTTGCTTATCAATTGACTATTTTAAATTGTTGCTGGAGTTAAGACAAAGAGCCATTACCTAGTCAGTATTTTCCATTCAGCTCTTTGGACTTTGATTTTAAGAGGAAAGTGTGTATCAGCTGTCGAGAGCCTGTGGCCCCCTTATATTAGGGGTAATTACAAATCCTAATTTCCTTCCCTGTATAGCTGAGCCTCTAAATGATGATGGTGATGATAGTTGTTGTTGTTGCTACTGCTGTTGCTGTTGTATGGCACTGTGTGTAGTATAGCCAGGAGATCCTAAGATTGTCTGGCAGCCAGAAGTTCTAGTTCTTTTTAGCATTATGCATCATTAGCTGGTGAGCTAGATTTGTTTTTTAAGGCAAGAGACATTTCAGAAGTGGTTTGCCTGTGTCATGACTCTGGTATTCCTTGGAGGTCGCCCTTCCAAATACCAGCCAAGATTGTTAAGATAATATGAGAATGGAACTGTGCATGTATGGCCCCGGTCACATGCCGAATTTGCCGTGGGAGAACCACGATTGAATGGCAGAGTTTCCTGGCGCAATCACACCGCAACATCTGGGAGGCGTAGCACTCCCGTGGCCAACCCACAGCTGCCCGCTGAAGATGCAGAGTAAAAAACTGCCTCCTCGAAGGTACTGGCAAATGTTTTGCCACAGGCTGCCTCCGGACTCCCTGGGTGTGATTGCGCCGGCGTGTGGCTTTTCCCTCCGGCCCCTCGTTGACACGCAGGTGCGGAGGGAAGGAACTGTGGCATGCCACTGATGCGTGGGATCGCGTTCTGGTGGCTCTAATTGTGGTGCCGCAAATAGCCCCACCTCCCCCCGGCGTTATCCGGCCTGTATGACCGGGGCCTATATTAGGTTTTTGTACTAAAAAGTATTTGTGAATACACATCGTTTAATAATATACAGTACTTAAGACATTCTATTTGGTTGATCATATTCTTTCAGGGTATGTTTCATGTTGATTGGAACATCCAGGTGGGGCCTGCAGATCCCCAGGAATTATAATGCATCTCCGCAGTGAAGAGATCTCAAGGCAAAAGGCGCTCAGATGCCTGCCTGCCTGCCTGCAGGAGGGACCTGGGGGTTCCCTGGGATTATAGCTCATCTCCAGACTACAGAGACCAGTTCCCCGGGAGAAAAGGGATGCTTTGGAGGATGGAGTCTTCTGTGGCATGGTACCCCTCGGAGGTCCCCCTGTCCTCCCCAGGCTCCACCCAAAAAATCTCCAGGAGTTTCCCTGCTCAGAGCTGGCAACCCTCCATCCCTGTGATAACATGTCCCTTCTTTGCTCTTGGGCCTCGTTTACTCAGGCATTTAAGTCCCCTGATTTCTCTGCACTTGATGACTGGCAGTTCAAATGAAGTTATCCAAAAAACCGTAAGGGGCTAAGAGGGAATAATGACCAGACTGCCTGAAACAGCCCAATTTAGGCCTCTGCTCTGTTGAAGTGTCTGATCCTCCATTCTAGGCCACTCAATTTGTACACTTAAGGGTCACTGCTTAGTTAGGGAGAGGCTGAAGTCCATTTGGGAGATCAATACTCTACCGAGGCTGGCATTTGTCAGCTTTTTCTTCAGTCAGTTACGCATATAAGATGCCAGCAACGTTAACAGAACTCTTAAGTCTTTGCCGCATCTCAATTTCCTCCCAGTCAAATGGCCTGTATTCTTCTTATGTGAGTGTGCATGTTTTTAAATATATGTACAGCAAATGGGACCACATTAATTGTTTTATTATTTTGTTGGTTAACAAGTTATGGAACTTCTGTGAATGATTAAGGTTAATTTTTTTGTTTGTTGCTGCCAAGTCAACCTTGTGGGATTTTCAAAGCAAGAGATATTCAAAGGTGGGTTGCCACATTGCCTGACTCCACATCACAGCCCTGGTGTTCCTGGGGGGTCTCCCTTCCAGATCCTGAAACGGGCTGACCCTGCTTAGCTTCCAAGATGTGATGAGACCTGGATAGCCCCCAGGCAGGTTAAGGTTGCTCAGGCAAAAAAAATATTTTGAAGCCAATGGTAAAGTGCACAATTGATTTGTTTGTTCCCTTCTGGAACTTTTAAACTGAGACCTAAAAGAGAGTATTACAGGGATTTAAACAAACCAGATTTTGCTGAAGAAATGAAATGCCAGGTAAGCTTTTCTAGTTTTAAAAAGGAACACAAATATGGAAGGTGTAAATTCTCCTGTACTTCTAAGGGCTGTTTTCTGTTCTTGATGAATACCTGCGGAATGTATGAGCTGACTAAACTGACAATGATTGTGTGGCAGAGGGGAAGAGGAGAGGTGTAGAAGTTCTGGGTCTGGGAGTAGACCCTTTGGTCACTCCATCCCTTTAGTCACGTAGGAACCTCATGAGACGAACTTACCTTCTTTGAATTATCTTGTTTATACATGAGGCAAAATGATTAATGGGCTAGGATAACCATGCTGAGAGGACTGGTTAAAACACTTAGGGCTGTTAGCTCTTAAAAAGGTGAGTCTATAAAATTATGCTTGGTATGGAGACAGTGGATAGGGAGAAATGTTGCTCCCATAAGACTAGGACCCAGGACCATCCACTGAAGCTGAAGGGTGAGAGATTCAGGACAGATACAAGGAAGGACATCTTCACACAGCGCAGAGTTAAATAGTTAAACAGGGGAACTCACTGAACCAGGATGTGGTGATGGCAGCGAACTTGGAAGGCTTTAAAAGGGGAGTAGAAGAATTCATGGGGGATGGGGCTACCAGTGGCTACTAGTCATGATGGACATCTGCTCCCTGTGGTACCAAGAGGCAGTCTGCCTCCAGTATGGGGAACATGGGCAAAATTCTGTTATTGCAGTCATCCTAGAGGCTGTGGGAACAGATTGCTGGGCCGGATGGGCCTTTGGTCTGATGCAGCATGGCTCTACTTATGTTCTTATGATCAGACCACCTTGATGTTGCTGACAGAGTTTAAATATGCAGAAGAACAGACCACCAACTGTTTAAAGAAAATAACCTGGTTTATTAAAGAAGAAAATATAGTAGAGGCAGAAAGGCATAGCTAACTAACTGCTGTGAGAGACAGGAATGAAAGGGGAGGGCTCAGTTGGAGCAAGAAGTCTCCAAAGAGCCAATCAGGAGACAGGAAGAAGATAATTTGAAACTCTGGGAAGTCCAGCCCCGTAGCCAGACATTTTGGGTTGGTGGGACATGGGGAAATTTTGTGGGGCAGCAGGGGAGGGGGAGGGAGACGGGCGGCTACTTACCTTCTCTGAACTCCAAGCAGCATGTGGCCACCCCCCTCCCTCCTTTCCTGCAAGATTTAAAGGGCCCTCCAGCTGATTGGCAGGCCACATACTCTGGCCGATCAGCTGATGGGCCCTTTTAATGTCACAGGAGGGTGGGGGAGGGGCAGCAGCTGTTGTGGGGCATGCCTCACATTTGAGGGGGCAGAGCCCCCAAATGCCCCACTATGGCTATCGGTCTGGAGAAGTCCCTAATCTGGCTATGCTAACTAGCAGCCCTTCAGCTGTCCCTTATAGGCTGTGCTTCTGATCTTATTAAAGTAGATGCACTATAGACCTTGTATAGTCCAACAGACATCCCCTGGTGAAGTTCATCGCAAGCATGGGACCTTGCCAATCAGGGCCATGGTTTTTCTGGTCATTGAGCTGCCCAGTTTCTACAGAGCACAGAATCTCTATCAGTTCATCTGCTCACCTGCACAGTGAAATGCACTATTTAAATGGCCAATATTGGACATAATATATTGCCTGCTTTTTGTGCCTGATAACAATCACAGATGACAAGACTGAATATTTGGCAAGCCACTGACTGTATACCTAAGTAGTAAGTATCAGCTTAAAATCTCAGCCTGCCTGTCCTTTTAATGTGTGTTTTTAAAAATCGTAGGCAGACCAATGAAGGGGGGGGTGTGCTATGAGAAACCCTTTAAGTAGTATGAGAAAGCTGTGTAATTGTTCCAACAGCCACATCTGAATTTACTGAGACACATCTTGTTGAGTTATCAGTTCCCTGCCTGTGCCAGACAAACAAGACAAAAGTCGAACTGGTGGGTGTTCAAGCATAATTACGCATCACTTGATGGTTCCCCTTTGGGACCTCATCACATTTTAATCAAAGTGTGGCAATTAAAAAACAAAACTAAACTAAGGGAGTTTGAACAGGGAAATTCATCTGGTGATAGTGCTTGTGCCCAGGTTCTCAGCATGCTCTGATTCTCCCTACTCTGAGGCAGACTTTTCCCACCAAAATTCTCAGTTCCCTTCAGGTACTGAGCTGATCCCCCAGTAGTGTGATAATATTTGTGGCTTTATAAATTGGAATATCCCACCCTTTGACAGAATCTAATTTGGCTTTTGCCCAGCCCAGGAACTTCTCAGGAAAAAATAGGAGCTGTCTTTTTGGATCCCTTAAAATGGCACTGGAGACTGTGTAACAGTGAACAATAATGTAGATTTTTTTAAATAGGCAGGGATGATATGGGGTAATCAGGAATTGGAAAGGCTGAGGTAAACGTTGTTGGTAAAACCGCATATTTTTCAGTTGACAGACCAGATGGTGTTGTAGCAGCTTATTTTCCAGCTTCTTGGTTCTTATCCGTGAGAGATGGCTGACCATTTTAGTTTCAGTTACAATGTTTCTTCAAATAATTTCCTAATAACTGTTCAGGTTTTCTGGAAAGGTCACTCTTTTGTTGTATCAAATTCTTTCCCCTTTTCTGAAATCACAATGTGTCTTCTTTCCCTTGAGTAGTCTATAACTGTTTCCTTTCACCACAGACCAGGGACTACCTCAGTGCCAATTCCAAGTACAACTGGACTGGACATATCTCTTCCCTGAAAATATAATCCTATTCCTTTTGGCCTGCTTGGGAGTTTCAGCCTGTTGCCCAGTCATTCTTGGCCAAAAATCTCCAATCCCAGTTCTCGGGTTCTCTGTGAAAGCAAACTTCAGCTTTAGCTGACACCAGACCCTGAATTCTTAGATGGAATTCTTCCTCGGGTTACGTTGAATGCATCTGAGACCAGGAGTCTCTCCATTTATTCAAAAGGTGAACCTGCCTGACAGACTCTTAGTCAGACTTTTCAGACATTCAGGGCCAGCTCGCCCACTAGGCGAGCTAGGCACTCGCCTAGGGCGCTGGCCCGCAGGGGCGCCAAATGCCCCCCTGCCCCCCCGCCACCGCCTCCCCGCCACCACTGCCAGCGAAGCACCCCAGCGGGGCTCAGGAGGCAGCGGCGACAGCAGAGCTTGCCCACCTTCCCCCTGCCGGCGCTCCCCCCCACTGATGCAGGGAGGGAGGGAAGGGATGGGGGTTTGAACCCCCACCCCTTCCCCTAGCTTTCCTGGGGGCCCCACAGCTGCGGAGTGCCCAGAAAAGCCAGCGCTTCGCCACCCCCACCCCCCCCCGGTTTCCGAGCCCCACCAGGAGGTTGGCATCCCTGGCGGGGTGGGCGCCCCAGGCTATCCTACCTAGGGCACCCAGACTCCTGGGGCATGCCCTGCAGACGTTGACTCCTTTAGTTGAACTTTTAGTCAGGCTTTTCAGACATCGACTCCTGTAGTCGTCCTGACCCTGTTTCAGTGGGGAGGGTGGGGTATGAATGGAATGAATGAATGAATGAATGAATGAATGAATGAATGAACGAATGAATGAATAAACTTTTGCTTCACAGAGCAGCAACTGCCGCTGAAGTGGACTCTCTGGCTGACTGCACAGCCTCCCTCAGCTGGCGCTGGCCAATCAGGGAAAAGGAGCAGCCTGCCACTCAAGATCAGCATTCTAGAGCACAGTCAACTCTTCACCTCCCTTCTCTGATTTTGCTGCATTAGGAAAACAGTGTTTTAAATGCCATCTGATCCAGGGGGCAGCCATGCCTATTGGAAACATCCTTAAAATACATCCACAATTCAGCAAAGATTTTTTTGCTGTCAAGTCACAGCTGACTTACGGAGACCCCAAAGGTTTTCCAAGGCATGAGATGTTCAGGGGTGGTTTGCCATGGTGTTCCCAGTGGTCTCCCATCTGAATACTAGCTAGAGCTGACCCTGCTTGGTTTCCAAGATCTGATGAGACTGGGCTAGCCTGGGCAGTCTAGGTCAGAGCGAGAGACATTCAGAGGTGGCTTGCCATGGTCTGCCTCTGTGTCGGTACCTGGGGATTCCCGGTAGGTCTCCCATCCAAATACTAGCCAGGGTCAATGCTGTTTAGCTTCCAAGACCTGAGAAGGTCAGGCTAGCTTGGGCTAACCAGGGTAAAACTGTCCTGGAGATGGCTTCCGGTCCTTCTGCTCTACTTTCTCTAAATCTGAACAGCATGGCGTACTCCTGAAGACCAGAATGTCTAGCCTGAAAGCAGGAGGGGAAATACAAACGAAAGAGAAAGTATTTGTTCTTGACAAGGATTTTGACCTGACAGTATCTTGTTTGTCATGTTCCATGTACATAGATATGCCAGACCAGACCCTTTGGGGTATTAATTCTTTCCCTGGACAAGCTCAGAGTCAGAGATCAAAGGAAACCATCTCTCCTCGAGAGAGCTTAACAAACAAAGATTTATTCAACTTATACTGAAACATGATAAATACAAGTTCTTCTGACAGCTCTCGAGGGCAGGCTGTGTGGACCTCAAAGCATTTTTCTTGTTTTCTTTTTTACTTCTGTCTTTTTTAAAAAACAAAACTATTACTCCCTGATATGTGGATTTGGGTTTCAGTTTCATGAGCTGTAAGAAATTGTGTGTGGGGGTGTCTTGACCTAATAGCCCAGCCTCATCAGATCTCAGAAGCTAAGCAGGGCTGGCCTTGCCTAGTATTTGGATGGGAGACCTCCAAGGAATGCCAAGGTCGTGATGTGGAGGCAGGCAAGGGCAAAGCTCCTCTGAGTGTCACTTGCCTTGAAAACCCCCCACAGGGTTTCCGTAAATCATCTATGACTTGATTGCAAAAAAAAAAAAAAAATAGTGTGTCTTTCCAGAACCCTTTACTTTTTGCCCACGTTTAACAGCTGTTTTGCCCAAACCACACTCTGGTTAATCTACTGAGATGTCATTGTTCAGCCACCAAGATCTGCCCAGGACCAGACTAGAGTGGATTGAATACCTTTTGATAGGGCTATTTTTGTAGAAAAAGCCCAGCAGGAACTCATTAACATAATAGGCCACACCCAACAGCAGAAACTCATTAGCGCATTAGGCCATACCCCTGACAGCACAGCTGATTAGCATATTAGGCCACACCCCCATGTTACCAGAAGTGTGGTCATCCAGCCACACCCACCTTTTGCTTCTTATTCTATTTACCTGGTTTGTTGTCAAAATCCAGGGCTTTTTTTTTGGAGCAGGAACTCCTTTGCATGTTAGGCCACACACCCCCAATGTAGCCAATCCTAATGAGTTTCTGCCGTTGGGTGTGGCCTATTATTCTAATGAGTTCCTGCTGGGCATGGCCAATTGGGGAGCCAGCCGGAACTCCATTCCTGTGCGTTCCTGCCCCAAAATAGCCCTGCCTTTTGATATATTCATGTGAATGGAGTGCAGGATCCTGTCCAAACCAAATACTAGGCTTCTGGGGGTAAGAGTCTTGGGGTGCACATAGCTTTTTTTAAAGGAACAAAAGCCAAAATAAAAAAGTCTATGCATTGCTGTAAAAGAAATGAATGGGAAAACGAACAGCATTCATCAATATTATTGAATATTAGTTACTTGAGGATTTGCCTATCAGATTTGCCCAGTACAAAAAGCATTCAGATGTAGAGAAAAGGAGAGGGTGGGAAGAGTTGAGAGAGAATGAGACTAACGTGGATCCTTTCCAATTGGCAGGGAAAATTAGAAAAGGTTTCCCTTCCTTCTGTCACTGTTTCTGCCAGTTATTGCTGCCTACAGAGAGCTAGCTTCATTCTTTCTGAGCAGAACCCACCACTCACACATACACGTTGCTAAGACTGCATTTCTTTTTCAAGGCCATTTAGGGTGCTTGGCAACTTTAATAGGTACCGTGTGGCCGGACTGGTTGGTCTTGAAGGTGCCACTGGACTCAGACTTCGTTGTGCAAAAGGGTGGGATGCATTTGCTGTTGCTGCTCACCTGTCTGAGTGTGCTCCTGTTTAGCTGGCCAGTGAGCTTTCCACCACCTCGCCTGTTCTTTTAGTGCTAGTTTTAGACTAAATCGGACCAGGATTGCCAGTCTCCAGGTGGGGGCTGATCACCGGACTACATAGATGGCTCACTCATTCATTCATTCATTCATTCATTCATTCATTCATTCATTCATTCATTCATTCATTCAACTTCTCCTGGAGAGAATGGCTGCTTTGGAAGGTGAACCGCATGGCATTAGACCCTGCCAAGGCCCTTCCCCTCCCTGAACCCCACCCTTCCAGGCTTGTCCCTTACATCTTCTGGTATTTCCGACCTTGGGAATGGCAACCCTGTCTGACCATGGTGTTTCATTCAGTATCTGTGTGAGTGTGTGACTTCTTGCATCGTAAACAAATGTCGGTTTCTTGTGAGTTACTCTTGTGGACAGAGCGCACACAAGTTCACAGTCATTTTGTCTGGTTCTGTGTTTCTTTCTGTATTGCCCAGTTTAAGCCTTTTTCACCAAGCCATGTTATTCCACTGTTTCCCACCACACATGCACTGCTGCAAGCTACCGGTCTTTTGTGGGGAGGCAAACAGCCCCCTCCGTCGCCTCTTTAACCATTTCCTTGAAGTGTCGGCCGCAGGCCTGTGCATCTGTTCTGCATCTGCCCTAGAATTCTGCCTGTCTTGCAGATCTCTGTGGCATTAGAGCCTGTTGTGGATCCTTTCCCAAATCTCCAGGCTCTTCTCGTCCCAGAGTCGGGCTACCCACTCCGAGTTGGGCAATTACTGAAGATTTGGGGGTACAGCCTGGGGGAGGGTGGGCTCTGTACAAGCTTTGCGCCTCTCAACCCCATTCCTGATACTCTGCCAGCATGTACAGGATCTTACTTCTCCCTCATCCCAGTCCAGGAATGAGAGATACCAAAATCCCATATGCTCCAGGAACACTTAAACAACCCAAGAGTATGTCTGCACACACTCCTGACTTATCAGTAGTTACTGCCACCAAGATCTCTTATATCAGGGCCCTCACCAAAGGCTCAGGAGAAGAGATCTAAGCTCCTACCTGGTCTAGAGGACTTAGCAAATTTACCAGCTCTGTGCCAGAGCTGCAAGCGTCTATTTAATCTAGTGGTAGCCACATCAGCTGAGTCTGGCTCAGGCAACAAGACTCAGGCTTAGAAGTCGAGTTGCAACACAGGACACAAACTCAGATAATATTGTGGAAATATTATCAATCTTTATTCAGTGCAAAAGCATGCATATAACAAGAGACTAGCAACTCTGAAGAAGGGAGAGATCTCAGTAGGCTATAAATGCCCTGGAGTCCACCCTCCAAAGCTCCCGTATCCTCCAGGGGAAGTGACCGCTGTAGTCCGGAGATCAGTTGTAATTCCAGGAAGACTCCAGCCCCCACCTGGAGGTTGGCAAGCTTTCCCCAGAGTTGGCAACCCTAACAGCTGACCAGGCTTACAAACACACATATTATAGGAAAGGGGGTGCAGGGAAGTGTCCAGCAATGTATTCCCCTCCCCACTTTTGTGTTACTAGAAATTGCAGGGGAATATCAATATTTCCCTGACACTCAGAGAAATTCTCGTGGGATGTCTTGGCTCATGTAGCTTGGCTCAGATTTCTCTTCAGCATCTACGTGGTTTTATTTTACACCCCCTTTCAGGCAGCAGTTCTCCTTCTGAAGTTCATCTCAATTGGCTTTTGTCAATATACTATTCCAGAGGATATCCATTAACAAGTCAGGGGTGCCAGCAGGCAGCTGGTGATGCAATCCTGAGACTAAATAAACCTCAGCCTGACATGAGCTTGAATAAGAAATTTTTAAAAAGACCCCACAATCTTGGAAGGTAGCAAGTGGCCTTTTCCCCCACCAGTCTTCACTGGGGAATCTTGCTGGGGAATTATACTGCTGGGTCGGGTGTTACTCAGCCTACTCGGCGCACTTGGATGTAAAGTGAAAGTCATTCTGCTGAAGCCCGTTCAGTCTGAACTGAAGTAAGCCTGATGGTGAAGGCACGCTCAGCTGGAATGGCCTAGTTTCTCAGGAGTTGTTCTGGCCATATGAAGATGGTTGTCAACAGAGCCGAGGCCCTTCTGGAATGAAATCGCTCTGCCATCACCTGGAGGGCAAGCTGCATGTTCTGACACCAGCACATGTCTTCTTATCGTCTATCTTCTAGCAGCCACCAAAGGGAAATGGTCCCAACTTTTTCAGGACAAGAATCCAGGTCTGAGAACACTGCTGTGGGGCTGTGGTTGCCAGCCTCCAGGTGATGCCTAGAGATCTCCCAGCATTACAGCATTACAACTGGTCTCCAGATGACAGAGATCAGTTCCCTGGGGAAAATGGCAGGTTCAGAGGGTGGGCCATGTGGTATTATAGCCGAGTGAGGCCCCTCCCCTCTCCAAAGTTCACCTTTCACAGGAGGGTTGCCAGGTTCCCCCTGGCCACCGGCGGGGGATGGGGGTTTAGGGTTGCCAGCAGTGTTCCCTCTAAGCCAAGTTAGTGTGAGCTAGCTCACATTTTTTTAGCCTCCGGTTCACAGATTTTTGTCTTAGCTCAGGAAGGACGGCTCCAGAGCAAACTAATTTATGCAGTCGCCAAATCACTCGCTCACAACTTTAATGCCAGTAGCTCACAAAGTAGGATTTTTGCTCACAAGTCTCCACAGCTAAGAGGGAACATTGGTTGCCACATCCAAGTTGGGAAGCTCCTGGAGATTTAGGGATGGAGCCTGAGGAAAACAGGGACCTCAGTGGGGTACCATGCCATCGAGTCCACCATTTTCTCCAGGGGAACTGATCTCTAGTCTGGAGATGTGCTGTAATTCCAGGGGATTCCCAGGTCCCACCTGGAGGCTGGCATCTCTATTTCCCGGGAATTTCCCAACATGTTGTTGGCAACCCTAAGAGAAGAATTGAGTTCCCAGCTGCATGCAGCCCACTCCTCCCCTCTGCCTTGAGGACTGGCAGCTGAACATGCAAGGTGCATCCACTGAGCAAGCAATTCATTAGCAGTGGGTGGAAGAGGTAGGAGAATTCTGCCTGGTGCCTGTCCACATGTGCCTGCTCTCATGACGCTGCAGCAGATGAGCGATATATTGATCACATGCTGGACTTGCATACAGGAAACAGGAAATGAAGCCCCTTCAATGGCGGCCATCTTATTTATTAGGCTTCTTTCTGACTTTGTGACTGTCAGGCTCTATCCCTGCACCATTGTTTGGTAACTACTCCAAGAGAACCCATGTCAGCAACAGCCAGTGAGCAGTGTTCCCTCTAAGCTGAGTTAGTGTGAGCTAGCTCACAGTTTTTTAGCCTCCAGATCACACTTTTTTGTCTTAGCTTAGGAAGGTTGGCTCCAGAACAAACTAACTTATGCAGTAGCCAAATCACTTGCTCACAACTTTAATGCCAGTAGCTGACAGAGTGCAATTTTTGCTCACAGGATTCCACAGCTTAGAGGGAGCATTGCCAGTGAGGTGTAGCAGTCAGACTCAATTCCGGGAGATCCAGGTATGAATCCCAGCTCTGCCATGGAACCTTGCTATGTGCAGGATGTAAGCTGCTTTGGGTCCCTGCTGGGGATAAAGGTGGGGATATTTAAAAAGTAAGTAAGCAAGTAAATAGGCTCAGCTCCAAAGCAGCATACCTAGACCTGGCTTCATATCCCCCCAATGGTAGGACCATTTCCCTTTAGCAGCTGCTGGAAGGCAAACGTCCTGGTCTGGATGGCCCAGGTGTGATGCCATCAGGGAAGAACCCTTCCAGGAGAAGCAAGGAACCATGTTGTCAGGGAACCTTGCCTGGAGCTCAAGAGGGTAATAGTGACTTGGTTCCATCCAAGTGGCTGCAGGATCGATTCCTTCTAGGCTTCAGCCTTCCCAGTGAGGAAACATCGGGTGCAAGCACTAGGACCTGACACAACACACCTGCCAGGGGAGGTACTTATGTGAGGAGGTGGCACCTAAGCAGGCTATAAAAGAGGAAGTAGTAGCAAGGGGCTTTGTTGAAGAGCTGGTGGTTGGTGCTGCTATGCCAGCTCTGGGTTGGAAAATACCTTGGGGGTAGAGTCTGGGGAGGTTGTGGTCTGGGGAGCTGAGGGGCTTTAGTGGGGTCTAATGCCATGGAGTCCACCCTCCAAAGCAGCCATGTCCACCAAGGGAACTGGTCTTGGTTGTCTGGAGATTGGTTGTAATAGTGGGAGATCTCCAGGTGCCACCTGGAGGCTGGCAACACAAGCTGTAAGAAGCCCCCAGTAAATAAAGGGGATGTGCACATTGTGGTTTATTTTCTGTTCTGCAGTTAAGGTATATTAACTCTACTACAGCAGAGCTGGTTGAAACTTAATCCAACTAAGATGGGGGTCCTGTACCTAAGGGAGGGGGGGCTGGGTTAGAAATCAGACTGCCCACCTTGGATGATTCATTACTTGTGCCAACCCAGAGGGTGAGGAGCCTGGGGGTAGTCCCAGATGCCCTGCTTTCTATGGAGGCCCAGGTCACCAGGGCTGCCAGGGCTGCCTTTTATCATCTCCAGCAGATCAGGTAGCTGGCTTCCTACCTCTCCCCCCGGGACTTGGCTACGGTGACCATGCAATAGTTGCTTCTGGGCTTGATTACTGTAACTTGCTTTATGCGGGCTTGCCCTTGCAGTTGATCCAGAAACTCCAGTTGGTGCAAAATGTAGCGGCACACCTGCTTGACTGCATTGCCTGTGCAGGCACACATTCAGCCACTACCACACCAATTGTACTTCCTACCGATTGAGTACCGGATCCATTTCAAGTTACTGGTAAAGACCTTCAAAGCCTTACACGGCCTGTGACTGACATACCAAAGGGACTGTCTCTCCCCATGTGTGCCCCAGAGAACTTTGCACTCTGCTAATCAAGATCCACTGGTTGTCCCTGGACCAAGGGATGCCCATTTAGCTTTGACCAGGACTAGGGCTTTCTTTCCCCTGGCCCCAGCCTGATGGAACAGGCTCCCGCATGAGATCAGGGCCTTGTGGGACCTTCCATCATTCTGCAGGGCCTGTAAAATGCAGCTGTCCCATCCGGCCTTTGGTTGAGGTGGAGGGTATTCAGAAAAATAGTCAGCCTCCCCTGCTGAAGACACCACTTTACACAGCCCGGATTAAACAAACTTAGACGCCAAGATCATCAGTATTGGAGACTGTGCAATATTTGATGCAATCTGTTTTTAAATTCCTTGTTTAAATGTTTTAATAGACTATTTATTATTTTTTTGATGCCAAATGGCCTAATCCAGGGGTGTCAGATGTGCGGTCCGCAGGCTGGATCAGGCCCGCACAGGGCTGCAATCCAGCCCGAGAGCAGCTGACTCTGCTGCTTCCTGTTGTCTATCATCACTGCTCCTTCTGGCCATTCTCTCCTAGCTCCTGATTCATGGGAGAGAAAGAAGGCCTTCCCTCGATTGTCTGAGGGCTCGACCCCCCCTCCCCTCCCCTCCCTCCCCAGAGGGAAAGAGCCAGAGAGAGAGGAGAAAATGTCATCTTGTGGGACTTCTAAGACCACCAGCAATGTTTTATCCCGGGCAGAAGCACCCTTTTTCTTCAGAGGGAGAGAGGGAGCCAGTAGGAGCACCCCAGAAAAAGAGAGAGAGAGTCCTTTGTTTAAGCCCCCCAAAACGTTTTTATTCCAGGTATGGGGGGAGTCCTTTGTTTAAGCCCCTAAAGCATTTTGTTCCAGGTATGAGAGAGTCCATCCCATGGCCCTTGGAGAGATCCCCCTTTCCATTTCTAACAGATGGGGGGGAACCTGACAGCACAGCTTGCCCTCCTTATCAGTGAAAGGGAACAAGAACACAGCTGCACCTTCATGAGTGACAAAATTTGTGGCAGGGCAGGAGCTTGCATGAGTCCCTGCTCACTTCTTCACCTACAGGGGGAATGTGAGTCCATCTGTCCTTATGTCTTGGAGAGTGGAGTGATTTCAGACGCCAAAAGACAACAGCAGGCACGGGTAATGAGAGAAGAAAACCAGGTCTCAATTCAAGTCCAGGAGTTTGCATTGTCCTGAGCTTCACAATCAGTTGCAATTCAGCAGCCTCTCTTTCTCATCTCCCTTTGAAATTCCTTTGTAAGAGAACTGCTACTCTTAGGTCAGCAACTGGATGCCCTGGAAGGTTTAAATGTCACCCCCACTGCTTTTTGAATGTTGTGGTTTCTAACAGTGGTAGAGAGAGCAAGAGTCCAGCAGCACCTTTAAAGATTAACAAAATTGTGGTAAGGAATCTGCTTTTGTGAGTCACTGCTCATAAGAACATAAGAACATAAGAGAAGCCAATGCTGAATCAGGCCAATGGCCCATCTAGTCCAACACTCTGTCACACAGTGGCCAAAATATACCAGGTGCCATCAGGAGGTCCACCAGTGGGGCCAGGACACTAGAAGCCCTCCCACTGCTGCCCCCTCCAGCACCAAGAATAGAGTGCCTCACCTGCCCCAGACTGAGAGTTCCTGTCTATACCCTGTGGCTAATAGCCACTGGTGGACTTCTGCTCCAGATGTTATCTAATTCCCTCTTGAAACTGTCCATGCTTGTAGCTGCCACCACCTCCTGTGGCAGTGAATTCCATGTGTTAATCACTCTTTGGGTGAAGAAGGACTTCCTTTTATCTGTTCTAACCTGACTGCTCAGCAATTTCATGGAGCGCCCACGAGTTCTTGTATTGTGAGAAAGGGAGAAAAGTACTTCTTTCTCAACCTGCTCAATCCCATTCATAATCTTATAAACCTCAATCATGTCACCCCTCAGCCATCATTTCATCATGTCCTTTCATCATCAAAGTCAATTTGCTCACTGCTTCAGACTTATTTCCATTTATTCTTTGCATCCTCCTGGACTGAATCCTCCTGTACCAAATTGAGACCTAGGTTTCCTGTCTTATTAGCAATGCTGATATCTCCACCCCTCTGTCTACCACACTTAATCCAATCACACCTGCTCTTGCTGCTCAGCATCTGAAATAATCTTTATAGAGTTTATACCTCTGGTGCTTGTGTTACATTTTATGGCACACACAGCCCGGCCCGACAAAGTAACATTTATGTCAGATCTGGCCCTCGTAACAAATGAGTTCAACACCTCTGGCCTAATCATTTGTGATCTGCCCTGAGCCTGTTTGTGGGGAGGGTGGAATATAAAGTTGAAAAATAAATAAATATTTGTGTTACCACAACAGCTTGGCTTGTTGAGCCCGGAAAGAGCCCTGGCCTCAGGCAAGCAAACGGCCTCTTGCACAACGCCAGGCGAGCCCGCTCTCGTCAGGTCTTGGGAGCTAAGCAGGGCTGGGCCTGGCCAGTACTTGGGCGGGAGGCCACCGGGGAGGCTGAGGGCCGCTACACAGAGGCAGGCAATGGCCAAGCACCGCTGAACAGCTCCTGTCCTGGAAACCCTGCAGGGGTCGCCAGAAGTCGGCTGGGCCTTGATGGCACTTTCTGCTGCCACCAGAAAGCAAATAGCAGTTATGGACAGTGCAGTTCTCCTCAGGGATACATAACGTGTCTGCAGGAGCTCTTGGAATTGACTTACATAAAGCATTTTATACCTGTGTGCAATGCAGTTTACAGATGCGCCAAAACCACACCATGAGCTGCTGTCCTGTGGCCAGATCTCCGCTCTCAGCTCTCCCCCTCCCCTTCCCTCTTTGTCCTTCCCTTGAGGCCCCGGGTGCCCCAGTCTTGAGGAAGGTCTCTTTCACAAGGTGTCAGTCTTTCCCCCGCCTTCTCATTGAACATCCTTTGCCCCCACTGTCATTTTACAGCCCTGTAAGCATGCAGGAGGAGCTGCGGTGGCTCAAGTGGTTAAGACGCTGAACTGCAGGCTGTGGAAGGTCGGTAGTTCAGCAGTTCAAGACCCGGGTGCCGCATGATGGAGTGAGCTCCCGTCTCTAGTTCCAGCTCCTGCCAACCTAGCAGTTCGAAAGCAAGAAATTGCAAGTCGATAAATAGGTACCACTTCGGTGGGAAGGTAACAGCGTTCCGTGCACCTTGGTGTTTAGTCATGACAGCCACGTGACCACGGAAACGTCTTTGGACAGCGCTGGCTCTTCGGCTTTGAAACGGAGATGAGCACCGCAACCCTAGAGTCGGATTCGACTGGCTTTCGAGCAAGGGAACCTTTACCTTTACTCTAAGCATGCAGGAGCCCTGGTGGCCAAGCATCACACAACCCCTGAATAGAGTATCCCCACTAAGGTAACCAAGACCCGCACCAGGGCAAGAAAGCAGGGGCATGAGGGTCTTGGCACAGGCATTCTTCTCTATTGGCTGCACCTAGTGGTGTCAACTCCGGGTTGGAATATTCTTGAAGATCTGGGGGTGGAGTTTGAGGAGGGGAGGGACTTCAGTAGAGTCCGCCTTCCAAAGCAGCCATTTTCTCCAGGGGAACTGATCTGCCTTACCTGGAGATCAATTGTAATCCTAGGAGATCTCCACCCACCACCTGGAGGCTGATGACCCTATCAGATGGATAGAATGCCACAGAGTCCACCTCCAAAGCAGCCATTTCCTCCAGGAGACCTGTAGTCTGGAGATCCAGTTGTAATCCTGGGAGATCTCCAGAACCCACCTGGAGGCTGGCAACCCTAGCTCCACTGCTGAGCAAACACTTGAGTTATTAATCCAGAAGCTTTGAAGCTATGAATATAGGAAGCCGGTGGGCGGGGCGGGTGGGGCAGGGCCGTGGTGGGGGAAGCCAGTGTTTTGCCCACAGAGTTGTGTAGAGAAACCATTGAGTTCCCTCCATTTGTGTCTTTGAAGATTCAATTGGAACCAGTTGGCCATCTGGTTCATACTGTCCATTACATTCTTACACTGGGTTCAGTGGACCCCCGTCATATTTAATGCCAGTGAGAAATAATGTCTGCATCAGCAACGTTCTCCATCTGGGCCTGGTCAGTCCTTGGATGGGAGACCTCCAGTGAAGTAGAGGGTTGCTAACCAAACAGGTTCCCCAGAAATGGCCTTCTTTCCCACAATAGAAGGATTAGAGTGGCCGTTTGATCACTGTCTCTTTTTGTTACTTTGCACCTCAGGTGCCAGTCTAGCAGTTTCCCAAGCAAGACCGTGTTATACCATTGTTAACCCAAAGACACCTGATTAATGAAAATGGAAGACACAGTCGAGCAGAAAGAGAAGGTATTGGTGTTATCCCCTTCCAGTCTCTTAGGTTACAAATCAGAGTTATTTTGCAACAAGCAATAAATTGCAGCAGAGCTCAAGGCAAATTCCTTCTTGGAAACCTGTAGGATTTCTTAGGAAAATAAAATAAAAACATTAGGGTGTGTGTGTGTGTGGGGGGTTGCATATGAATCAAAACAGTACCAAGCAAACCCAAATGCTGCAACCTGCATATATTAAGACAAAAACTGGCACAATATTGGGAGGGACTGGGCAGAATGGCAGGCTAGAACCCTGGGTGATTTGGGTTCGAATCCCCACTTCTACCACGGAAGCTTGCTGGGTGACCCTGGGTTTGCTACAAACTCTCAGCCTGACCTCACAGGGTTGTTGTTGCTGTGACAAAATGGAGGAAGAAAAAATGACGTTCTGAAGCTGCTTTGAGACACAACTATGGGGAGAAAAGCAAGGTGCAAATAAATAAACGCAAAATGCCAGTTGCCTCCCATCCCCAGCCAGTCATTGGCATTCTCTTCCTTTTAAAGGAACTCCAAGTAGGGAGGCAGATATTCAGTCTCAGGAAATGAGGTATTTGAAGCCAAGCGCTGTTCCTGGTTTGCCTATTTTAGTCCTTGGGTGAAGCATTTCAGCTGAAGGCACTGCTGCAAATACTTTCTGTGCAAAACTGCCAGGGGTTGAGCATTTAATGACTAAGTGGCTGCAATGGAGGCAGATTTGCTTTGTGAATGCTCACGGGCAGGGTCTTTGCCACATCCATTTTTGACAGAGAAACAGTTTTGCACAAGCCAGACTTTAAAGTTCAGCATAAGCAGATTGCCAGTCAATGGAGCAAACATATCATTGCCTACTTTATTCTGCCACACTCTGCTTCTGGTCATATTAACTATGAAGAGCTGCACATATCAGACAAAAACTGACAGCCGTTTGTGGTAAAGGGAAAGCATGGAAAGGGTATAACATTTGTAGGGGGGGCGGCTTTAGCCAGCTCAGATACGCTGAGACCTATTCACACCCGGGAAGCTGCCGTATACTGAATCGGACCACTGCTCCATCAATGTCAGTATTGTCAACTCAGACTGGCAGAGGTTGTCCAGACTCTGGAGATGCCAGGGACTGAACCTGGGACCTTCTGCATGTGGGGAAGAGGCTCTACCACTGAGCTACGGCCCCTCCCCCCAAACAAATTCAGACTATCATCAACACATTAGGGGTTTCTGAAAGCACTGTTAGCCCCAGACCCCTCCTCCTGCTGAAGGAATAGTGTGGCACCCAGAGAGAGAAAGCCCAAGCACCCTTCACTCTAGTAAGCCCACCCAAATCACACAGTCTGCACTCTGCCTGGTCTGAAAATAGAACCCAAATAGGTCTGGTTCACATAAAATGGAAACACAGCAAACACAGGCCAGAGACACGTCTGGGCAGAAATTTTGTAAAGTGTAAAGTTGTGGGTTTGTCCACTAATGACCCTGCCCCCAACTTAAGGCCATATACAACAGCAATAATGGGTCTCTGGGAAAAGACATTGTTTCACCTTGAACTAAGCATTTTCCCTCCTGGTCTGATCTTGCCTGACTCCTTTACCATAATTATTGAACCACTTAACACCTTTCAGCCACCCCTGGGTGCCATTCCCCTTCCAACAACAACAGAGGGTTGTCAAACTCCACCCCATTCATGCACAATATCATGCGTTCCTCCAGATCATCGTTGGTTCCTGGGAACCCCATCCAGCGTTTTCCAACACATTGTTTTATTTCCAGCTAATCCCATCAGAATATTGTTTTAGGAGGGCAGTCTCATCAGCATGCCCTGAGGTGAAACTTTGCCCTGTAGCTGGCCATGTGTCAAACCTTGTTTGCCATGGAAAAAGTGTATTGCTGTAGACGACTGGGAAGGGGGGGCGCTGTGTGTGTGACTGGGGATGTTTTGCTGTGCAGCTGAGTAACTCTTTTCTAAGGTGCCTCCCTGTATCTGGGAAGACCACACAAATGACCTTGGATGCTGTCTCTGCTTGCTCCGCTAACATAGATAACCTAACGGGTGCCTCACAGGTGTGTGTGTGGGGATAAAGTAGAAGCGCACAAAAGCTAGGCGGGTTGAATGCTTGGACTGATTGGATGGGACACTGGGGGGGAGGACTGGTTTGAACTCTTTATATCTTGGAGTATTGGCATCAAACCTTTAGTTCTGCCACGAAGAGGTCTTAGCTTGAATCATCTTTACTACTCAATAAACATATCTCCTGAGAGAGTGTTGTTGTGAGTAACTTTGTTCAAGAGTCTGAGACCATGCTCTGCCCCATGCAGGGTGTGTCTTTCCTGGGTGCCTATTGACAGGCAGTGCTCCCTCTAAGCTGAGTTAGTGTGAGCTAGCTCACATTTTTTTTAGCCTCCAGCTCACACATTTTTTCTTAGCTCAGGAAGGATGGCTCCAGAGCAAACTAATTTATGCAGTAGCCAAATTGCTTGCTCACAACTTTAATGACAGTAGCTCACAAAGTAGATTTTTGCTCACAGGACTCCACAGCATAGAGGAAGCATGGCTGACAAGTCACCCCCAAATTAATTTGGTTTCTTTTCCATGTTCACAGTGTCTTCTCCATGGACTTCTGCACATCTGGACTTGGTAATTATAACCCCCAACAACCTCCTATTATTCCCACTCACCTATCTTATATTCTAATCCCAGACTTTTTTTTTTCTGTGTGCATACCTATTCCCTCCAACAGGGGCCTCACTGTCCCCCAACAGCTTTTCCTACATAGTCAGTAGACTTCCTGGGTTTGTAGAAAAATCCGAAAAGTAAGGAAATCCCTTCAGGGATGGTTGAATTCCCCCAAAAAGCCTTTTGAAATGGCCTCTGCAGGGACCTGACTCCAGGCAGCAACAGTGAGAGATTAGAACGTTTGGGGGGGGGGAGAGGAGGCTTCTGACTGGCTCTGTCAGTCAAAGGGTGGGGGGAAGGGCCCTTTCTTTCCAGGCCTCTTTCGGCCTTGGAGGGAGGGAGGGGGGAGGGGGGAGGGATCCTTGGGGCCAGGCTGGGGGATTCCTAGAGGTTTTGGGGTGGAGTGCAAGGAGGGCAGGATTTGGGGAAGGGAGAGGCCTCAGCTGGGCATCATGCCACAGAATCCACCCTCCAAAGCAGCCATTTTCTCCAGGGAGACAGATCTCTGTTGTTCACAGATCTCTGGAGTTCACTCTCCAGCAGGCCCCACTTGGAGGTTGCCAACCCTAGGCCTGGCAGCAGTATAGGGTTGCCAGGTCCCCCCACGGGCACTGGCAGGGGATGGGGTAGTGGGGCTGCCAGCTCCAGGTCTGGAAACTCCTGGAGATTTGGGGATGGAGCCTGGGGAGGACAGGGACCTCAGTGGGGTACAATACCCTAGAGTCCACCCTCCAAAGCATCCATTTTCTCCAGGGGAAGTTATCTCAGTAGTCTGGAGCTGAGCAGTAATTCCAGGGGATCCCCAGATCCCACCTGGAGGCTGGCATCCCTAGGCAGCACCCTCTGGGTGACTTGATACCACCTAATTTGCATGACTCAACTTGGCCTGGCTGCTTGCTGCTGTTCAGCAGCCACCCTATGAAAGCCAGCAGTGGTGCAGCAGTTAGAGCCTCAGAGTAGGGTCTGCAAGACCCAGGTTCAGATCCCCATATTGCTGTGGAAGCTGACTGGGTGATTTTGGACCAGTCACATACTTTCAGCCTAACCAACCTCACAGGGTTGTTGTGCAGATAAAAAGGAGGTGAGAATAATGTAAGCTGCTTTGGTCCCCACTGTGGAGAAAGACTGTAATTTTCCTTGGTAGAAGCTGTGGGGGAGGGGGTGGAGACAAAAAGCTGAAGACAGACAAAGGCAGATAAAGGTTAAGTTGGCTGTTGGGTGGGAAGGAAATAGGGTTGCCAACTCTGGATTGGGAAACTCCTGGACATTTAAGGGGTGGATCCTGGGGATGGTGGGGTTTGAGAAGGGGAGGAACTTCAGACCAGTATAATGCCACAGACTCCACCCTCCAAACCAGCCATTTCCTCCATGAGAACTACCATTGCCAGCCTCTGGGTGAAGGCTGGAGATCACCCAGCATTACAACTGTTGTCCAGGTGACAGAGATCAGTTCCCCTGGATAAAATGGGTGCTTTGGAGGGTTGAGTCCATGGCTCCACCCCCAGAAGGGAGAAGGAGTGTGAGATAGGTAAGGGTAGAGGGGAGGAAGCAAAGGTGTGAGGAATGGGATGACCATCCCGCAAGTTTCTTGCGGGTCTCCACTTGTGTATTTCTATTACTTGTGTGTCTGTTTTAATGTGTATTTTACTTCTGTATGTGTACATTTTATTAGGATTTCTTCTTTTAATAAAAACAACCTTTTTAGTTAAGCCACTATCTGGTCTATTTCTGAGAGTTTCTCTAAGGGAAAGATCCCCATAAATTTTGGTGGAGAAATCTCACTATATTACCCTCTTCTTGTAAGCTCTGTCTCCTTGCTAATTCCCCCAACAAAACCAGGAAACAGCTCCTTTTGGGCAACACACAACATTTGGGATAGCAACACTTCTGCAGGATGGCATTTCCCCATAACTGCTCCACCTAGGGTTGTCAACCTCCAGGTGGAGCCTGGACATCTCCCAGAATTACAACTGATCTCCATGCTACAGAGATCTGTTCCCCTGCCTGCTTTGGAAGGTGGACTATGCCACTATACCCTGCTGAGTTCCCACCCTTCTTCAAACCCCACCCTCCACAGGTTCCATCTTAGCCGCAACACTAGTGATGCCAGTGCCCTGAGGGTGCTAAGGTTCTTTGATTTGTGTGGCTAGCCAATAAACTACACAGTGAAATAAACTATTCCAGGCAATAAAGGGTAAAAAAGAGATTTATTTGAATAAGGAACATCTCACAGCAAAGAAATTCAGCGTGGTTGTTCAGTGCGCAAATACAGGGAGCAGACTTATATACTCTTCTTGCTCCTCCCAAATTTATGTCATTGTTGACTTTGTTTAGACATGCTCAGTTCAGATTTCTTTATCTGGTCAGTCATCAATCACATATTTGACAAACAGGATGTTACTTGGTTGCGTCTCAACTCTACAACACAGGTGCTTATCTTGTTATATTGATTTATATATCTGTTCATTTTCTTTTGGCTGTCTATCTAGACTCCTTTCACCTTTGAATGAACTCTCAGGCTGAGTTAATTTTTAGTACAACAAAACTTAGATGTTTTCATTACAAAAATTGTTCTTTTACATGAATACATGCATATAAAAGTATAACTATTCTTAAGGCATTTTATAGGCTTATTTTCATTAAGGGTACACAAAAATATGAAAACATATATCATTACAATGACATTCTAAAGAATTAAACCCTTTACATGTATTCTTTTAGTGTTTCAAAGTAGCCTATGGCATAAAGCTTCTGTAGATATATTGTATCACACCTTATTCTTCATTTTTGGTTCATCAGGGAATTTTTACAGAATATTTAAACCTTTAAATTTCCTTATTTTGTCAAGATACATTATTTTATTTTAACCAGCAGGAATCATCCTTTTATAATACAAATTCTGCATTTTAATTGACCCTTTTAATTAGTTTCTTTAACTGACTGCCCATGATTAATGTCTTCTATTTTGGCTGGATTTTCCACACATACCTGGTCATTTTTCAATGTTTGCTCTTGTTAGCTTTAAACACAATTCTTTATTAAAAAATTAAAACCCATTCTTTGAAACAGAGAGGTTCTCATAAAATCTTAAAGTTTGACAATTTATTATTCTGTCATCCCAATTAGAAGAGCTGATGCAAAAACATCTGTTCATTAAAACTCAAACACTCCTAGTTAGGGGGGAAATATCCTTGTCAATTAAATTTGATTTAAAACACCTGTTTCCACAATTCTGCTTAATGACTAACAGGTTGTTAATTCTCCAGGAAAGCCCCAAAGAATCTCTCCCAAAGGTTCCTGGAAATCAACAATAGTCAATAGACAACCACTTGAACCTTTGAATTGCCCTCTACACTTGGATTGACACACACACACTGTGGCAGAAAGGAAGGAGCCAGGAGAATAGCCTTGTTGTTGAGTGAGAAAGTGTTGAGTGATGACCATCTGTCAAGTGGTCATAGTGTTCTCTTTAAGCTGAGTTAGTGTCAGATAGCTCACAATTTTACACATTTTTGTCTTAGCTCAGGAAGGATGGCTCCAGAGCAAACTAATTCATGCAGCAGCCAAATCACTCGCTCACAACTTTAATGCCAATAGCTCACAAAGTAGAATTTTTGCTCACAAGACTCCACAGCTTAGAAGGGGCATTGGCCACCAGCACTATCTGGGTCAATTAGATATGTACAGATATGTCTGTTTGTAGAGTTACCAACCTCCAGGTGGGGGCCGACGATCTCACAGGATTATAATTGTTCTCCAGATTATATAGGTCAGTTCCTCTGATGAAAATGGCAACTTTGGAGAGTGGAATCGATGGTGTTATAGTCCACTGAAGTCCCTCCCTTTCCCAAATCCCACCCTCCTCTGTTCCCCCCCAATTTCCTTGAATTTCCCAGCACAGAGTTGGCAACTCTACTGTTTTGGTTGCTTTTGATTATTTTTGCATGGCCAGAAAGGCCCTATTCATCCCACAGTTTTTAAAGCAAATATATTTTTGTTCAAATCCATTTTTACGTTACATGCCGTTGGTACACTATGCACTCCATTCATGTACAATTGATGCAAAAAACCAGATGTCAGTTGTCTAGTGTTAATCCCATTGGTGGTGGAAAGCCTTTTTGATTCTAGAGAACTGATTGATTTCATTTGCTGTGGCTGCAGGCCTGCTTGTAACCTCCAGAAGCAAAACAAAGGCATGCAGGGGTGAGGTTGGAAGTGGAGGTTATGTTCCCACTAGACAGCTTGCATGCCCTCGAAGAACAGTGAAAGGTGCTCTGCTTGTACTAGCAGGCAGGCAGGCAGAGCTGTGCAGATTGGGGAAAATTGCTTATTTTTAATGGTTTGCTTTTGTTGTGTGGTTTTTAATTGTAAGCCACCTTGAGTAGAACTTTACAGAGGCAGCATAGAAGTATTCTAAATAAATAAATAAGTTTATAATAATAAAAGGATCTGTCTAACTGTCTGTCTGTCTAGGGCATACATTAATCATCAGAAAATGAAGCTAAAATACCATAAAATCATATAAAAACCATTCCAGTATTAATACAGTTACATAAAGTGCTGAAGATAGTTTTACAAGATGGCTTATCTCGATGTACTTTCTAAGGATCGTTCTGCTCCTGATCTTTCTTGGGGCACAGGCTAGATGTTAAGACCAGGAGCCAGGGCTCTATAACAGTGGTGGCTTCCTAACCAAAAGAATGAAGGAAGAGCTCCACCTTGCAGGCCCTGCGGAACTGCTAAAGGTCCCGCAGGGCCCTGATCTCCTCCAGGAGCTCATTCCACCAGGTAGGAGCTGCCACAAAGAAAGCCCTGGCCCTGATGATCACAAGCCTGGCCTCCTTAGGACCAGGGAGGGTCAATTGATTTTGAGGCCCTGACTGAAGCGCTCTCTGGGGTAAATATGGGGAAAGGCAGTCTCATAGGTATGCTGGACCCTGGCCATATAGGGTTTTAAAGGTAAGAACCAGCACCTTGAAGCGAATTCAGTATGCAATTGGCAGCCAATGCAGTGTCCGCAGCACAGGCTGGATGTACACCCACCCAGGAAGACCCATCAAAAGCCTGGCTGTGGCATTCTGCACTAGCTTCAGCTTCTGAATCTGTGTCAGGGGCAGCCCCATGTAGAGAGCGTTACAGTAGTCTAGTCTCAAGGTGACCATCACGTGGCTCACTGTTGCTAGGTTGGCATGGTCGAGGAAGGGGACCAACTGCCCGATCAGTCGAAGATGATAAAAGGCCGACCTGGCAGTGGCTGCTACCTGGGCCTCCATCATTAAAGAAGCATCCAGGAGCACTCTCAGACTCCTAACTCCAGCACTGGAACCAATGGTGCCCCGTCAAAGGTTGGGAGTGGGATCCCTACCCCTGAACCACCCTGGCTCAAGCACAGGACCTCCGTCTTCATCGGATTCAGTATCAACCGACTCAGCCTAGGCCAACCAGCCACGGCTTGTAATGCCCAGTCCAGGTATTCCAGTCTGGAGTCAGCCCGGCTGCCCAACATCAGATAGATTGGCCACCAGATAATATTGCACTTGGAAACTTGTGAAATTACTATTATCTGGTATTGTGAAAAGTTTGCCTTAAGGTTAGGAGAATCAGCATTGGGGCAAGATGTCTTAGAATTTATTGATATCTCAGTTTTGGGGACTAGTCCTTTTTGGATAAGGAACTGGTGGTGAACTTATTTTTTGGAATACGTTTGGGGGTGGGGAGAATTGGGTTGAGGAGCCTCTAATAAGTTGAAATTTGTTTATTTACATTATTTACAGCTCACCTTTCTCACCAAGACCCAAGGCAGATTTAGGGCTGCCAGATCCCTGGGCCAGGTGGGGATTTATCAGCTTTTTTTGGACTTCAACCCACTGCCGGCTAGCTGGCCAGTGGGGGAAGCCCCGCCCCAAGCCCCACCCCCAAGCCTGAACACCTGCAGGCACTCCTCTCCCCTTCTCTCTTGAGAGATTTAAAGGGGGCCCTGAAATTTTACAAAGGGGAGGGAGAGGGGCAGCTATGGGCACATGGGGCTCCGCCAGCTGGAAGCTCTTAAAGGGAACTTGTAAGTGCTTCTGGCCGGCAGGGACTGGCCCTGCGCACCCAGTCTCCAAGCCGTATTGCCACTTAGAGATCAGCCAGCGGGGACTGACTCCACATGCCTAGTTGTCAGGCTCAGCATGCATTTATAGTTCTCCTGCCATAAAGGAAGGAGGAGGGGGAGAGGGGTGTGAAAACCAAATGCTTTCATTTTCCTAAATGCTTTGATGTACCAGTCATTGTGTTGAAGAGACCTTTATTTCTGTAGAGGGGTATGTGCTTAGTGGGAGGGTAGTTGACCATTATTTCTGGTGGGCAAATGCCATGGGGTGATTGGGTCCTGATCTTTAGTGCCTTTGCTTGGACACAGTATATCTGCAATCTCCGTGCTTTCACCTTCAGTCCTAACAAAGCTCATGCTCAGTATGGTATTCTTCAACATCTCAATAAACTAAACTTTCTTCGAAGTGAGTGGTGTTGAGAACTGATTTAACCAGGATTCTGACAAATGGATTCTGACACTAGTTTCCAAGCGGCGATGCTACTTGGAGACTGGGTGCATGGGGCCCCACTGGCTGGACCCACTGAAAGGGTCCTTGTAAGCGCTTCCAGCCGGCAGGGACTGGCCCTGCGCACCCGGTCTCCAGATTGGGTGCGCAGGACCCTGCTGGCTGGACACACTTAAAGGCTGCCTTTAAGCACTTCCAGGCAGTGGGGACTGGCCCGGCGCATGGGGCCCTGCTGTAGAAGTCTGGAGCCAACTAGAAATCTAAAAGACAGAACTGAAGCATAGCAATGGCATTAACAGCACATATTAAACAGTGCAGACCCCTAATCATTTATCCACTATAGCTTTGAACTGCTTTGTACAGTGCAGCCCTATTTCCTGTGCTCAAAAGCCGTCTTGAATAATTCAGTTTTGCGGAGTTTGAGGGAAGATGGGAGAATAGGAGCCTTCCTCCTACTCCTACCTTAAAGTTGCCATTGTTGTATACTGAAATAAAGTAGTTGAATACTGTTTGGGTTGTGTTTGGTTCGTGGTATTTAGGTGTTTGGTATAGTGGTTAGGAACACGGAATTTGATTCCCCACTTCTCCACATGCAGCTGCTGGTGTGACCTTGGGTCAGTAACAAGTTCTCTCAGAGCTGTTCTCTCAAGGGCAGTCCTCTAAAGAGCACTCTCAGCCCCACCTACCTCACAGGGAGTCAGTTTTGGGGAGGGGAAGGCTGAGGCAGCGGTCTTCTATATATGGCCTTCCTGAGGTTTTTGCCACCCCTTTTAACAACTGCTGGCCTTTATCTATATCTCATTATAGGCCAGAACCTCTCTTAACCATTAAAAATCTTTACTGTAGGACTGTGACCGCCATCTTAATGTATATGATAGTTTTTCATATTTTAACTAGTTATTCTTTTTATGAAATGTTGCTTTTGTATTGATAACATGTTGCTACTCGCCCGAAGCCCATTCGTGGGATGGGCCGGCTATACATATGAGTAAACAAACAAATAAATAAATAAAAATAAGGAGATTGTAAGCCATTCTGAGACTCCTTCAGGTAGTGAAAGGCGGAGTATAAATCCAATCTCCTCCTCCTCCTTCTTCTCAAATGGAATTTTGTTTCTTTTGCACTAAGTGTAAGAGATCCCTTGCCATTCAAAGATAACTGACAGTTAACCCCAGGCTTAAGACACCCAATCACTCTCATGTCCTTCTTGTTTAATAATGTGGTCTGTACTTCCAAGCAGGTGTGAATTGGGGGCTTCAGAATTCAGTGGCTCGTGAAGGCCCACATTTCAAATGTCTTCTAGGTCATATTGTCTGTCTGGGCAAAATGTGTTTCCTATCCTGAGCTGGATTAGTTTTATACATCTGTGAATCAAGTTTGACTTTACAAAGCTGGCACATGGGATGAGCAATTTTCATGTGAAGGTGCACACTTGTAAATTTGGGCAAATGAAATATTCTTTTAAATGAGCCAACTAAACAGAAAAAAGTTTCCTGTTATGTCTCAAATAATAAATGTTGACACATTTTGCATATATTCGTATTAGTTTCTATTGAACCTGAAGACTGCTTAGCAGTAACAAATAAATAGATTGGACTGGTGAATCTAATTGATGTTCGGGGCTGTTAGAAGCCCCGTCTTCAGGTGTCAGCTTGGACTCCCACGTGTGATCCCCGCGTGCCGACACTTCCTCCTGTGCAGAATGTCAGTCTGTAATGGCAAAACTTTTGCTAATCTCATTCCAAACTTTTCCGTAATGACAAATGAGCTTGCCAGAGCTATTGACAACTGTATAGATTCTCCATTTGCATTACTCATGGTTTAAAAGCAGTGTCGCCTGGAATCAACTCATCAAATTTGTTGCGCTGTAAAGTGTCGTGCTGTAAACACTTGCTTAGGGTCTCCTGCCACTCTCTGGGGAATCGCAGACGGAGGAACTGATTGAGACAGAATGCCGAATAAATTGCTCAAAGAATATGGTCAGCAACTCGTGGTCTTTCAGGAATTACTAAATGAGATGCCTCGCTCGTTAGGTTCCCTATTACTATACAGAAGGGTTCCAACAGAACCAGAGCCAGGGATGTGTGCACACCGGGGTGGGGGGGGAATCATCCTAATTCTGGTTCTGGGATTCAGGGGAAGGGGCAGTTTTACCAGGACTGCCAATTTTCAGGTTGGACTTCATTAGTTTGGGATTCAGATCTGTCCCCGTCCCCCCGGGGTTTGGAATCTGAGGACCATTATTTTCAGTGGGGCACCATTTCACGGGTCTGGGCAGCTGGTCTTAAAGATAATGGCACCAGATTTGCACAGATCACAGTCTCACATCTAATCTGAAGTTCCCCTGTGCTTGAAGCAGAACAGACATACAAGTTAGGTTTTACAGACCCCGTAAAGTAGGTGCCTCTATGTACTTCTCTCCATGGATTCCTACGAGGGGGAGTGGTGGCAGCCTGGCATTTTTAAAAAATGCTGTCTGTATTGGCAGGTTATACATAATTTTACATTGACTGATTTTTTTTTAACCTTTTCTGCTGAAAACTCTGCATTTGCCATCCTTCCACAAAGTAAGGAAGGCTTGCTTTGCAGAAAATCTCTCACCTCCAGGTCATCCTTGCAATCTTTGGAAATAGTTCAGGTTTTTTTCCCCCCAAAACAATAGAGCATTTGTGTGTATGTTGTGTATGGTGTGTGTGTGATTTCATGTGATGAATCAGTCATCCAATTTCTGTGAGACACATGTCTTCACACAGGGCATCCACTGTAGGGGGTACCTTAATTAGTAATTAGTACCACTGCATTTAAGGAGTTCCAGGAGGAGGCAATGGGGGGGGCTGGGGGTTCCAAGAGCTAAGCTATGTGATGTGTTTATTTATAAGTTGTCTCTGGGCTTTGAACAGAGTCACACATCAGTTCTAAGAGCGTCTCTTTAAACAGCCACAGAAGCTGGTTTGGCTGACAAGTGGTGGTATGGGTACATGAGAGGGCTCTTGTTCTCACCAGCCTTTTCACTGATCCTGAAGAACCCCCAGCGGGAAGTTATTTGCATAAATTTGGATCTGCGCACAAAACAGTCTGAGAACTGACATCTCAGCATAGACTAGTAAAGGTAAAGGTTCCCTTGCTCAAAAGCCAGTTGAATACGACTCTAGGGTTGTGGTGCTCATCTCTGTTTCCAAGCCAAAGAGCCAGCGCTGTCTGAAGATGTTTCTGTGGTCATGTGGCCAGCATGACTAAATGCCAAGGCACACAGAACGCTGTTACCTTCCCACCGAAGCGGTACCTATTTATCTACTTGCAGTTTCTTGCTTTTGAACTGCTAGGTTGGCAGGAGCTGGAACCAGAGACGGGAGCTCACTCCGTCATGCGGCACTTGGGTCTCGAACTGCTGAACTACCAACCTTCCAGCCTGCAGTTCAGTGAGTCACCGTATCTCCTACTCCCTTATTTATTTATTTATTTGATTTGTACCCCACCCTCCCTGTCAAAGCAGGCTCAAGGTGGCTGGATGGAAATTCCTTATCTGGAGCTTGTCTCCAAAGATGATCAGCTGGGAGTGCTTACCTCTTGATTCTCTGCACGGATCTGATTGGAAGAGAGAAATGCTACTGCATACGAAATCAGGAGAATCAAAGAAAAACAAGATGACTTCTGCTGTTTGTTTGTTTGTTTATTTTTATTTATTTGATTTATACCCCACCCTCCCTGCCAAAGCAGGCTTTGCTGATGGTGAGCCCCCAAACACACAAACACAAAAAACAACACATTTTGGGGAGGCTGCTTTTCATAATGCCCAAGAATCCTGGATTGTGTTACCATTTTGGAAAACCATGGTGTTATGTCCGCAGACCACCACTAGGTGCCAGGGGTTTCAACCAGAGCTTGGCTCCAAAGGACAATAGGGACTAGGATCCTGAGACTCCTAGTCAGCACCAATAGGAATTGTGGCGGGAAATTTAAACCCTCCAATGGGACCTATGGGTGTCACCCCAGGGCTGTATATAGTTGGCCAGCTTGGCCGTTGGTTTGTTGTTGTGTTGTGTGCAAGTAAACCATGAGCTGATAATCACTTGAGTGTCTGTCTTCAATACGCATCAAACCCAGTACACAACAATGATGATGAGGATGGGATCCCCCTGAGCTGGCCGGGCTGCTGGGCATCCAAAGAAGACCAGGAACTGCCACTGCTTCAACCAATGAGCACCGAAGGCGAGCAATCCACTTCCCCGCAACCACCACACAGCACGATGGCAGAGTTCAACCCTACCAAGCCACAACACTGGGAAGCCTGGGTCGAGGGACTGAAGTCCATCCTGACTTTCTATGAGGTCACCGATGAAGGAAGGAAGAGGGGCCTCCTTGTTGGCTCCTGTGGACCTGCCACCATGGAGCTGGCTTGCAACTTGCTCTCCCCCACCAAGCTATCAGAGGCAACATTCAAGCAGATCGTAAAGGCGCTCCAGGACCACTTTGTCCCCTGGCCATCAGAGGTATCGCGCCACGTGGCCTTCCACTCCAGACACCAGCTACCGCGGGAACCGGTGGCCGGGTACCTGGCTGAGCTTCACCGACTTGCCTCAGAGTGCACATTTGGGTCCCAACTCGAAACGGCTCTATGTGATCAATTCATTTGCGGGCTAAATGATGAAAAACTCAGGCGACGGATCCTGGAAGAGAAGTGCACCCTCACTTCCACCCTCTCCACTGCCTCAGCTTGGGAGAGGTCTCATACTGCCGCATCGACCACCGCACACCGGACCAGCATGGACCTAGCAGACACAGTGGAGGAGAAGGTCCACCAGACCCAACTGCCCGACCCGAGGCGAGATCCAGTGCCTGCACCCCACTCCATCCCCGCCAAAGAGTCCGGACGACATGAGTTAGGGTTAGGGTTAGTGTGCCAGCTGTGGTGACAAGCATGACCGGAAAACTTGTCACTTTTGGGATGCTGTCTGTATGAGCTGTGGCTGCACAGGACTCATCATCCAGGCCTGCCATTCCCAGGGGTCCCGAGCCCCTCCATCGCAATCCCAGCAGGGCCACTGGTCCATCACACTATATGAGGATGACACGGCTCATGATGAGCTCTACCTCTTGACATGTGAATCATTGGAGCAGGTACTGCGGCTTCCAAGCCAAACCTCAGCCCCAAAAATCCAGGTCCGGGTCCAAATAGAGGGGTCCCCTTGTTCCATAGAGCTGGACTCTGGCTCCACAGCCTCCATCATTTCGGCAGAGACCCATAAGAGATCATGCCCAGGGGGGTCCCTGCTTATGCCCTTCCCCCATGACCCTGATGGACTTTCAGAGAAACTGTGTTCCTGTCCTGGGTGTGGGAAGCTTCCGGGTCCAGTACCGGGGCTTTGATGACTACTTAGACTTGATTGTAGTCAAGGGTAACCTAGTCAGTCTCTTGGGCCATGTGTGGTTCGCCCCTTTGGGCATCTTGATCGAGTGTCCAGCTCTGCTCCCCATAAGACTTTGGTGAGGTCTGCTGAGAGTTCCTGGATGTATTTGACGGGACTCTAGGGTGCTACACGGGTCCCCCTGTGTCACTGCAGCTCAATCCGCAAGTGGCCTCATCCGCATGCATTTCAGGAAGGTCCCGTTCACACTTAAACCTAAAATCGATGTGGAACTGGACCGCTTCATAGAGCAAGGGTCCTGTAACCAATCTCCCACATGGCGTGGGAGACCCCCATAGTCACCCCCATGAAGCTGAACTGGGGCATCTGCGTGGACTACAAGTGTATGCTAAATAAGGCTCTTTAGGATCATGCCTATCTGGTCCCGGTTGTGAGCCACATGCTAGCCACTATGGCAGGGATGAAGATTTTTGGCAAACTTGATCTCACCCTAGCATACCAACAGCTCCCAGTAGACAAGGCAACTGCTGTCGCACAAACTATAGTGAAGCATAGGGGAATGTTTAAGGTTAAGAGACTGCAGCTTGGGGTGAGCGTGGCCGTGGGGTTCTTTCAACATCTGACTCACTCTTGAAAGGGATCCCGGGCATCACACCATTCTTTGATGATGTGCTGATTGCCACTGCAATGCTGGATGAGTTCGCCACCTGACTGCGCGCCATCCCCCACCGTTTCCATGAAGCCGGGCTTAAAGTGAAACAGGAGAAGTGCCTGTTGGGGGTTCTATCTGTCAATTTCCTGGGCTTCACAGTTGATGTGGACGGCCTGCATCTGGCTCAGGACAAGGTGAAGGCCATGGTGGAGGCTTCCCTACCCAAGTCTAAGGCTGAACTCCAGGTGTTCTTAGGACTCTTGAACTTTTACCACGCCTTCCTCCCACACAAGGCAGCAGTAGCTGAGCCTTTACACTGCCTCCTGGACAAGCACACCCCCTGGTCTTGGGACTCCCACCAGGCCACCACTTTCAAGGGGATCAAAGCGCTGCTAATAACCAATAAAGTCCTGGTGCATTTTGATGAATCACTGCTGGTGATTCTTGCCTGCAAAGCTTCCCCTTATGGCGTGGGCACTGTGTTGGCCCACCACCTTCCAGATGGGTGGGAGGTGCCCATTGCATACTACTCCAGGACACTATCAGCGGTGGAATGGAACTATGCCCAGATAGACCACGAAGGCCAGGCGATCATGGCAGGTGTGAAGAAATTTCACAATTTCATCTATGACTGGCCCTTCACCATTGCCACGGACCATTGCCTCTTTCTCGGCCTCTTTGCCGTGGACCAGCCGATGCCCCAGATCCTCTCCCTGTGGGTCCTTCGGTGGTCCATCTTCCTGTCTGGCTACAATTACACCCTCGAGCACCACCCTGGGAAGGCTATGAGTCATGCTGATGCCCTTAGCTGCCTGCCCCTGCTGTCCATCAGTGATGACCTGGCTCCTGCACACCACGTCCTCCAGTTGGAGGATCTCCCCAACTCTCCCCTCCAGGCTGGGGACGTCACCTGCTGGTCAGCCAGAGACCCTGTCATCTCTGAGGTTCTGGGCTGGGTGTTGAGGGGGTGGTCTGCGGCTGCAGTGAGCCCAGACTTTACAGCTTTCACAGCTTGCCAGGATGAATTGTCAGCCCACAAGGGATGCCTACTGTGGGGAGACTGGGTGGTAATCCCTAGTACCCTACAGCATGAGTTCTGATGGCCCTTCATGAAGTGCACCCAGGGATCGTCCGCATGAAGGCCCTGGCCAGGAGCTATGTGTGGTGGCTGTGGATCAATGCGGAGGGGGAAGCTTGGGTGAAGTGCTGCTAAATGTGCAAGGCCATCCAGCTTAATCTACCTAGTGCACCCACCCAAGCCTGGGAATGTACCTGGACACCATAGTCCATACACAGAATTCGCTGGGCCTTTCCATGGTCTACTGTTCCTGGTCACCATGGACACACACTTGAAGTGGCTGGAGATTAGCCCAGCCTCCGCCACCTCTGCCAGGGCCATGATCAGGGCACTCTGCAAGATCTTTGCAACACATGGGCTGCCCGACACCATCGTCTCGGTCAATGGGACAGTGTTTATGGCAGTTCCAGGAGTTCCTGTGCAGCACCCTGATCCACCACGTGAGATCTGCTCCATTCCACCCTGCCACCAATGGCCAGGCAGAGTGGATGGTGAGTATCGCTAAAGAAGCCCTCAGCCACCTAATGGAGAGTGACTGGGAGTTCTACCTGGCCCGCTTCCTATTAGCGCAACAGACAACTCCAAACTCAGGCACTGGCTGCTGCCTGGCAGAACTCCTGATGGGTCAGAGACCCATGATCCTCTTGGACAGACTTCACCCAGACAGTTCCCTGAAGTCGCGTGACCTGTCAGAACAGAGGGAGGCTCCAAGGGGGTTCTTTCCAGAGGACTCCATTTACACCCGGAACTATGGCAGGGGTTCCACTTGGCTAGCTGGCTGTATCATCTGCCCAACAGGTCCCGTGTTGTACGAGGTCTCCACAGAAGATGGCCAGGTCCTGCGGAGGCATGTGGATCACCTAAGATGGTGCCTGCTCTTGGCGTCGGAGAACACCCCAGCTCTGGGTGCTGCAGACGCGGACCTGCCAGACAGCCCTGACTGCACCACAGCTGATGGTGACTTCCCGGAGCAGGATCCCGTCCATGTGACCCAACCGGAAAACAGAACGCCTGTCTCCACCTCAGTGCCTGAAGAAGCCCCTCCACAATTGCAGCTGAGCATCCAGGTGAATCTACCCACCAGGGCTCCTGACACCCCAGTTCCTGCTCCAAGGCAGTCTGTGCAGGAGTGCCGGCCCCCAGCCTGTCTAAAGGACTATGTCATCTACGGTGGGCTTGAACTACGGGGGGAGGGGTGTTATGTCCATGGACCACTACTAGGTGCCAGCAGTTTGCAACCGGAGCTTGGCTCCAAAGGACAATAGGGACTAGGATCCTGAGACTCCTAGTTAGCACCAATAGGAATCATGGTGAGAAGTTTAAACCCTCCAATGGGACCTATGGGTGTCACCCCAGGGACTGTATATAGTTGGCTGGCTTGGCCGTTGGTTTGTTGTTGTGTTGTGTGCAAGTAAACCATGAGCTGATAACCACTGAGCGTCTGTCTTCACTGAACGTGTCGAACCCAGTACACAACACATGGTAAGAACCCCACATATTGATTTTGGCTCAGGATATTTGGCTCAGGAATTTTGGAATGTACCCCCATAGCCAGAGCTTAGTGCTCATGAGCCTTCTGGATGTCAGGAGGAAGAGTTTGGCATTTGCTTAGTTCTTGGATTTACAAGTGCCCATCTTTGGCTGGACTGTGCAGTGCTCACCCTCATCCCTAGATTCTGAGGATGAAAGATTTTTTAATGATACTTTTAATTGGTAAAAATATTGTTAAAAAACCATTTTAAAATATTTCTAAAAGTGCCACCAATGAACCATGATTGAAACTCTTAACAACATTTTAATATAAGTACATATAAATGTATAGGGTGACAGGTAGCATTTGAGAAGAGCATTCCTTTCTATTCCTACTGCAACATCTTAAAAGATAGGTATTTTTTTACTTCTGTGCTGTTGTTTTAATTCATGTGCAAATGTATGCAGATTTCATTAATCACTCAATAGAATGATTGATTAGCAGTACAATGCTAAACAGAGTTACACCCTTCTAAATCCACTGAAGTCAGAGGATTTACAAGAACGTAACTCTGCTTTAGATTTCACTGCCAATCTGCATAAAGTCAGAAACTGTCTAATAGCATGCCCGAAGTTTAATACAGTTGTGTGGAAGATTACATAAAGTCTGAGTCACTGATTTATAATCAAAAAGTTGAACACATATTTATTATAAAAAGAAAATCAGAATATACGTGGGATTTACAGAAAGTAGAATGCTTTTAAAAACAGAGAAGTAGATAAAAGAGTGCATCAATATTCTCCTTCACTGAGTTGGGCCAAGATTGTCCTTGGGGATGATAGAATTTTAACTCTATTTAAAATATTATTTTTGTGTCTGCTTCCACAAAAGCAGAGTTGCCAGGAAGGGGAGGTTAGAAATACAAACTTCCAGGGGTCCTGATTGATCTAGCAGCTCAGTGTAAGATGCTACTGAGGGCTAGTAGCAACTTTGTACCTGTGTTTAAACTTGGGTCTTACTTGATAGTTGTTATAAGGATCATTTGCCTAGCTGTTTGTACATTCAAACATACTTGGGATTGCCCTGTTTTTTGTAGCTGCCCTCCATCTTCTGCCCCCTCCACCTCCAATTGTTAAGGCATATTTAAAATAATAATAATAATAATAATAATAATAATAATAATAATAATAATAATAATAATAATAATACTTTTGAGCTTCTTGAGATGAGACGTACTACTTTGATTACTATGTGTCCTTTGCTGACTAGCCATGGATTGCACTAAACTGGCAAACAATTCCTTCCATCACTTCTCTGTATATGCTGCTGACTGTGTAGGTTCAAGAGGGTTATTTGATGTACTGCCTAGACTGCACAAGTACAAAAAACAAAAGAACTTCAAGCAAGTCTGTGCCCGACACCTAAGTCATTTTAATGACCCGACATGATGACCCTGTGTGATAAGTGCTTCTACTTCAGTTACTGAGAAGATTTAGTTCACAAACTCTATAAGCACAAAAAGGACCACAAGCAGCAACAGAGCTTTGTAATATTACCAAGGTATGATCTGGCCCTGTAACAGAAACAGCTCCTCCATAGGAGCAAAGCTGTTCAGCCCAGTGCTGGAGACCAATTTTAGTAAAAACACAGCAACATAGAATAGAACAGAATCACAGAGCTGGAAGGGGCCATAGAGTCCATCTAGTCCAACCCCCTGCTCAATGCGGGATCAGCCTAGACCACCCCCGACAGGTGTTTGTCCAGCCGCTGCTTACAGACTGCCATTGAGGGGGGAGCTCACGACCTCCCTAAGCAGCTGATTCCACTGCTGAACAACTCTTACAGTAAAAGAAGTTTTCCCTAAGATCCAGCCAGTACCTTCTCACCCTTAATTTAAACCCATCATGGCTAGTCCTGTCCTCTGCTGCCAACAGGAACAGCTCCCTGCCCTCCTCTAAGTGACGGCCCTTCAAAGACTTAAAGGGAGCCTTCATGTTCCCCCTCAGCCTCCTCTTCTCCAGGCTGAACATTCCCAAGAAGCCCCTCAGCCTTTCCTCGCAGGGCTTCTTGGTCTCCAGGCCCCCAATCATCCTCGTCGCTCTCCTCTGCATCCGCTCCATTCTGTCCACCTCCTTTTTGAAGTGAGGCCTCCAGAACCGCATGCAAGACTCCAGATTGTCAGGTATTGCCTGCCATAATGGATGGAGAAGGAGGGAGGATGGGACTGTAGAGAAGGGAGGCGGATGGGAATGTCGAGTGTTGATTGATGCTTTGAGACTGGTGGGATGGAATGGGGAGCTGCGTGCTGCCGGGCAACCGGGTCGTATCTCAGATCCCAGGCCAGGAGTGGCCTTGAATGCCAGGCTGACTGTCTCCTATCGCTTCTAAAGACAACAGCTAGGCTGGGAAAGGTGGGATGGAGGTGAACTATTATTTACAGCTTCTGGGATTCCCGTGCGCGAGGTTCATCCACTGGTAGAAGGGTGGGGCCCTCCCCCTCTTAGGTATATCTCTATGCTTCATGTAACCAAAGTATTCTTAACAATGCTTCTGTTCTAGTGACCTAGTCTTGCAGCTTAAATAAATACTATTCTTGTTTCAATGAACAAGGCCTGGTGTTTGGCTGATTAACTAAGGACCCTGACACAGATGCGGCCTGACCAATACAGTGTACAGCACAGCTATGACATCTTGTGATTTGGATGTTATGCCTCTGTCGATACACCCCAAGATCGAATCAGCCTTTTTTTGTCACTGCATGACACTGGCTGCTCATATTTGACTTTTGGTCCACCCATACCTCAAGATCTTGTTCACACACACACGGCTACCCAGAAGTGTGTCCCCCATCCATCGTCATCACTTCCCAAGTGGATTCTTTCTCCTAGAAATACCTTGGTGTGGTGACACACCCTGAAAATTAGAGAACTGATCAAAAACCTACCTGAGCCAAAGGGGGTAACAAGCACAACAATGTAAAAGTTTCTTACTTATGCGATCCTCAGGCTTGATCCCCAGGCTAAGAGCCACAGGGCAAGAGCCCTTTAGCTCTCACTCTTGGGCTCATGCCAAAGGTTTGCACCTCTAGCAAGGAGGATCCTTGCCATTCAAAGGCTCACAGCCCCCACCACCCTATAGCCACAGCAACAGTAGAAACCAGCCCCAAGCAAACAGGCTCTCCTCTCTCAGCAACAAACCAGACAAAAAAACACGGAAGTCATCAGAACCCACTCTCCAGCAGGCTCCAAGCCCTCCCTCCCTCTCATGCAGCAACCTCAGTTAATGCTCCCCAGCAGCTTAGGGAAAGTCAAACTAACACTCCCTTCACCAGCAGCTCTGTCCCAGCTCCTTCTCCCAGCCCAGCTGACAGATCCAATCAGGTGTTCTCCTCTTGTGTAACACTGGCACCTGCTGATGTGACCTTGGGTCAGTCACACGCTCTGGCACAGCTGTTCTCTCAATGACAGTTTCTGTCAGAAGTTCTCTCAGCCCACCTACCTCACAGGGTGCCTATTGTGGGGAGGGGAAGGGAAAGGAGTTTGTAAGCCGCTCTGAGATGCCTTTGGGCAGTGAAGGGCGTGGTATAAATCCAAACTCTTCTTCTTCTTCTAAACTAGCACTGCTTAAGTGTGTTGTGGAGAGTGTCTTAACTGGGAGACCTGCCATCAAGTTGCTTCTGATTTACAGTAGTCCTATGGATTAATGGCCTCCAAAATGTTCTCTCATTGACAGCCTGGCTCAGGTCTTGCAAACAGAGGGCCTTTGTGGTTTCTCGTGCTTGGTCCATCTCCATCTTGTGCTCAGTCGTCCCTCTTTTCCCGCTGCGTTCAACTTCTCATCTTTTCCAGTGACTGTTGTCTTCCCGTGATTGTGACCAAAGTATGATAGCCTCAGTTTGGTCATTTTAGCTTCCATGGAGAATTCAGGCTTGATTTTATCTAAAACCCACTTACTTGCCTTTCTGGTGGCCGATGGTATCTGTAAACATCTCCTCCAACAGTGCATTTCAAAGGAATCCACTTTTGTTCCCTGCCCACTTTCTTCCTTGTCCAACTCTCACACCCAGACGCACAGTCATGGGGTGAATTACCATGGCATGAATAAATTTTATCTTGGTCACCAGTGACACAACGTTACAGGTGAAGAAATCAAATGAGGTACAGGCATTTGTTCCAGTTGATCCTATTTGCCTATTGTAATATGCTCCATGTGGGGCACTTTGAAGACTCCTCAGAAACTTCCTCTCTGTGCTGAATGCACTGGATCAGTTGTGGTTCAGGGCGGCACAATAGGAATTCATCAATTCAGTTCTGACTTAGCTTCATAGGCTGGGCTCTGTAGAACCAGTGTGGTTTAGTTATTAATAGTGCTGGACTCAGGTCTGGGAGATCCCATTTTGAATCCCCCCTTGTGCCATGGAAGCCAGCTGGGTGACCTTGGGCCAGTCACAAACTCGCAGCCTCATCTACCTCTCAGGGTTGTTGTGAGGATAAAATGGAGAAGAAAAGAATGAAGTAAACTACTCTGGGTCCCCATTGGGGAGAAAGGTGGGGTACAAAGGAAATAAAAAGTGGGGTACAAAGAAAGCCAGTTTGATGTAGTGGTTAGGAGCGCAGACTCTAATCTGGGAGAACTGGGTTTGATTCCCCAGTCTTCCACATGCAGCTGCTGGTGTGACCTAGGGTCAGTCATGGCTCTATCAGAGCTGTTCTCTCAAGAGCAGTTCTTGAGAGAGCTCTCTCAGCCCCACCTACCTCACAGGGTTGTGGGAAGGGGAAGGGAAAGGCATTTGTAAGCCACTCTGAGACTCCTTCAGGTAGTGAAGGACAGGGTATGAAGCCAATCTCTTCTCTTCTTCTTCTCTAAGTAAATAAATAAAATAAAATTCAGAGTCCTCTCCATATGAGATTATTTAGCAATTAAGATCCAGCCAAGAAGTGTTTCTGGTGGTACTATCCTTCTTTCAAACAAAGAGCATTCAAAGTCATGGCTTAGTGCCTCTCTTATTCATTTGCTTTTAAATGTCCCGAAGGAGTACCAAAAAATATTTTAAAATGTATATTTATCCTCCTTAGAGTAGGAATGCCTGAAGAAATTTTATTTGGGTCATTTGGGATTCCTTTTTATGCTTTGATATGTTTATTCATTTTTCTTTTTTATTATTATACCGGTTCAGATGTTTTAAATTGTTTTCTCTTTTCTATTGGTTTAAAAGAAAATCACGTTTCTGCTGATCGCTTTGTTTGCTTTTCATTAAACTGAGATGGAATCCTCCAAGGTTAGCCGTCCAGTCCAGCGGCAGCAGCGAGTGGAAGCATCCCAGCTGCTGTGGGGATTTCCCACCCAAACCTCCATCCTCCAAGGCCAAAGTGGCCACCAAAGTGAAATATTATTTTTAAAATAATGAGATAAATTCTGGAACCTGCCAAAAAAAGTAAAACATTTAGATAAAAACCTGTAATTAAGAACATCAATGCCATGTGTGTGTCTGTTATGTCCTGTCAAGTCGCTTCTGACTTCTGGCAACCCGGTTAGTTAATGACCTCCAACAGAACATCCTGTCATTTGCTCAGGTCCTGCCAACAGAGGCCCTTTGCGGCTTCCTTGACGGAATCTGTCCATCTCCTGTTGGGGCTTCCTCTTCTCCTGCTGCCTTCAACTTTTCCCTAGAATTATTGTCTTTCCCAGTTGAATCACTCAGTTGAATCACTTCTAGAGGCAGTCCCTGCGTGATTTCACCAGGCACCCGCTTGTTTGTCTTTTTGGCGGTCCACGTTATCCATAAAACTCTCCTCCAACAACACATTTCAAAAGGAATCCGCTTCCTTCCTTGTCAGCTTCCTTCACTGTCCAACTTTCATTCCCATATGTTGCCATGGGAAATACCACGGCCTGAATGATCTTGACCTCGGTCACCAGCAACACCTCCTTACACTTTCCTAGCTCCTTCCTGGCTGCCCTTCTGAGTCTCAATCTCCTTCTGATTTCTCGGTTGCCGTCTCCCTTTTTGGTCGAACGATCTTGAACAATTTCAGTTTCCTCCTTATCAGCCTTAAAGCGGTATAATTCCCCAGTCCTGTTAAAAAGCCAAAGGACAAAACCAAGGAAGGAAAAGTATGTCGCCCTCTACCGCCTTCTCCTCCCCCTCCCCGGTTCCCTCAGTCCTGGGGCCTTTGCTCCCATATCTCAAGCAGAAGGGAGAAATTCATTCGATACATAATTGAATTCTTAGCAGCACAGTGGGAGAATGTATGCATTTATGCATAATATGTATAAGTCTGCTTTTCTCCCACAAATGAGACCCAAGAGAGTAGCAAGATTATTTTTTAAAAATCACTAGTAAAACTAAAAGTAAAAATATGGGCAGCCAGCAAAATCAGTGTCAACTCCCTTACCAGTCACCAGTTCCAATCAATTGAAGCTGTTCGAAAATGTGGAGGCAACTCTGAAAAAGGCCTGAGAGGAGGTTTGCCAGCTCTGGGTAGGGGAATCCCTAGAGATTAGAGAGTGGAGACTTGGGGCGGGCAGAGTTTGGGGAGGGAAGGGGAGGGCCTCATTAGGGATGTGATGCCACCGAGTCCACCCACCAGAGGAGCCTAATTCTGGGAAAATACCAGACCTCACCTGGAAGTTGGAAAGCCTATCGAGTGAGGGGTGGCTGGTACCTTAGTTCACAAGTAGATGGTGAGAAGGTGTTTGGGAGTCCATTCTTGTCTCCCAGGGCCCTCAAGTGAGAGGCAGGTGAGTGTTCTTGTACATAAACTGAATGCACATGAATGAAGGGGAGCTAACACTGCCCTGCTCCAGTGCACCATCTAGGGCTCTAAACTCTGGCCTTGAAAAGACCGTGAACAGAAAATCAAGGGCCCGGTGGTTTGAGGGACAAGGCCTATGTAGGCTGAGCTGAGTTCTCCGTGATTATGTAGGGCTGCCAGCTCCAGCTTGGGAAATTCCTAAAGATTCATGGGTGGAGCCAGAGGAGGGTGGGGTTTGGAGAGGGGGCATGACTTCTGCATGACATAATGCCATATAATCCACTCTTCCAAAGTAACTATTTTCTTCAGGGGGACTGATCTCTGTTGTCTGGAGTTCAGTTGTAATTCTGAGACATCTCTTGGCCCCTAGAAGTTGGCAAACATACAGCAATAGCTAGCCAAGTAGCACTGAGCTGTCAATAGTAATGTGTAGATAGGGTTGCAAGTCCTGGGTTGGGAAATAAGATTTTCGGGGTGGAGCCTGGGGAGGGCAGGGTTTGGAGAGGGGCAGGACCTCGTAAAGGTATAATGACATAGAGTCCACCCTCTAAAGCAGCTGTTTCCTCCAGGGGAACTGATCTTGGTCATCTGGAGATCAATTGTAATAGTGAAAGATCTCCAGATGCATATGAACAACCTTCCCCTTTTCTATGCTCCTAGAATTTGGTGTGTCTGCTGTCTTTGTAGCCTCCACTTAGCTTCCATTTAGTTCTCATAGTTTGTTGCTGCCGATCCACCTCTCCTCAATGGATCTGCCTAAGCCTTTTAAAAAACCCTCTAAAGAACCATCTGTCCTCCTTCCATATAAGGAAACTTCTTCTAGGATAAATCCTTCCCAACTGGATTTTCCTCAGTGTCCTTCCAGATACTGATATGAAATTCAGTTTGCAGCCTTTTGTTGGAACATGCAAGGTCTATCATGCATAGACAGAGAAGATGACAAGAACATCCTGCAGGGGGCAGCAGAAGGGACAACTAGTTAACATGGTGAGATTAGGGACTTCATACTATTTTCAAATAGTCTCTTTCCTGTCTCCTGATTGGCTCAGTTGGGGTTTTTCCTACTCCTGCAGAGATATTTTTGTTATTCTGTCTCCTACCTAGTTAGACAGTTTAACTTCTCTTTCTCTCTTCTCTTTCTTACGAAGTTTGTTCTCTTCTTAAATAACCAACTTTATTCTTTAAACAGCTTGTGCTCTGCTTTGCTGCATATCTACACTAGGCCAATATTGTTTACATTTTAAATTAGATTTTAATCACATTTAAAGGGAAGCCCATGTCTTTAATACTGCCTCCTTTTTTTCAAAGCATCCCTCCATATCTAAGCAGAGACAAAAATCAGTGATGTTAATAAAAGTTCCAAAAGGGGGACGGAATTGCTGTTGGAGTAACACTTTAAATTATGGTTCTCAAAATACATTTAATTTACTTTTAATAAGAATATTTTGCATGCTAAATTAACTCCAATTGATTGTTTCAGGCATTTTTTTAAGATTAACAATTAAGAAATGGATATTGAGTCCAGGCTGTCGTGCACATAGAGTTCCGGCGCATCAATTATATTTGCATTTGCAGATCAATTTGTATTTATTTTCTTACTGGGTACACTTTCATTACTTTAATGAAAGTGAAGGCAGGTTTAATAAGGGTAATTATTGAAGCTCTATAAACATATGTGGATGAAACCTTTAAAAACTGCCAACATTATGAAACTGTTAGCAGTCAGACCCCTCCTCCTGCTGAGGGGTAGTTTAGAGCTTGAGAAGCAAGAAACACTCCTCTTAATAGCACCCCAATACTTTAAGTGCAGGACACTGCTTGGGCCAAAGTGGACCAAGATGGATACCAGTGAGGCATAGGCCTGGGAAAGCAGTTTTCAAGGTGCAAGTCAGAGTGGCTGGCTGGCTACTACCCCCTCCTTGCCCTGGAGAGATGCAGGACTTTGGGACAATGGGTCACCCTGGACCTATTGAGTCATTCAGGAATAATCACTTCAGCACCCAAGTCTGACTTCCCATTCACCCATTACCCTTGGTTAAGCAGTGCTCAATCAATGCTTAAATCTATTCACCTTCCCAATCACCCTTCCCATCCAATGTTTGTAGAGCCATCAAAGCTCTCCCATCTGTTTGCCTACCTCTGGTAGAGCCATCAAATCATTGTCCTTCTGGCAGTGAGTCAACCTGCCTCAGGATATGTTTTGCCCTATAAACATTTCACCTTGCTGCCCCAGCAATGTGTGTGCATCCCTGGATCCCTCTGCACACTGCCACTTGCATGTGGGCTCTCCTCTCTTTCGTTTCCCAAAATGCTGGCTGTTTCCTTCCTCAACTTGCTGCTTCCATGGACCTCTTCAGGACTGGTAAATATCACCCTTCCTCTAAACAGCTTCCCCCTTTCCTCTCTGGTATAAGTTTATTGTGTGTGTACCCCTGTTTTTTGTTTATTTGAACTGGTTGAACATCTGCCTGGTTATTTCCAAGAGTTCTCAGAGCGACAATCCTAGCATACCTACATTACCCTTCCTCTCAAACTAATTTCCCCAACTTAAGTGGAGACCGTCTATTTGGGTCTATTTGGGTAACAGAACCAGCAAATGTGTTTAGTATTCTTTCTCATTTGCCTTCTGATTTTCTCAGCCACAGAAATGGCTACTGCAATTATCTGGCTGAATAAAATTTTATACCTGGGGGGCAGAAGTGAGGAGATCCAAAGTTCTCAAGCAGTGGGATCACCTGCCCAGCCATGTTCCACCCAGCCCAGGAACTGACAGGGCTGGCCCTCTCTGTTTCCTGCCTGTCATAATCCATCTCTGCCATTGATACCTTCCCAGGCCCACCACCCTTCAGCTTTATTCGTTTATTTATTTAAAACATTTTTATGCCCCCTGTCCTGCAAGGTGATGCACATGTTAAAACATTTAAGCAATTAAAAACATTTAAAATTATAAAATAATTCAATAAAATAAATAATCTAATGAAAAAAATCTAATGAAATAAATAAACAAACAATGCCAGAACCAGGGAAGAGGGCAAATAACCATTATTGGGAGTATGCCAGATGAAGCAAAAAAAAAAGTCCACCAGTAGTCTCTGATAGAGGGCAAGAGAAGAATCTCCCTGGGGAGAGAGTTCCAAAGTTTTGGTGCCATGACCCAGAAGGCCCTTTCTTGGGACACCAGTTGTTCAGCCCCAGAGGGTGGGGGCAACCAAAACATGAGCCCCACAGATGACTGGAGTGTAGGGGTAGGTTCATATGGGAGGAGGCAATCCTTCAGGTATGTTGCTCCCAGACCACACAGGGCATTGAAGGTCAATACCAGCACCTTGAACTGAGCCTGGAAGCAAATCTGGAGCCAGTGAAGAAGGGAACACAGGCTGTGGCAAATAAAATGCAAGTCTGTGATCAGGCAGGCAAAAAGGGAATATGAGGAGCATATAGCAAAAAACATAAAGGCCAACAATAAAACTTTCTTCAAATACATTAGAAGCAGGAAACCAGCCAGGGAGGCAGTGGGGCCCTTGGATGACCAAGGGTAAAAGGAATACTGAAGGACGATAGGGAAATTCCAGAGAAGCTGAATGCATTTTTTGCCTCTGTCTTCACTGTGGAAGATGAGAAGTGCTTGCCCACTCCAGAACCGCTGATTTCAGGAGGGGTGTGGAAAGACCTGAGTCAGATTGAGGTGATAAGAGAGGAGGTCCTATGATGAATAGACAACTTAAAAACTGATAAATGACCAGGCCCGGATGGCATACATCCGAGAGTTCTGAAGGAACTCAAATCTGAACTTGTGGATCTCCTGACAAAAATATGTAAACTTTCATTAAAAACTGCCTCCATTCCTGAGGACTGGAAGGTAGCTAATGTCACTCCCATCTTTAAAAAGGGTTCCAGAGGAGATCTGGGAAATTACAGGCTAGTCAGTCTGACGTTGATACTGGGTAAGTTGGTGGAAACTGTTATTAAGGAAAGAATTAGTAGGTGCATCGATGAACAAAAACTATTGAGGCTGACTCAGAATGGGTTCTGTAAGGGAAGATCTTGTCTCACTAACCTGTCAGTATTCTTTGAGGGAGTGAGCAAACATGTGAACAAGTGGGACCCAATAGATGTTGTTTACCTTGACTTCCAGAAAACTTTTGATAAAGTTCCTCATCAAAGGCTTCTAAGTAAGCTCAATAGTCACAGGATAAAAAGACAAGCCCTTTTGTGGATCAAAACCTGGCTAATTAATAGGAAACAGAGAGTGAGTATAAATGGGCAATTTTCTCAGTGGAGGGTGGTGAGCAGTGGGGTACCACAGGTGTCAGTACTCGGTCTGATGCTTTTTAACTTGTTTATTAATGATTTGGAGTTGGGAGTAAGCACTGAAGTGGCTAAATTTGCAGATGACACAAAGTTGTTCAGGGTGGTGAGAACCAGGGAGGATTGTGAGGCACTCCAAAGGGATCTGTCGAGGATGGGCAAGTGGGTGTCAATGTGGCAAATGGGGTTCAGTGTGGCCAAGTGCAAAGTGATGCACATTGGAGCCAAAAGTCCTACCTGTAAATATATGTTGATGAGGTCCAAACTGGTGGAGACTGACCAAGAGAGAAATCTTGGAGTCATAGTAGATAACTGTCAGAAAATGCCTTTGATGTTTCTCACTGAATCCATTGTTTTGTGTTCCCTACCCTGCTTTGCGCTTGCGTAGCTATGCAGGCAGAAACGTGGGAGCTTCTTCCCTGCCGCTTTTCCTTATCACGGTGGCCTTGAATGTAGGCTTTGGACTATTCTTGTTTTACTGAGAATTTTCCAGTCCTGGGAAGGCAAGGGGAGGGGGGAGTAGTCTCCCGTTCATGAAGTATTTCTCCCGCCGGGAGTTCCCGCGCGAGTGCTCAAATTTCATTTGCTAGGCGCTTTATTGCATCACACTATAAGCTAGCTTGCTTTGCTTCGCCCCACATTCCTGACAATGACCTCCTACTGTGGGTTTTAGCAAGATAGTCCAATAAAACCTTTCTTTGTGCAAGAATGACTGGATCTACTTGTTTTTAAACCTGACAGATATTGTCAGGAATCACCATTATTCCCCCACCGTCAGTTTCCGCCGTCTACCACGATGAGCGGAGCTGGGGGGGGAGCCACGGGCGCAGTCCCAGTGACTACTACTCCAGGAGCCACGGTCCCAGTTACCACCGTGGCAACTCCAGTGGTCACCATTCCGACCACCACCATTGTTCCAGTGACTACAACTTCGGCTTTGGCAGCGCCAACCCCGCAATCAGCAGCAGGGGTGGTCACCCCTCCATCGATCAGCACAGTGGGTGCTGCGTACACTCTCCCAATCTATAGCCCGGCCGGGCCAACGCAGAGTCAAGGGGGAGCGGTTCCACGAACCTACGTGCCGGGAGCCCCAACACCCTGGGATAAAGGGGTGACCTACCGCAGATCGCGCGATTGGACTAAAAACCTGTTGGACACTACCCAGACAACTTGGTCCATGCCGGGGAGCCAGAGCCGGGACAGCATTTTGGATCCTAGAGGTAGTTTTGGACTCCCCCAGGGACGGATGTCTCGAGGATCTCCCAGAACAGGATCTGGTTCAGATACAGAGGCTCGCATGGACTCTATTCAAGAAGATACCCGACGTCTGGTACGGGACATGGGCAAACTAATGCAATCCCTACCACAGATGATGGACCAAGCAATTCGAGCTCATCCGCTGACGCAACCTAGACCGGCACCAGTACCTGCACCACCGGTGCCACCAGGACAACCACCTCCTGCTCCTCCGGCCCCAGGGCCAGGCCAGCCAGCACCGGCCCCACCTCCACCTGCCGGCCCAGTACCAGGACCCGGGCCAGGACAGCCAGGACCTATCCAGCCACCAGCTTTGCCTCCGCCTCAACTCCCTGCTCCAGCACCCCTCCCGCAGCCAGTTCCAGCACCAATCATGGTCCCGGCCCCTCCAGTAATCCGCCCTAAGGACATGTTGGAGATCACGTTTGATGGGGATCCAGAAACTGTGTCCTTTTTCATATTGCAAGTAGGGAAATTTGTGCAGAGATGGGGCTATGTGTTCCCAGACGAGGAGCAACAGGTGGAGTTTATCGCTTCCAGGTTCCGGGGGAGTGCTACTAGTTGGTATGTAGCCCTTCATGATCTGGAGGCAGCGGAATTGGGGAATGTTGATGATTTCATGTGGGCCTTGAGAAACCGTTTCGAGGACCCGGGGGCGGCCCAAAAGCCGAAGCCTTCCTTCGCACGTTCAGACAAGGCAAGCTCACAGTGTGGGAGTATTCAAGGGAGTTTCAAAGGCATGCAGTGAAAATTCGGGACTGGACCGATGCGGTGCTGGCTCAACAATATCGAATGGGACTAGCTGTAGACATCCGCAATAATGTCCTCAGCTCTCAGCAGCCTCGCACTCTCCAGGGCTGGATGGAGGAAGCCGAAAAGCGGAAAGTCGCTTGCGTGTCATGAAACTGGATCTATCTCTGGGCAATAACTGGCCGAGTCTCACGGCAGGCCAAGCCAGACCCAAACCAACCTCCACCTCAAGCGGGATGAGAGATCAGCGTATGCGACAGGGCCTCTGCCTGCGGTGTGGGGAAAAGGGGCACTTCGCCGCATCCTGCCTGAAAGGGGATCCTAATAGAGCCCTACCCCAAGAGGAGCCCAGACGATGGTCAACCCCTACACCGCGAAAAGGTACAGCGAAACCACGCAACACACGGGCTCTTTTTGCCAGCCCCGACCAAGCGGATACCATGATGCTGGAGGAGGAGAGTGAGATGCAGGGAAACGAATTGGTCCTGTTTGTGAATGGCGCTACACAACAGGACCCAGTACCTGAGGCGCCTAAACTGGTGAGCAATTATCCCTCTCTCTTCTTTGTGACTGTACTGGTGATGAATCCAGCGATGATGACCCATATTCGGGTTCGAGCCCTCATTGACTCTGGGTGCGGGAGGGACCTAATAAACCCGTCTATGGTTATGGGGTTGGAGGCAACCGTTGTCAATTTAAAAGACCCAATAACTTTTACTCAAATGGATGGGTCCCCAATGAAAGAACCATGCCGATTTGAGACTGTTCCTCTAGGAGTGAGCATTGGTGAACATTGGGAGCTACGCTCGTTTGTAATAGCCCCTCAAGCCCAGTTCCCATTGGTGTTGGGTAGCCCATGGTTACATAGTCATGATCCGTATATTCTATGGGAAGAAGGGAGCGTACAATTTATCTCCCCGAAGTGTGCAGAGCACAAATGGGACCCAGGGTGGGGAAAAACCCCTGCAATGAACCTCCACGGGCTTGCTTAGCCACGGAGGACCTTAACCGCATCCTTAAGGAATACCGGTATGTGACCAGGGTGTTTGAGGAGGAGGAAGCAGATGAACTACCCCCCACCGTAACTCAGACTGTGCGATCGAAATCCTTCCGGGCCAAAAATTACCAAAAGGGAAAATTTATGCCATGAGTCCCATTGAAAAGGAAGAACTACGCCGCTTTATCGATAAAAATCTGGCCCGTGGATTTATTAGGCCAGCGTTGTCCCCTTTTGCAGCACCCGTATTGTTTTGTAAAAAAAAAATGGGGGGCTCAGACTATGCACGGATTACAGGGGGCTAAATGCAGTATCTGCAACCAATGCCTACCCAATGCTCCCCATCAAAGACTTGTTGGCAGAGGTGGCGAAGGGGAAAGTGTTTTCTAAACTGGATTTACGAGATGCCTATTTTCGAGTCCGTATCAGACAGGGTGATGAATATAAGACTGCGTTTAATACCCCGCTGGGGCAATTTGAATATCGGGTTATGCCCTTTGGATTACAGGGAGCACCAGGGGTCTTCATGAATTTAATCAATGAAGTGTTACACCCCTACTTATTCAAGGGGGTGGTTGTTTACTTGGATGATATCTTGGTCTACACCTCGGATCAAGAATCTCACACTGCTCTTATGCGAAAAATATTGGAAACGCTATTAGAACACAAACTGTTTGTTAAACTGTCAAAATGTGAATTCCACCAGGAGTGCATTGACTTTTTGGGGTACCGCATATCCTCTGCAGGGTTAGAAATGGACCCAAAAAGGTCCAGGATGTGTTGATGTGGGAGCCCCCCAAAACCAGGCGGCAGCTCCAAAGTTTCCTCGGTTTCGCCAATTTTTACCGTCAATTCCTGCCACATTTTGCCCAAGTGGCCCTCCCCTCACAGAACTGCTAAAGACTAAGGGGAGGGGAACCAAGGCTTCAATGCCCGGAGCCACTTTGAACTGGACCCCCCAGTGTCAGGAAGCTTTTGAACAACTAAAACAGTTATTCACGTCTGAACCCATACTAGCACACCCCGATGAGACAAAAAAAATTATGGTCCAAGTAGACACGTCGGATACCGCTATGGGTAGGGTGATATTGCAAGAGAATGCTCAGGGGCAACTACAACCCCTTGCTTATGTGTCCAAAAAGTTTAATGATACAGAGAGCTTTTGGCCCATTTGGGATAAAGAAGCAGCGTCTATACGTTTAGCATTGATCACCTGGAGGCACTGGTTAGAAGGGTCCCGAGTACCTTTTGAAATCTGGACTGATCACAAAAATCTTGAGGTACTGCGGAAACCCCGGAATCTAAATGCAAAACAATTCCGGTGGGCTGAGTTTTTCTCAAAATTTCAATTCACCCTTCACCACTTTCCAGGTAAATCCAATCATCTGGCGGATGCTCTCTCCCGCCTTCCCCAACACCTGTGTAAGAGGACAGAAATACGAGAGTCTATGTTCACCCCTGAACAATTAGTTGGAGCAATGGTAACCCGGAAAACCAGATGGGCACAATTGTTGACCCCAATCCAAGCCATAACCTGGGAAAAGCAATTTGCCACTGACATCACCACACAAGAAAAGCTTGAATTACAAGCTCGGGACGATGTGAAATGTGGTACTAATGGCTGCTGGTACAGGGGCAATAAAATCTTTGTTCCAGAAGCTACCCGATCCCAGGTGTTGCAATCAGCCCATGACTCAAAGTCTGCAGGGCACTTCGGATATGTAAAATCCTTACACCTACTGCAACGCGGCTTCTGGTGGCCCCGAATGAAACGGGATTTATCCATTTATGTACAGTCCTGCCCAACGTGCAATCGTTGCAAAACCAGACCAGGGAAACCTCCAGGTCTGTTACAGCCTCTACCCACCCCAACCCGACCCTGGGAAGTGATCTCTATGGACTTTATCACGGATCTTCCCCCCTCTAAACATATGACAGTCATTTGGGTGGTAGTGGACCTATTCTCTAAACAAGCTCATTTTATACCGTTTCCCAGCCTGCCGACAGCCAAAGTCCTGGCCAAAGCCTTCCTTCAGCACATTGCCAGGCTACATACGTTGCCACTCAAAATAATCTCCGACAGGGGGGTTCAATTTGTTTCAAAGTTGTGGTCGGAGTTGATGACTCTTATGGGTATTGAACGCGCTCTCAGTACTGCCTATCACCCTGAAACCGACGGGCAAACGGAAAGAGTAAACCAGACTTTAGAACAGTACTTAAGGTGCTTCTCTAACTATCAACAAGACAATTGGGTAGATTTATTACCACTGGCGGAGTTTGCGTACAACAACTCATGGCATGCTTCAACGAATATGTCTCCCTTCAAAGCTGCCATGGGTTATGACAGCCCCCCTCTTCCCTTTTTGCAGCCCGGTGAGACTGGTGGGGAAGCCTCAACATGGTGTAAAACTTTCCGGGACTCTTGGCCCCTAATTGTTGAGACATTGAATGAGGCTAAGGCACAGTACAAAAAGCAGGCAGACAAAAAGAGGGCGTGCGGCTGGAAACTGCAACCAGGAGACTAGGTCTACCTTTCAACCAAGAACCTTAGACTAGCCCAACAATCCCAGAAACTAGCTTGGAAATATATTGGTCCATTCAAAGTTTTGAGATGTATAAATCCAGTAACTGTACAACTAGATTTACCTAAATCTCTTAAAGCAATACATCCAATTTTCCATTACAGCCTCCTCAAACCAGCATTACCCCCGACTAAATGGCATCCTGAGCTTCCAGCACCTCCCCCCTTTGATGGTTGACGATGAGGAGCACTACGAAATTGCTGACATTTTGGACTCTAAGATTCTCCGTGGACAACTCCTGTACCTTGTTGAATGGGTACACTTCGGGCCCCAACACAGGGAGTGGGTGAAAGTGTCGGATATTAATGCACCTGATCACCTGAGACAATTTCACACTCGATACCCAACTAAACCTGGGGGCCCCTCATTCTCTCCTTCCTGAGTGGTGGGTGGGTGGTATTTTGGGAAGGGCAGAATGTCAGAAAATGCCTTTGATGTTTCTCACTGAATCCATTGTTTTGTGTTCCCTACCCTGCTTTGCGCTTGCGTAGCTATGCAGGCAGAAACGTGGGAGCTTCTTCCCTGCCGCTTTTCCTTATCACGGTGGCCTTGAATGTAGACTTTGGACTATTCTTGTTTTACTGAGAATTTTCCAGTCCTGGGAAGGCAAGGGGAGGGGGGGAGTAGTCTCCCGTTCATGAAGTATTTCTCCCGCCGGGAGTTCCCGCGCGAGTGCTCAAATTTCATTTGCTAGGCGCTTTATTGCATCACACTATAAGCTAGCTTGCTTTGCTTCGCCCCCATTCCTGACAATGACCTCCTACTGTGGGTTTTAGCAAGATAGTCCAATAAAACCTTTCTTTGTGCAAGAATGACTGGATCTACTTGTTTTTAAACCTGACAATAACTCAATGAAAATGTTGAGACAGTGTGTGACTGCAATAAAAAAGGCCAACACTATGCTTGGGATTATTAGGAAGGGAATTGAAAATAAATCAGCCAGTATCACAATGCCCCTATATAAATCAATGGTGCAACCTCATTTTTAGTACTGTGTAGAGTTCTGGTCACCACACCTCAAAAAGGATATTATAGCACTGGAAAAAGTGCAGAAAAGGGCAACCAGAATGATAAAAGGGTTAGAACACTTCCCCTATGAAGAAAGGTTAAACCACTTGGGGCTCTTTAGCTTGGAGAAACAATGACTGAGGGGCGACATGATCGAGGTTTATAAGATTACTATGAATAAGGCCCATTGTGGGAAGAAATACAACGAGCTCTAGAAGGAAGTTCCAGGTGAGTGTCCTGACTCTGGCTGGTGGGGTGGCAGAGGGAAGGGGAAAATAGAGGGAGGGAAGCCATGTTTATTTCCTTCTGCTTAGCTATAAGGCAGGGCTTTCTCAAGTCATTTTGCTGCCTCAAGTGGGTAGTATGGGAGGATAGCTTCATGGTAACAGGTATGGTTCCCTCCACCCCTGACTTATATTGATTTGGAGTTATGCAGTGGCAGCTAAGGTAGAAAAGCACCTCCTCCTAAGCCATGTCTTTTGGGTTCCAAGGGTCTGGAAAGCAGTTCCATAGCCAGTTACAGGGTTGCCAACTCTGGGTTGGGAAATACCTGCAGATTTGAGGGGTAGAGCCTGGGGATGGCAGGGTTTGGGGTGGAGAGGGACCTCCATAGAGTCCATTGCCCAAAGCAGCCATTTTCTCCAGGAGAACTGATCTTGGAAATCTCCAGGTGTTACCTGGAGGCTGGCAATACTAAGGGGAGGGCCAGACCTGTAGATTTGAGGAGTAGAGCCTGGGAAGGGCAGACTTTGGGTTCCGGAGGGACTTCAGCAGGGTATAATGCCCAAGAGTCCACTGCCCAAAGCAGCCATTGTAATAGCTGGGAAAATTTCTGTAGAGGAAATGATGTGCTGTGGCTGGGGAACATGGTGATTTCTGGGAGATCTTCAGGCCCCACAGGGAGATTGGCAACTCCAGTGACTGTTTAAGGGAAGATTGGGATATGTATTTTGGCAACTCCAGTGACGGTTTAAGGGGAAAATGGGATATGTATTTTACCTCAGGACACATTCAATTACTCCTAACAGCAACAACAAACTGTTTAGAACGTTAGAGGCAAAGGCCAATCAGGCTGCATATGCAAATGACCTCTGTGTTCTGACTGGCTATTGAGGGGAGAGGAACAGCAAACTGTTTAGAATATTGGAGGCGAGACTCAGGCAATGCAGCCAGTGGATAAGGACAGCTTCTGAGTGACAGATCAGGGAGCCAACTGATTTGGGAGCATGTGGAATGTTCAGGAGAGTCCATGACCAAAACAGATTTCTTATACAGAGAGATGGGTGGGATAGAGTTGGTAGAGAAAGAAGTACCTTTCTTCCTTTCTCACAATACAAGAACTTGTGGGTACTCAATGAAATTGCTGAGCAGTTGGGTTAGAACAGATAAAGGAAGTACTTCTTCACCCAAAGAGTGATTAACACATGGAAATCAATGCCACAGGAGGTGGAGGTGGCTATAAGCATGGACAAGAGGGAATTAGATAAGCATATGGAGCAGAGGTCCATTGGTGGCTATTAGCCACAAGGTATAGATAGGAACTCTCGGTCTGGGGCAAGTGATGCACTGTATTCTTGGTGCTTGGGGGGGGGGCAACAGTGGGAGTGCTTCTAGTGTCCTGGCCCCACTGCTGGACTTCCTGATGGCATCTGGTATTTTTGGCCACTGTGTGACAGAGTGTTGGACTGGATGGGCCATTGGCCTGATTCAGCATTGGCTTCTCTTATGTTCTCTTATGTTCTTAGATGGAACACGACGGGAGCAATATCGTCCTATGGCCCACTCCTATTGGCACTTTGGCCACAGCATTCTTTGCCAGAGCAGCTTCTGGACCATCTTCAAGGGGTGCAGTCAGGACAGCCAGCAGATTGGACATATCTTCTGCTATGTACTGAATGTGAATCGCTCCTATCTATTCACATGTTAAGCTTGAGTCTGAATGTGGCTCTTCAGATGTCGCATTGCTATTGGTCGGTTTCTGCGAAACCTGTGTAATGACCCAATCACTGAGTGATATTGTTGCAAAGAGGGAACAGTCCTGATTGGCCTTTATCCCTGTATCCTGATTGGCTTTTATCCCAGCGTTACTATTGGTTGTTATCTGACTATGGGTGTGGCTTTGACAGCCCAGGAGAGTTTAAAAGAAGAAGCTGTGCTTCCCTTGTTGTGTGTGTTTCAGTTGTGTGTTCCTGACTTACAGTTGCTGTTTAATAAAGCTGAATTCACTTTGAAGCTGAATCCTTTGTTGAGTCTCATACTTAACATCTTCCTTGAACATCCGTTGAGATCTGAGCAGTACGCACTCTGCGCCTATGTGGGGGTGTGATAGGAAAATCTTTGGATTTTGATTGGGAAGGAATTTTTGCCAGGACTTCTGATTGGACCTTCCTCCCTTCCTTCCTTCCTCCCTTCCTTCCTTCCTTCCTTCCTTCCTTCCTTCCTTCCTTCCTTCCTTCCTTCCTTCCTTCCTTCCTTCCTCCCTCCCTCCCTCCCTCCCTCCCTCCCTCCCTCCCTCTTGGTACTTAGTTTGGCAATGCTATGCATCTCATGAGGCTTAAACCCAGTGAACAGAAAGGAAGCTTTTGATCTGCAGTGGCGGAAACAAAGACTTTTCAGCACAATTATCTTCTGTTGCAATATCTCTTTGATTGTAGTGCCTGGAAAGTTTCATTGCCACTTTCCTATTTCCACATAAGGAGGGGCTGTGACCTGGTAGAACAATTTGCATGCAGAAGGTCTCTCGCTTGACCACAGCCAGTGCCAGTGAAAGGATTGCAGGACAGTGCTAGGAATGACTTTCTTCTGCCCGAGACCACAGAGAGCTGCTACCAGTCAGAATATGCTGAGCCAGATGGACTGATCCAGAACAAGGTGGTTCCCTGTGGACCTGCCTCTTCTCTGTCCTCCTTAAGCTCTTTAAGCCTGACGGCCAGGCACCAGGAGAATGGATTAGGGTTATTCATTCACTGGTATTCACATCCATTTTTTTTTTGTTAATGAATGGAATGAATGCAGGCTGGTTTGTTATTAGCTTGGAAATGAAAGGATGGATCTAACTGGGAGCTCTTGGAAAGACACAGGGAGAAGTTGGGGAAACCTAGCACGGGGATTATTTTGAGCCAACTGTTAGCTTTCTGTCTAGCAATGAATTTGTATCTCACGATTCTCCAAGGAGCTCAGGGCCACGCGTAGAGTTGCCAGCTCTGGATTGGAAAATACCTGGAGATTTTCGGAGTGGAGCCTGGGGAGGGCGGGGTTTGGGAGGGGAAGGACTTCAGTGGGGCACGATGCCATAGAGTCCAACCTCCGACACAGCCGTTTTCTCCAGGGGAACTGACCTCAGTCATCTGAGATCCATTTTAATAGTGGGATATTCCCAGATGCCACCTGGAGGTTGACAACGCTATCTATGTGCGCACCAAGTTTTCCACATTACTTTGCCCTCAGAACAGTCCTGTGAGGGAAGTTGGAATGCGCCAGGCCCCGCCAGTTTCATGCCAGAACGGGGAACTGAGCCCTGCCTTTCTCCCCAATGGGGGCCCAAAGCAGCTGACATCCTCCTCCCCTCCTGTTTCATCCTCGCAGCAACCCTGTGAGGTAGGTGAGGCTGAGAGTCTGTGGCTGGCCCAAAGTCCCCTAGTGAGCTCCCGTGGCAGAGTGGGGATTCGAACCTGGGTCTGCCAGGTCCTACTCCAGCACTTTAACCACAGCTCCATACTGGCTCCTTCAGTGTTGTAACCACCAGGCAGTTGCTTGAGTGAAACATTAACACATTTCTGGGGAAGCAAATGGCTCTTTTTAAACAAGAAGAGTGAAATTCCCAGTCGGGACTCAGAGTGTCTTGTGGGCGAGAGCCCTGAGAGTAAGACCTCCAGTCTGGCCTCATGCCCAAGAGAAGAGGTGGGTGCATTGCTGTGTGCCCAGCAGTCTGGGATCCTGGCAGAGAGACTAGGCAACTACAGACAGGCCATTTGAAAAGGTTGCCAGCTCCAGGTTGTGGACGGAGCCTGGGGTTTAGGGAGGAACCTTAGCGGGGAATAACGCTATCAAAGCCACCATCCAAAGCAGCTGATCTCTGTAGACTGGAGATAAGTTATAACTTCCAGAGATCTCCAAGGCCCCACCTGGAGGTTGGCAACCACAACATTTATGGGTTGTTGTTTGTTTTTTAGACACTGTTTTTACTTGTCAGCTGCCCCAATCAGCACTTTGTAGAGGCAAGCAGAAGAAAGTGGAAGGTCTTTGCAGGGCCTTGTGGGATAACCTCTTCTGCATACCCTTGTGCATAAATGCCTAGTTATGTATGGCTATGCTGTTGAAATACACTTATCTAAATGTTACTTGCTATTATTGGTGTTCCTTTGCCAACCCAAGGGTCAAGGGTGGAGGGACAAATGGACTGCTTTAATATTTATTTCGACCTCCTTTTGCAACAGCAACAAAAGTTTAAAACCTTGTGTTTTTGTGGACTTGAGCTCTGCAACTGTGAATTGCGCTGCCCTTTCTCATTTTCTCCATTTCAGTTGCATCACAAACCTTCTCCCGCAAGATCCATAGGTTACTCTAATAAGGTTCAAAACAAAGCAAGAGTGGAATGACCACCCAATCAAATGATGAAATATTGAAAAGGTCAAAGGAGCGCAACTTGTTACACAGATTCATTGAATATAAATTAAGCATTACACTCCTGATACCTCATTCTCTTGACTGAGTCGTAATGAGAATGGAAGATGGCAGAAAATTAATCCCTTCTCATTAAAAAGCTTGTAATGAGAATGTGGAAATCAGTACAAATGTAACCTATTCTCATTATCATCCTCATGAAGGGTCTTTGTGGTCTTCTTCAGATGTCATAGCGACGAACGTTTCGGTGCTAATAAAACACGACACTGGAGAAAATGTAGTTACACTGAGTCAAATTTACATGCTTATGTCTTAAGTTCCCCAATTAAATCATCTGAAAGGCATGACCTTTTCCAGTACTCTATGTAATAGAGTTTCTGCTATATTTTTATTTTATTTCTATTTATCTTTCCCATCCATTATGGTCTTGTGATGTTAATAGTTTCCCCCTTCCTTCCCCCAGTCCTCTACACTGTACCAAATAAAGTATGGATTTGCAAAAGTTTCCTCATGATTTTCTCCTCATCAAGTGTCAGTGAGAAGTCTTTGTTGTTTTCCCAAGAGTCAGATTTTCTGAATTGGCTCATTTGCATCCTAGGACAGCCTTTCATATGCAGTGGAATGACAGACTTTCTATTGTTTCTGGGCTGGGAATCAGCTTCACGTTCCTTGTGTCCCATCTGCCTGCCTGCCTGCCCGTCAGTCCAGGATATCATTTTATCCATTGCTCAAAGCAACTTGCCCTGACCTGGGTGGCCCAGGCTAGCCTGATGTCGTCAGATTCTGGAAGCTAAGCAGAGCCGCCCCGGTTAGAACTTGGATGGGAGACTGTCAAGGAAGACTGAGGTCGACTCATTTGTCCTGCAGAGAAAATGTAAAAAGAAAAGTAAGGCCTCAGCCGCTTACAGAAAGTTCTGACCATAGAGTTCCTGGCGATTACTAGAGCTACTTGGAAGGGACAAGGGTAGCTCTAGCAATCACCACAAACTCCTCTTAATTTTTTCTCCTGAGACGCTGCCCGGATACTTACTTGCTTGGGTGGAAACTGGGGGCAAAGGGGGAGGGATTGTCATAGGGAGAAAATCTAAAAAAGAAAATTGCCCTCCTCCCTTTGGTCCCAGTTTTCCCCCTTCCAATCAGCGGAGCATCAGCAGGCCAGGGCAGCCATTGCTTGGAGGTCTCCCACAAATGGGAACCCTAGTGACATGAGATGTGGCTGAGACTGTCCCCGCGGGAGACAGTGGCCTGGAGTTCCACGGCAGCCTTGTGTGGTAAAAAGGCATGATAAAAGTTAATGAGGTCCAGGAAGACCTGGAGCTCTGCCTTGCAGTGCGGCGTTGGGGCCTCCACAATTCTTTTCTCCATACGTACTAGATGTTTTTGTACTCCATCCAGTTTAGTGTTGATATTGGACATCTGTTCCAGCAGAGGGTGCAGTGCCACTGCTAACATAACATATGGCCAGGGTCCGAAGTACCTGAGGGACTGCCTTTCCCCATATATACCCCAGAGAGCACTATGGTTGGGGGCCCAACATCTTGTGATTCCAGCCCCTAGAGAGGCCAGGCTTGTGGTAACCAGGGCCAGGGCCTTTTCAGTGGCAGCTCCTACCTGGTGGAATGAGCTCCTGGAGGAGATCAGGGCCCTGCGGAACCTTTCACAGTTCTGCAGGGCCTGCAAGATGGAGCCAGTTTGGTGTAGTGGTTAAGTGCGTGGACTCTTATCTGGGAGAACCGGGTTTGATTCCCCACTCCTCCACTTGCACCTGCTGATGGGTCAGTCACAAGCTCTGGCACAGCTGTTCTCTCAAGGACAGTTTGTGTTAGAGTTCTCTCAGCCTCACCTACCTCACAGGGTGTCTGTTGTGGGGAGGGGAAGGGAAAGGAGTTTGTAAGCCGCTCTGAGACGCCTTTGGCAGTGAAGGGCAGGGTATAAATCCAAACTCTTCTTCTTCTTCTTCTTCTTCTTCTTCTTCTTCTTCTTCTGCCAGGCTCTTAATTAGGAGCTGCCACTACCACTACCACCAACAACAACTATCTTGTGGTAACATTGGGGGTAATGGGACGGCCCAATATAAGACCACTACAGGGTTTTGGTGGATTGGTGCCGCTGAAACGAGCTTGGGGTTAACATCTACAAGCCTCCATCTTGACTTGTCTACAGTAATAATATCATTGAGCACTTTATTAATGTTAATTTGGTTGTTTTACTCTGATTTTAATGTTTTATATTTGGCACTTGATGCCCTTGTTGTGAGCTGCCCTGAGCCTGCTTGCGGGGAGGGTGGGATAAAAATGCAATAAATAAATAAATAAATAAATAAATAAATAAATAAATAAATAAATAAATAAATAAGTAAATATTAGGGAAGTCTGTAGCTGTTTCCTGTGCCTGTGGAGGCATCGGAGCTGATGGTTGAGTATGTCCTGTAGGAGGCTTTTTTTCAGGTGCCATTCTTCTTCCCCTCCCGGACTGTTTACACAAGAAGAAAGATTTTGAAATTAAACTTTCACTGTTTAGAATGCTCTTAGAATTATTTTCCACCTCTCAATCTTCTGGAATGGCTCTCACAGTTAGGTATTTTTTTTTCCTTTCGGTTTAAAGACTGTGGACTGCTGACTTTCATGGGGGGGGGAATTCCCCAACTCTTCCCCAAACCCACCTCTGTTGTTAGTTGGAGCCTGTTCACTTCAGCACTTAAACAGGGGATTGGTTAACTCATTTTTAGTTTCTTTAAAAGTTTGCAGGAGAGGTTTTGCACTTAATCTCTTACCCGCTTCATCTGGCAACTTATTCAAATCGCCATATTGGCTCCTCGACAGCAGGACCTCTTGGGGTAAAAAAGGCACCCCAATCCTTGGCCAATGCCTCAGAAGAGACTCCCTTCCACACCCCAGGCTGCCAGTCTCCTACAATGACTCTGGGGGGGGGGAGGCGGACCCATCTCTGACACTTCCTGTCTGCCCGGTCTCAGCACATCTCCATTGGAGCATGAAGAGACGCATCTGAGCCAGGAATCACCAAAAACGGAAACCGATAAATGAAGTCTGTCAATCCCTGGATGATGCCCTCCTCCACCTTCTATGCCAGACAGCAGGAGTCCCTATCTGTCTGGCAGGAACTCCGCTTAGAGTGGGATTTGCACAACATGCTTTTGAGTCTGGGGCTTGGATCGCTGCCTTAAGATGGAGACTGGAGGCCTTTTATTTGGAATCCAATGCCCAAGGGGGTCTCTTACACCTGCTAAAAGAGGACAATCACAGAAGTATCTGGGATAAATACAGAGACACCAGGCTTCAGTCACTTGGCCTTTCCCTCACAATGTTTAATAACATAAATTACCAAGAAGTGTTGAACATAATTAGGTTGAGGGTGACCAGTCTTGACCAGGCCAGTACTTTAATCCGTGCAAGATGTGTATGCTCTATTGTCGAACTAGGGATTCCTTTCCCTGTGACCCTCTCTTTGTATGTGAACTTCCTTACAATCTAAAGCCACAGGCATGCATTCATGCTTACCAGGGGTAATACCTTCCCAATTGCAGAATTAACAGGACAATTTGCAAAAATTCCATATTTTGACCTTTTATGTGATTGTGCATCTGGCACAATAGAGATGCTGCCTTCAATGGTTAGTCCCCGGGTCTCTGTTTCGTTTAAATATCAACTTTCTTCAGAACCTTGGGTGGTATCCCCATTACTGGTGGATTTTGATCCAGAAATAACTTGCTCTGTCACAAAATATCTGGTAATAGTGATCTCCTTAAAAGTTAGTGAAATATGTCTGTGTTAACTATAATAGAAGTGATGGGCTTATCCACATGATCTACCAAACCATTTTGGATTATACTCAGAGCTCTTTCTGTAGCAGGGACTCCTTTGCATATTAGGCGACACGCCCCTAATGTGGCCAATCCCCAAGAGCTTACAGAGCTCTTCTTACAGGGCTACTGTAGGCTCTCGGAGGATTGGCTACATTAGGGGTGTGTCGCCTAATATACAAAGGAGTTCCTGCTACAAAAAGAGCCCTGATTATACTTAATTTAAGATTTTAGAGATCTGAGGAGGAATCCGTAATTGATTAGCCCCTATTTTATCTCTGGGATTTGTATAATTTATTGCTGAACACTGTCTTTTTTACTTACCATGCAATTCTTATTTTGTTTATGTTGTTAATTTTGTGATCCTATGGCTAAGGTTTGGTCAAGTGAGCTAATAAATAAAAGCCCGGAGAGGCTGACGTAGGTCAGGTTCTTTCTTTTTTCAGACCTGGAAGGCAGCGGAGGGTCCTGGTTCCAGGGAAGTATGGTTCACTGACCTCAACACACCTGCTTCTAAAATCAGGAAAATATTTCGAGCCCACATGTTTTTGATTACTCCCAACAGAATGCAGGATGACCTCAAAAGACACCTCACCCAGGATGTTTCCTCAGGCAGTGAATACGACCTAAGCATTTTCCGAAGAGCAACAGCATAAGTCCTGCCAGTCGGTTTCTGTAAAAACCAGGGGTGATGCCTAATGCCTGGGCGCAGTGAGCCATTTGGAAAATGTATAGATTGTGCTGTCCGTAGAATGGATTAGTTTACTTTGGATGCCTTGAATATTCTCCAGATCTTTCCTAAAAACTTGAATATGTGCTGAAGAGTCACTGCATATTTGGCGTCTATTTTTAACATCTTGTGCTATTTGATCTCCGCATTTGATATTTGCATATCGATATTTGATGAGATCTCATAGTTGGCACTTAATGATGTTTATAGTATTTTACAGGTGAAAAATTAGCAGATTTCATATTTGGTGTCTGCCAAAAGAAGAAATGTTGCCCTGTGCTGAATAAGCCCCTATTTCACTTTTGGGGCTCGAAACAGGGGTTCCTGACATGGTGACTGTGGGCACCATGGCCCCCGCTGGCACTTTTCCCGGTGCCTGCCAAGTGTTTTTAGGAAGTGAGTGGGGGCCAAATGGGGCTTTTTCCCCTTGAGGATTTTCACTGGGTGGCTGAAGGTGAGCCATGGCTGCCATTTTGTGGCTGGCTTCACCTCCTGCAGCAGCCGTTTTGTGTGCCAGAATTCCAAAGGTGCCCACGGGCTCAAATCGGTCGGGACCCCTGTTTTAGAAAGATCAGGTCCTATCAGCATTTGCACTAGTGCTAGAGGAGGTTCCCCCTTGTCCCCTTAAAACATTACACAAATGACTGTGGGAAAGGTTTGCCAGCTTCCAGGTGTTACTTCATAGGAAAACAGCCGTGATACAATAACAAAGTTGTGTTTAGGGGAAAATATATCTTCTTTAATTATCCAGTGAGTAACAAACCATTACAGTGGTTTCCTTTGAAATAAATTGATCTCAAGTCTATCTGACGGTACAGCGCTCAATAGACCGTTTCACTCAAGGCTTCATCAGATGAGACCTTACACCTTTCATATTTTTTCTGCAACTTTTTTGGCGGGAGATCTCCTGCTATTACAACAGAAGAAGAAGAAGAAGAAGAAGAAGAAGAAGAAGAAGAAGAAGAAGAAGAAGAAGAAGAAGAAGAAGAAGAAGAAGAAGAAGAAGAAGAAGAGGAGGAGGAGGAGGAGGAGGAGGAGGAGGAGGAGGAGGAGGAGGAGGAGGAGGAGGAGATTGGATTTATACCCCGCCCTTCACTACCCAAAGGAGTCTCAGAGCGGCTTACAAAGTCCTTCCCCTCCCCCTCCCCTCAACAGACACCCCTGTGAGGTGCATGGGGCTGAGAGAGCTCTTGACAGAAACTGCTCTTTTTTCAAGAACAGCTCTTATCAGAGCTATGGCTTGCCCAAGGTCACCCAGCCAGGTGCAAGTGGAGGAGTGGGGAATCAAATCTGGTTTTCCCAGATTAGAGTCCGCACACTTAACCACTACACCAAACTTGGCTGTGATTTGATGGCACTTTACACGGACACACACGAAGGAGCAGGAGAGATTATAAGTGTGACTGAGCACCAAAGAGTTTGTTTGAGAAAGGAAAGCCCAATTGAGGGGGGAGGCCTTGAGAGCAGGGAAGCAGTCAAGAAGAAGTGGGGCATTTCACCCTTTCTTTGCCCCCTTTCATGTTGCCAAACCTTGCTCCCCTTGGGCTTTTCTCCTGGCAAGATTCCAAACATGTGCTTGTTAGGGCAACCGTGCTCTTGGAGCCAAGAGAAGGAGAAGTCATTCGGTGGGGGGGCTTTATTTACTCATTTGTACCCCACTTTTCTCCCCAGTGGGGATCCAAAGCACCTTACATAATTATCCTCTCCTCTGTTTCATCCTCACAACAACCCTGTGAGGTAGGTTGGGCTGAGACAGTGTGACTTGCCCAAGGCCACCCAGCGAGCTTCCATGGCATGGGTGGGGATTTGAACCTGGGTCCCCCAAACACTAGTCCAGCACCCTTAACCACTACACCACACTGGCTCTCAGCTGGCCTGGAGAAAAGGTAAGTGGGAAAAGGATTTATCCGTGCCCTTCCTTCTCTACCAGCATCCCTCTCCCACCATTTATTCACTTTAAACTCTTCCTCTTTGTTGAAGATCAGTTCAAGACTCAGTTACGTGTCATGTGATGTCAGTCGGGAAGAGGTGAAGAAGACAACCCTGAAACTAAAACTGGTCCGGTGCGTGGCAGCCCATCTGTGGCACCTCCTGGGCTAGCCTCTGGGAACATCCGTTGCCTATTTGGAAACAGCTACATTGGCTGCCAGTCGGCTCCCGACTTTAATTCAAGGGGCTGGTTCTGATAAATCCCCCGTATCTGGAAGGCCGCCTCCTTCCATAAGGCCCTGTCCACCAACCACGGTCATCAGGCAGCCAGCCCTTGGCCCTCCCACCATCTAGGGTGGGCCTCTTCCATCATGGCTCTGGCTCTGTGGAAGGGGCTCCCTGAGGAGGTGTGGGGGGGGGCACCATGGAGATCCTCAGGAGGCGCTGCAAGGCCTGCCGGTTCCCCAACAGGCTTCGGGGGAAGTAAGGTTGCCAACCTCCAGGTGCTGGCTAGAGATCTCCTGGGATTACAGTCTCCAGGCAACAGAGATCAGTTCCCCCGGAGAAAATGGCTGCTTTGGAGGGCAGACACTGAATGGCAATATTGGCTGCGGAGGTCTCTCCCTTCCCCAGACCTTGCCCCCCTCCTCAAGCTTCACCCCCCCCCAAAAAAAAAAAATTCTCCAGGTGTTTCCCAACCCTGAGCTGACAGCCCTACTTGGCAGGCGGGGGGGAGGTTTGGGGTTTGCTATTTTATTTTTGGCTTTAACTGAAAATATTTTAATCTATTATTGTAAGCTGCCGTGACCCACGACTTAAATAATTAATGAATGTAATCGTTAGATCCTGAGTTAATGAATCTTAAAAGAAATACATACGCGTCAGGGCAACTGAGAAAGGCACAGGTGTTCCTCTCCTGCCCCCAGCAAGGTGGCGAGAATGAACCCAGAGTGACGCCGCTTCTCTCCCCGCCCGCCTGGGCCTCTGAAAGACCCTTTTGTGACTTGTGCAATACAAAGAGAACAAGGACGCCTGCCCTGGCCCGGGAGGGAGGGGTGCAGCCACAGAGCTGATTTAGTGGGATTCCTTGCTGCTACCTCTGTTGCCTCTTTCACTCCCTTGCTCAGAGGGGAGACGGAAGTGCTCTGGAAAGTCAGGAAGTGTGCTGCTGAAAACAACCCCTGGCTGTTTAAAGCAGGCATGTGATTTGATGCACTGCAATCTCTTGCCTCACTTGCTTTGTTTACTCCCTAGGAAAGTTCAGCTCTTGCCGCAGAAGAGGTGAAAAGGCCTTTTGAGTGTTCTTTACCTGCAAAATAACCTGAAATTATACCCTTATTGCTTATTGAGCTATAGGTTGAGGAGCAGATAGTCACAGCAGTGGCTGAAAGCAATGTGCTGACACATATGTGTGGGGTGCGCTTTCTCTGCACAATGAATGCTAGATTCTCTGAATGAGAATAGCATAGCAAATTGGCGTATGTTGGAGGAAATGGAACAAAATCACGCAGCATGATTTTTTTTGAAGTGCTTTATAACATTTGACAATGCACACATTGTTTCAAATAAACTTCTTTTTTATCACCTCATTAAGTTTGGCCATAACTTTCAGGCTCTGAATCTGCGGTTCTTTACTCCATGTTGTGTTGTAAAAATAACATCAGCAATTGGCAGCCCAGGGCTCCCCTCGGCCTTATTCATGAGTTAGAAAGACACTATTTGGAAGATGAGGCAGGTGGGCTTCAACTAGCACTGGAGAGTCCTTGAGCCAACCATGCCACGCTCTTGCTACCCGGCAGCGCAGTGGAAATCATGGAATCACAGTTCTGGAAAGCTGCTTGAACGTGTTCTGGTGGGGAGACGTGTAGCAGCAAACTATGGCCCTTCTTGGAAGAATGCCAGTCCCTGCTGCCAAAGGAGGGGGCGTCCTTGTTCCTGTCCGTCTTAAGAAAGGAGCTAAGGCACACGGAGGGCAGGTGGCAGTTCAGGAGCTCCCAGAAGCAGCTCCCAGAATCCCAAGGAATTCCACCACTCCGAGCTGGCTCCTCTAGCAGGACTCCATGGGATGCCTCCTGAAACCCAGCCCATTGCGGGAGGTATTAAAAACAGGTTCTTAAGTCTGCTCCTCCCCCAGATCAGCATGTTGCCCCTCCATGTTATAATTTGGGGCAATCCATCATCACTTGGAGCCAAGCAGAAATGAGGGAGGTTCACGTTCTTTCCATCATGGGACAGTTTTGACTTGACCTAGGTTAGGAGGGATAGTGCGGGCTACTAACTAGGGTTGCCAGGTCCAAATTGGGAAGTTCCTGGAGATTTGGAAGCAGAGCAGAGAGATTAGGGAACATATAGTTTGTGGAGGGGAGGGGCCTCAGTTGGGCAGAATGCCACAGAGTCCACCCTCCAAATCAGCCATTTTCTCTAGGGGGACTGTTCGCTGTCACCTGGAGATCAGTTGTAATTCCCGGGGATCTCCAGGCCCCACCTGGAGGCTGGCAACAAAAGGTTTGCTCTAAGAATGTCTGTCCCAGTACAGCTCTGTTCTCCCTCTGTGCCTCATTTTGTTTGCCAGCACATCAGTATCTTCACAGGTGGACATTGCATGTGACATGTGCCCCATGCGGGCCAAAATCACACGTTTTTGCCTGGCAAATGGCTTGGCTGTGTCTCCCCAGGGCGCTCTGGAAGTGCAATCCAGGACACAAACGAAATAAAACAAAGAGCTGGAAAACATTATAAGAAGCTCATTCTATTAACTGCCAGCCATTCTCAAATTGCCTGCAACAACGGAGAACTTGTTTATGGAGTCTTTAGGAAGTTACGCTGCTTAATACAGGCTGGTCAAAATACAAGAACTAGTTGGTTTTGGGTTTTGTATGTTTTAAAATGATGAGTGCGTCCTTACGTTTTTGCAAAAAAAGGGTGGCAGTCCTTAAACAAAAAAACTTCAGTGGAGTTCAACAGAGGCATAACATCTAAATCACAAGATGTCACAGTCCCGCTGTGCACTGCATTGCTCAGGCTACCCTGAAGTGTGCGCAGTTCTGGAGGCCTCACTTCAAAAAGGATGTGGACTGAATGGAGCGGGTGCAGAGGAGAGCGACAAGGAGGATTGAGGGCCTGGAGACCAAGAAACCCTACGAGGAAAGGCTGAGGGACTTCTTGGGAATGTTGAGTCTGGTGAAGAGGAGGTTGAGGGGGGACAGGATGGCTCTCTTGAAGTATTTGAAGGGCTGCCACTTAGAGGAGGGCAGGGAGCTGCTCCTGTTGGCAGCAGAGGAGAGGAGGACCCACAAGAAGAGCTGGAAGATACTGGCTGGATCTTAGGAAAAACTTGTTTACTGTAAGAATTGTTCAACAGTGGAATCAACTTCCTCGGAAGGTGGTGAGCTCCCCCTCCCTGGCAGTCTGTAAGCAGCAGCTGGGCAAACACTTGTCAGGGTTGCTCTAGGCTGGTCCTGCATTGGACTAGATGGCCTGTATGGCTCCTTCCAACTCTGTGATTCTGTGATTCTAAATTACAAGGTGAGATTGCTGAACTTGACTTCATTCACAATGAACAATGGACCCCCCAGGGCTGAACAGGGACACAGGATTCTTATCTCACTACAGATGCTAATTTTCTGCCCCCAAACATTTCCCCTCTGCTCTGTTCAAGCTTTACAACACCCCTCCTGACTGGGATATAAAGACTCCGAGATCTCAATTCCTTCTTGTGTCTGATGAAGGGGGCTTTGACTCTCAAATGCTGACACACCCCAAATCTCGTTAGCCTCTGTGGTGCTTCTGGACTCGAATCTAATTGTTCTGCTGCAGACCAACATGGCTACCCTGTGCAACCACAGAAGGGCAGCGGAGGCCTGTAGCCACAGGGGGGGCATCTCAGGGCCTGGCTCCCCAACTTACTGCCAAGCCACCCCCCCCCCCGACTTCCCATCCAGCCCAGGCCTGGTGACTTCCAATTTTTTATTTTATTTATTGTGCTCCCTTGGGGGGGGGGGTGCAGGGTGCCCCCTGACTTATTTAAAGCCTCCCCCGAATTAAACAGTCCTGGCTACAGGTCTGAGGTAGCCTCTTGTCATGATCTGTGCAGGACGGAGACAGGGCCTAGATTCCTAAACTATAGGAGGGGCCTGTCTGGCAGTGGAAAGCAGACAGCCTACAATCCCCACAATGCTTGGGGGTGGTTTTTAGCCAATGGGAGTGCAGGGATTCTGTGAGGCGACTGTTGCATTCTGGTGGAGGTGTGTTTTAAGCTGTAGGCTGGGGGAAATGATGGTTTTTCCTCACACAGGAGTGAACTGAAGGGGACTGTGATAAACTCTGTGTGTTGTGAGGAAACGGATCTTGCTGTCTCTCTGCACTTTTCCCTCTCACGGAGTCACTGAGGGAGAAGGGCTGGTCTGAGAGGAGAAGGTCCCTCACTAGTCAGAGTGACTGGTACAGGTAGTGAAGCCTGGTAAGAAGGCTTGGAGGCCTTAAGTAATAACAGTTAAGGAGTAATAGGTAGTTGCTTTACATTCTGTTTATTTTGCCTTTTTAAACACTGTTATACCTTTTTAAAGCACCTTCTCTTTTCTGCCTTGCCTCAGTATTGCTCTTAATAAACCATTTGTTTAAAAGTTCTGCCTGGTCGTCACGCCTGTGTTTTCTCGGCTATAAAAGGGGCATTTTCGGATGGGCCTGAGAGGGTACCCTGGGCCTTCTCAAGGGACCGTAAGTCCAGGGTGGTGGCAGCGGAAGGTGGCGACCCGCTGGGGTCATGACACCTCTCCTTAGAACATTTTCACCTTAACCAAGGAATGGAAGGCATATTTTCCCTTCTAGCATGAGAGCCCTTTGTGGAAAAGATGACACCCCTTCCATTCTCACTGTTACAAAATGGGCCTGGCAGTGGGGTTGCCAGATCTGGATTGGGGAACAGCTGGAGATTTTGGGGGTGGAGCCTGAGGAGGGTGCGGTTTTGGAAGGGTAGGGACTTTGGTGGGGTATAAAGCCGTAGAGCCCACCTTCCAAATCAGCCATTTTCTCCAGGTGCACTGATCTCTATCACCTGGAGGTCAGTTTTAATCCCAGGAGATCTCCAGCTACCACCTGGAGGTTGGCAACTCTCCCTGACTGGCACATGTCCTGGAGTCCACTGATGCAGGTTCCAAGCTGCTAGACCTGATTGTGGAGTCCACCTCTCAAGCTTTATTCCATGGGGAGAGGCTAGGGCTAAATGGTTGAGCCTCTGCTCAGCATGCGGGTATCAGACTCGGGCCCCTGATTTCTGGTTATTGATCTTTCTAACACTAATGCTTACTTTCGCTTTTGTATCCCCACTTGGTTAGCACATCTGGCTTTGCTCTCTAGCCTTATCTTCTAGCCCTCATTGACATGACATTCCTAAGGTGGGGGGAATGAATGAGTGTGAGACTGTCTGTAATTTTCAGGGATGCGCCACTGATTGTGACTCTTCTCAATGTGGCCCCCAAGGAGTTCTCAGGTTTTACTTGGGAGTTGACCTTGGGTGAGATAAGACTTTGGGAATGGCTAGTTAGGTCATGTAACTATCGTGACCTGTCGTAATGCTGGTGTGAATGACGTATACTTGGAAGGTGGGCTTTGTTCTTTGGTGTCTAACCCCTTGCTTTGACCTCACCAGTCCTGACAAAGATGTTCACCTCTACAGTTGACCCATTCTTGACAATAAATTCTACCTGAGGAATATTGCATAAAGAGTGGTTTTCTCTGAGAGCCTGACAGCAGGAGGTCCCAGTTTCTATCCCCAGCATCTTCAGTTAAAAGGACCAGGTAGAAGGTGATGTGAAAGACCTTGACCTGAGACCCTGGCACAGTGGCAGAGCCTCTGCTTGGCATGTAGAAGGTCCCAAGTTCAATCCTTGGCTTCTCCAGTTAAAAAGGACCAGGCAATAAGTGATGTGAAAGACCACTTCTGCCCTGGAGAGCCAAGGCCAGTCTGAGTAGAGAGTACTGACTTTGGTGGGTCAAAATTCTGATCCACTACATGCCAGCTTCATGTATTCTATCTGACTCCTGAAACATGATTCCTGTAATGGTGCCACTACCAGAATATGAATTGGAGACACATCTGTCTAGTCTTTCAGATGCTCTGTCTTTATCTCTTAAAAGACACTTCTTCCAGTTAAGAACTCCAGGCTTAACTGGAAAAAGACTCCCTGGGCAAAGATTCCCCGTTACTCTGGATGAAGGGGAAGTCTGGGGGATTTCACTTCCTGAAAGAATTCAGACCCAGGCCGGAGCCTTCCCATTTTGCTTTGCATAAGGCTGGAACAAGTCATGTTCTTATGGTGATGCCGACGGGCCAATATAGTGCCAACTGCAGACGAAGGAAAATGTGACTTTGCTTAGTATTCACTGTCAGCGATCTTAACTTTGGAGTGAAGGGAAAATAAAAGGAGCAATAAATACAATCCCTGATCTTAAAAAAACCCTCTCTGCAGTGATGAGCTGAGGTAGCAGGGTAATCTTTTTAAACCATCAGACTTCTGTTTCATGCCATCCTTACAAACCCTTTTACTTCGACATTCCGGGGGAGGGGGGGCCTTCATCCAAGTCTGTCTTCTCCCAAAGGGTTCCACATCCCAAGGTTGTCTGCTTCCCCTTAAAGCTACACAGATAAAAAGGCAGAACTAGTCCCTTCATCCCCTTCAGATCTCTTCTGTCCTGATGGCCGGTGGAAAGAGCTGCGGAGTAGCAGCCGGCTGATGGTACCCCCTCAAGAGGCTTTCAAGGCAAGAAACATTCAGAGGTGCTTTGCCATTGCTTGCCTCTGTGCACCAACCCTGGGCTACCCCAGTCGTCTCCCATCCAAGTACTAACCAGGGCTGACCATGCTTAGCTTTCAAGATCTGGTGAGATTGGGCTGGCTGGGGCCACCCAGGTCAGGGCTGGCTTTTGTCCTACTGGATAGGAAAGAACTGACTGGCTGGTAGATTTTTATGCTCGAGCATCCTGAAACCTCTGGAAGCAACTGTGTGGTTCTGATGACTATCACTCTTGGCCTCTGCAAAACCATCTTCCACTCCCAGGGTTGCCAACCTCCAGATGGGTCCTGGAGACCTCTTGGAATTACAGTTGACCCCCAAACTAAAGAGATCAGTTCCCCAGGATAAAATGGCAGCGTCAGCGAGTGGGCCTTATGCCGTTATAGCCTGCTGAGGTCTCTCCCCTCCCCAGACTCTCCCCTCCCCCAGGCTGCACCTCCAGAGTTACAGGGATTTCTCAACCCTCACCTGGCCAGCCAACACCCCCCAGCCAGGCTGGAGGCCAGCCACCCACCCAGGATCTGCAAGGTGATTAACATCAGAGTGTGAATAGACCGCCAGCCAGTCAAGGTTTCCTGTCCAAAACGGTAATTTTTATACAAATGCTCTGTGAATGAAGTGCATTTTCACTACATGGAAGAGCTAAATCGTCTGTTTTCTTTCAGAACTCTTCAAAAGTTCCACATGAGCTGGAGCCTCCAAAAGCATTTTAAATTTTCCTCTAGATGAAGTCTGGTGACAGCTAATAATCACTCCCGCAACTCAGTTCAGGGCTGGGCTCGATAGACAGAATTTGGGGAAACAGCAAGAATTTTGCCTCTGAATGCCTCCCCAGTCCCTGTGAACCTCCAGGCCTCCCCCGTGTGTGTTGGCGGGGGGTGGGGGGAGAGGTATTGATGAAATCTGCCAGCCCTACTAAGAGCAGGCTAGAGATGGACAGGATTCCCCTAAAATTTTTTGCATGTTTTATCAGCTCTCTTTTGGATACCCACCAAATACCTCAGTGGCTTCACCCATGGTTGTTTTGACCAAAGCTTTTCATCCAGTTGTTTATTCAGTCAACATTTTGTTGGCAGCTCTGGAAGGCTGGATAGCAGACACTGTGGACAACAAAGAGGGAGGCCACTGTTGGGCTGCCAACATCCAGGCGGGGCCTGGAGACTTCTCGGAATTATTGATTCCCAGAGGACAGAGATTGGTGACATGATCGAGGTTTATAAGATTATGAATGGGATTGAGCAGGTTGAGAAAGAAGTACTTTTCTCCCTTTCTCACAATACAAGAACTCGTGGGCACTCTATGAAATTGCTGAGCAGTCGGGTTAGAACAGATAAAAGGAAATACTTCTTCACCCAAAGAGTGATTAACATATGGAATTCACTGCCACAGGAGGTCGTGGCAGCTGCAAGCATGGACAGTTTCAAGAGGAAATTAGATAAACATATGGAGCAGAAGTCCACCAGTGGCTATTAGCCACAGGGTATAGAATGAGAACTGGGGCAGGTGATGCACTCTATTCTTGGTGCTGGAGGGGGCAGCAGTGGGAGGGCTTCTGGTGCCCTGGCCCCACTGCTGGACCTCCTGATGGCACCTGGTATATTTTGGCCGCTGTGTGACAGAGTGTTGGACTAGATGGGCCATTGGCCTGATTCAACATTGGCTTCTCTTATGTTCTTATGTTCTTATGTTCTTATGGTTCCCCGGGGGTGGGGGGAAAGGCAGCTTCGGAGGGTGGGCTCTGCAGCACCCCATCTCCATGGGGCTCCCTCTCCAGGCTTCCCCTCCTGATCTCCAGGAGTTTCCCAAGCCAGAGTTGGCAATCCCAGGCCGCTGCCATGGTGCCCCCTTGTGATTGTTCAGAAGCATCTGTGGGCAGCAGTGGGATCAGAGCCCCCCGCCCCCAGTCCCCTGCCCCCAGTCAAAATTGCCAGCTACGCAGCAACTTCACTCCTGGAGTCCATCATAACTGATGTCATCACATTGCCAGCAAGACAGGATGGTCTAGAATTTGGGCAAAACCTCTAAGGCGAAACGAGGTATCTACCACAGAGTTTCTGCCCAAACAAGAGAGCATCCCCACATTGCCAGTGATGTGATGATGTCGCTTCCAGTGTGATGATGCCACTTCGCTCACGGTGATGCTGGCCTCGCCTCATTGCTCATAGGTGCATCCCCCCACTCCCCACTGGTTGCTGGGAGGGACCTTGAGACCACTCTGAGGGGGATGCCAGGGGCTGGTCTCCAGGAGCCCTGATTGGACCCAGGAAGGGGATTTCCTTCTGCTCTTGTCATGCGCTATGGCCGCAGTCCAGTAACTTGGGAAGCGGGGGGGTTGCCACTGTCCTCCTCATGTTTGGGTGGTGGCTGGAGATCGCCTGCTATTACACCTGTTAAATTCTGGGTTCCATGGATGGGCAGACCCCAAGTCTAGTGACCAGCTCGGCTTCATTAGTGATTCAGCCGATACAAGACTAAACTCCAGGGCAACAGCCCTGTCTAAATAGCATGCAAACACCACACCCAACCACACCCAACTCCCAACGATAGGCTATTTAACATAACATTAGTTCCTCACTGGTCACCTCCAGAGTCCTGGCGGGCTGTTGCTCTAGAGCTCCAAGCTCAACCAGT